>QTSX02002844.1:751867-1037841 GCA_014839935.2 Entomophthora muscae | reverse complement strand
TATGGCAGGGAAAAGCGGTTTGATCCAAAGCCAAAGGTGGCAGTGAATTTACAGTTTTTACTAGCAACAACATTTCAACAGCACCAGCAGCCAAGCCAGCTTTAATGGAGGCAAGACTCAGGGTGTGGAGCCACCTGTTTACACCCAAGCCTTTGAGGCAAGTAACAAGGAAGCCAACTTATACCTGACCTCCAACCCATATGGCTTTGACTTGTTCATTAGTCTCTTTGTGTCTAGCTCTGCACCCTACCCCCATACCAATCCCCTCACAAGCTGCCTTTCAACCAATCAATCAGTACAGCAACCTTGATTTGGAACAACTTCCCACTACAAGTCAACCTTCCCCCTACAGCCAATCAGGCTTCAGCTCCCCCAGCTCAGCGCCCCAAACGCAGAATAATTACTGCCCAAATTCTTCAGGAAACTGTGGCACTGAACCTGCAGGGTCTGTCCTGGGAACAGATTGAAAGCCAATTGCAATTCACCTGAGTCACAATAATGCAGGAATTCAATAACTTAATATATAAGGGATATCTGATTGGGACAGCCAGGAAGCCAAAGAAGGCCCCCAATCCCTAAATCACCGAGGCTGTCAGGATACCAGGAGTACTGTGGAGCTCTAGCAGGTGAGGGAGGAGTCAAAGCAGGTACTGGCATGGCCCACCAGATGATGGGACCTAACTTTACCAGGTAGGAAAGGGCCTTCCTAGCCACAGCCCAATGTCCAGCCGCTGAAAAGGCAGAGTCAATCAATCCTGTGAGCGCAAGGTAAAGCACTCCCAGAAATTGACTACTCTGGCCAGTGGCGTCAGAAGTGGGGGGTTGAGATGGTTGGTTTGGGTGTCAGGGGCAGTTCCATGGGGACCAAGTAGGCGGCAGGATTGTTGTACTTCCTGTTGAAGATCAAAGGGTAGATGGTGATTGCTTTGCTGTCACCAAAAATTATGGTAGGGTTCTTTGGGAGCGTTTGGGCAGGTGTACCACTGCAAGTCTTCTAATGTCCAGGGTTTGTGGTCAGGATTGGCAGGATACTCAGTGAAATGCACAGGGCCAAAAAGAGTGTTAGGTGGGCTAAAGTAGTCAAAGGCTTTGGTTTTATCAACTGGAGTCTGACTATCTATCCCAGTAGATGGGTACTGATGCTTGGGTGTATGCAGATGGAAGAGGATCAAAAATAGGTATGGAAACAGATTGGTGAACCAGAGGTTCATAACAACTTTATTTGGTAAGGATGACAATACAGAACTTTTTCAAGTGCTTCTGATTTCTATACTTACTCACATGAAGGTGCCTCTGAGTATTTTTCTGATGCTATCTGTGTGGCAAGGCTTGGAATCTCAGATTCTGCTGCTTGGTTGGCTACTTCATGGTTATTTTTGGGGGTTTCAGGAACAGTTGTTTGGCTTTCTGATGATCTATCTTGGCTTGGCTGGTCATTGATTTTAGCAGGTTTGGCTTTTGGGGGTTTGGGGTTTTTTCCAATTTGATCACCATTTTTGGACTGGCTTGACAGGCTCTATTGAGCCCAAATAACTTGATTAAAAAAGATGTCCCCAATTGGGGACCCCAAATTACTTAATGGAGGGTGGGCTTGATCTGGGTTTACTGGGCAGCTAAAAATAGCCTGCCCAGGTCCAGCCAAACTCACCAAGGCTTGGGCGTAGCTTTTGGGGCCCAAAGCGGGCCCCTCAGCTACCACAAGGGCAGGAATGATTCCTGCACCTACATTTGCTTTGAAAAGCAAAAAATCCAGATGCGGACAAATCCCTCCCGCTTGCTAGCCCCGCCTGGTGGCTAGGAACGGGTTCAATTCCCACCTGGGGCCTTGAAACTGTTACTTTTGTAACAGAGGTGTACCCTATTATGCTTGACCTCCTGAAGCAGGACCCCAAGCTTCCCCTAACCCAGGTACAGAAGCAACTTGCATACCATAACATATGGGTTTCCAAGCGCATGGTGCAGCTCTGGATGCACAGAAAGGTGGCTTTAATCAGGGTTCTTACAAATGTTGCCAGCAACCAATGTGATGGGGCTGAGGATTCCCTGTATGATCATGCCATTGAATCCACCCTGTTCCAAAGCTTGACAAGCCTATCAGATGACATCATAATCATCATCTATTACAAGCTGTCAATAGCTTTTGACAATTTTGGCGCCCAGGGAAGAGCCACCACCCAAAAAGGGAGGAAGAAGGTCAGGAAGGGGATATTAATTGGTGCGTTTCTGGCTGTTTAAGCTAAGGGTTTTGTCTACTATCGGAAAAATCCAGATTTCACCAATAGCTACAAGTACAGCCACATCCTTGGTGGATTACTCAACTCCTGGGATGGCTCAAATACCAAGCACTGGGTTTTCTTGAGCCACCAGATGGAGGGTAGCTCCACTGCCCTCAAGGCCATCCAGCAACACTGGCACCAGGCCTAAGTCTACCCTGCTGGCTATGCAGACATCTATATGGCTGATGTTTTGTTCTTCAACATAGGAGAAACAGTACAGGAGCGCCACTCTCAGGCTTTCAACAACCTCTATCTTGGGGTCCTTGACCACAATTCTCTCTTTGGTCACCAAATGGTGGCTGACTTGTTTGCACAAATGGTTCTCCACTTGAACATGGGCAACCAATCATACAAGAATAAGCACCTATCACCTTGTGCTACAGCTTTCTACCAACCAATCAAGGCAATGACAGATGAGGAATATGATGAGCAGTATATGGCAGCCATCACGCAAAATCCTCCTACCTTACCCCTGCCACCACTACCCCCCATCTTCCAGCCCCACCCATCCAATCCCAGAACCCCCAGACCAGAACTGCCTCTACGTTTTCTTTCCTGCGCTATTCTGCCTACTAGGCATCAGTCTTTCCTGCCTCAATAAACCCCCTGTTGCCAAACATTTTCTATTTATGTTATCTCTATTTTGAATTTCAATTGTTCATTTTCTCTTTGTTTATAGTTGGTTTTATTCTTTATGTTCAGCTTATTTCTATAAAATCATAAATTTCCTATGCTGTGTATCTAGATCCAGAACTCAGTTATTTTTAGTACCCAAACACAGCCCCCTGTGAAAAAATTAACAACAATTAGGTGATTATCTAAATTTGAATTATAAAATTATAGGTTAACTGTTTTAGATAAAGTTGTTACTGATCCTAATTCAAAACCTTAATGATAGACTTTAAGCCATTCAGGAGCCAAATGATAAAATGATTGTTTGACAAACTATAAATTCAAAACCTGAACATAAAAACGCAGGATTATCAAATCCTTGGTCCAAATTTTGAATCACTTTGGCAGGCAACTCAGCTGAGTCAGAATTAAAATATTTAATAAAATCAAACATTTAATTTGAATTTTTTTTGATTTATTTAAATTGTCAAATTTAAAATCTCTTGATCAGATAACTCAACTAACAAAAGAAAAAACTCAGCAAACAAATGCAGGATACATGAATCAGAAATTTGGGGTTCTTATGTACAATTTGAGATTTCCTGTATGTCAAACAAATCATATACATCATGTAAAACTTAACAAATCTGAAATTACAGGATTGTCAAATCCAAGAACAAAGTTTCAAATCATAATTGCGGATAATTTGAAATAAATATAATTTATGGGTGTCTCAAAAAGGATGCCAAAGGATATAGAGTGGATTTGTGCTAATTCTTTTAGGAATCATAGGCAATCTCAAAAATTACCCTATTCCAATTTTGACAGCTAAAATTTAGATCCTACTATTCACCAACTTAACATGCTTAACAATAAAATTGACTAAAACATAAACGTCTCTTTTTGAGTTTAAAATTATAATAAAATTTTTACTATGTCTTCTTCCAACATCAACTAATTCAACAAGCTGTTCCCTGGCCTTGACAAAATCATGCAGGGCTACACTGGGTCTTCTAATAATAAAGCCTCCCTCTATGGCCACTCCCAACCCGCAGGCCCCTCTGCAAGCACTACCCAGGAGTCTGTTATTTCTCCTGCAACTTCCAGCATGGCCCTGTTTGCCTACCATGCACAGGCAGCTGCTAACCCAAAGCCCTTATCAGCAATGGTATCTGGAACCAGCCATTTTAACCATGGGGTCACCCAGAGAGCCCAGGACCCCGAAACAGCCAACCAGATATCATTGACCACTTCACAAGATGGACATATCCCTACCCCAGCCAATCAACCTGCAAGACATAGAAGAAAACTAATCACTCTGGAGATTGTTCTCAAAATGGTTGAAAAGCAAGGGAAGCTTATGTCACTTGGGAGAATTGCAGCCGCAATGGGGTTTGCAAAGTCCACTGTGGCTGCAACCTTGAGAACCCACTCCAACTGTGGCCCTCTACCAAGAAGACCTTAACTGCTGCCCGTACTTCAACCAAAGGTGACACAGCCCATCCCCTTATGATGGTCATTATGAAACGTGACCTGCAGATGCCCCTGGTCCAGGTACGTCTCCAGCTGGGACTCCACGGCATCTTCACCAACAAAAAAACGGTGAGTTTGTGGATGCACAGGGTTGTGGTTGCCACCAGAATCCTATCCAATCAAGTTCTTGGTGGCCCCAGTTTGGTGGATACCAGCCCATACAATTTGACCATCATCAATTTTATTAAAGGGGGGGGCAATGAGGGCCCGTAATGATGTCATCTTCCTTTTCATACGCTAAGATTTCTGCAAGTATCCAAGACTATGGAGAGAAGCATATCCAGTCTGACGTGTACAAGCACGGCCCAATATTGTATTGTTTTATCAGAGTTTTATTGGCAGTTTCCCCATTGGGCGTCAATTATTACTTGGCAACATTGAACACCACATATGAGTATACATACCAGACAGAGCTCAAGAGCATGCAGGAGGAGTGGGCCACACAAAACGCTGTGCACAAAGTTGTACTGAGTGCTGAGGTGGAGCAGCAGGAATGAGCTATCCAAAAAATCAGGGCTGTGGGGCATACCTGCTGGTCCTACCCCATCAACTACGCCAACATGCATCTTGCAGATGTATGTCTCTACAGTTTCAGTTCTGCTCTCAGGCGCTCAAAGCCTGCCACCTACAACAAACTATGCACTCAAATTGATAAGGGGTATGAGCTTTTCCCTTCCGCGCCATCCAGGACTTATTTGATCTCATCATCTTCTATGAAAGTGATAGTGATAAGTCCAGAAAGGACTCCTGCCTCCCCCACACCCAGCCATTTGATTTTTCAAGCCCACATACGTGACAGAAAAAGAATTTGAGCAATTGAATCAATCAGCTCTTGCCACCTCTTCCCAGTCAACAAACCCTGCCTCCCCAACCCCCTATCAAGCAACCCACCTTTCAACCCTGACTCTCAAGCCACTCCCAATCCCTCCACTATCTCTGATGCTGTCCCTTTCACAGGCGCAGATAAAGGCAATGTTCATTCTGCCCATTTTCTCCCCTTTCTGTCCTTTGATTAGCAAATTAATCTTTTCTTTGTGACAACTATTAAAATTAATATCTCTCTTTCAATTCATATTTAATAATATTTTTCTTTTTAAATTATCAACATGTCCCATAATTAATACAATGTTATACATTTTAAAAATAGCTTAAAATTATAAGCATACATATTTTTCATCATCATTAATAAATCAGAGACCATAAATGTTACAAAAGTAACAGCTTTAAAGCCCTGGGCGTGAATCAAACCCACTCCTAGCTACCAGGCGGGGCAGCAGGCGGGGAGATTCACCTGCACCTGGTTTTTTGCTTTTCAAAGCAAATCCAGGTGCGGGAACCATTCCTGCCCTGGTGGTAGCTGAGGGCCCCGCTTTGGCCCCCAAAAGCTACACCCAAGCCTGGGTGGGTTTGGCTGGGCCTGGGCAGGCTATTTTTAGCTGCCCAGTAATCCCAGATCAAGCCCACCCTCCATTAAGTAATTTGGGGTCCCCCATTGGGGACCCCTTTTTTAATCAAGTTCTTTGGGCTCAAGAGAGCCTGTCAAGCCAGTCCAAAAATGATGATCAAATTGGGAAAACCCCCAAAACCCCAGAAGCCAAACCTGCCAGAATCAATGGCCAGCCAAGCCAAGATAGACCATCAAAAAGCCAAACAACTGTTCTTGAAAACCCCAAAAATGACCATGAAGCAGTCAATCAAATAGCAGAACCTGAGATGCCAAGCCTTGCCACACAAATAGCACTAGAAGAATGCCCAGAGACACCTGCTTTTGAGTAAGTATATAAATCAGAAGCACTTGAAAAAGTTCTGTATTGTCATCCTTACCAAATAAAGTTGTTATGAACCTCTGGTTCACCAATCTGTTTCCATACCTATTTTTGATACTCTTCCATCTGCATACACCCAAGCATCAGTACCCATTTACTGGGATAGATAGTCAGACTCCAGTTGATAAAACCAAAGCCTTTGACTACTACTGTCCACCTAATGCTTCATTTGGCCCTGTGCATTTCACTGAATATCCCGCCAATCCTGACCACAAACCCGGGACATTGGAAGACTTGCAGTGGTACACCCGCCCAAACGCACCCAAGGAACCCTACCAAATTGTTGGTGACAGCAAAGCAATCATCATCTATCCTTTGATCTTTAACAGGAAGTACAACAGCCCTGCTGCCTACTTGGTCCCCATGGAACTTCCCCCAACACCCAAACCAATCATTTCAATCCCCCCACTTCTGATGCCACTGGTCAGAGTAGTCAATTTCTGGGAGTGCTTTACCTGGCGCTCACAGGATTGATTGACTCTGCCTTTTCAGCGGCTGGACATTGGGCTGTGGCTAGGAAGGCCCTTTCCTACCTAGTAAAGTTAGGTCCCATCATCTGGTGGGCCATGCCAGTACCTGCTGTAACTCCTCCCTCACCTGCTGGAGCTTGGTGGTACTCTTGGTATCCTGACACTAAATGTAAATATTGCATTAGAATATAGCAATTAGACATCAACTCTTGATGTTGCGCCTTGTGCATTACAGAGAAACAATTATTAGAGATTATAGGGCACAGTACATTCACCAGAATACAGTCATATGTGAGGATATGAGTAGTATTGTATCCAAAGAGCCAGGATTAAGCAGGACCATTATTATTGCCCAGCAATGGCTTCTGATCACGCAGAAGCACTTAAGGATTAGGATAAAGGTCAACCAGATTAAGGATAAAAAAAATGGTTCCAAAGATTGATTTTATTGTAAATGATTAATTCTTCTTATACCTACTACAAGGGTAATCCCTGGGCTGCTAGCAATATCTTCTAGGACATTCTAGCACACCCCTAATTTGGGTAATTATTAATCTAGGCTTGCCGCTTCTTGCACGTCAACCAATAAAATATCTTCATCTTCACCCAGCACAGGTGATTCTTGCTGGTGTGGAATAATTTAGTTACTCCAGGATCACTTCCTGCTTTTTTAGCATACTGCAGCTTAATGCTTATTAATGTGACACTTAAGGGAATTCAAGATTATGGGGAATCAAACCTAGCGCCTCGGCGCTCAATGTAAAGGTAAGGCGGTGCTGTGGCGCCTGTAATATTTGCCAGGTGGCGCCTGCAATAATTTTCAGCTGTTGCTTGACGTAAAAGCAGTTTGGCGCTTTGGCGCCTAATCCAATTACTAGGCGGTGCTGCAGCGCTTTGTGTATTTATTAAGTGCTGCAGCGGCAAATCATGTGTCATTAATTGCCGCGGCGGCGCTTGTCATTAGCTAGTATTAGGATTAGGTCAGCAGACTACTTCTAATCCAATTTGCATGTGGCTTATACTACCAATTTATTTTATTTGATAGCTGCAATTCTTATCTGCGAGCTCTGTCATAATTAGTGTCATTGTATTTTGTACTACTAATTTATGAATTTGGCTGTAGCAATCCCAATCCATGGGCTCTGTCATAATTGGCATCATTGCTTGGTCAAAATTCCCAAAACTTGATATTTAGAAATTATGTGCATAACTCAACACATTTTGATTAATAAAATTCATTGAAACTTGGCCTTTTTCATTGTAATTTAGTGAAATGGACTGTGTTTATATTAGAGAGCCATTAACGCTTAGTACAAATATTGATACATAGTGCATTTTACAGCCTGTATATTTACCTATCGATAATGGTTCTAGAAATTTTTTAGTTGGATTTTGCAAGGTAATAATAACGTAATGTATTAATAAATTAATGTTTATTGTCATTAATTGGCTGATTTTCTTTGCTATGGCAATTGTGCATTTTCTGATATTTACTCACTAGTATCCAATTGGTTGGTTTTACATCCAATTGCACAGGCAATAGGAAATCAAACTGCCACCCTGGCTACATCTGGTCTTGCAGTGGCGGCTTGATTTTCTATTGCCTGTGCAATTGGATGTGAAACCAACCAATTGGATACTAGTGAGTAAATATCAGAAAATGCACAATTGCCATAGCAAAGAAAATCAGCCAATTAATGACAATAAACATTAATTTATTAATACATTACGTTATTATTACCTTGCAAAATCCAACTAAAAAATTCCAGAACCATTATTGATAGGTAAATATACAGGCTGTAAAATGCACTATGTATCAATATTTGCACTAAGCATTAATAGCTCTCTAATATAAACACAATCCAATTCATTAAATTATAATGAAAAAGGCCAAGTTTACAATGAATTTTATTAAGTAAAATGCATTGATTTATACACATAATATCAAAATATCAAGAGTTGACGTCTAATTGCAATATTCCAATGCAATATTTACGTCTATTGTCTTTAATTTAGTAATGATGATGAAAAATAATCATGCGTTGAAGGTAGTACTATAAAAACCAGTTTTTTGATGTAATTCAAACAAAATGCCAAATATCTATAACTTAATAAACAAATTAGAGTCAGCCCTCCAAAAAGTTGTTGAGCTTGAATACAACATAACAGAAAGTGTGGTAAATCAACTGGGAAATGAGGATGGAGCCTTGGTCCAGAAAAATGAAATTGCAAAAAATAGCCCAGGAACAATTGTCAACAAAGAACAAAAAGAAATATTTTTAAATCTTCAAAAGGAAATACTCAAGCGGATAGATTTCAAAAGTGAAAGTTACAACTTGTGGGAATTTGCAAAAACCAATAGAAAGAATACTCAAAAATCAAACTAATTGAAAGAAATGAAATCCCACATGAAATAAACACAAATGAAGAGGAAACTGACCAAATGAAAACAGACAAAAAACAAATCTCAGTCAAGAAGCAGGAGCGCTTCAAGAAATACAGAAAATTTATCAAATGAAAACCAAGAAGAAACACAAGTTGCAAGAAAGATAGGAAAAATTAAGCCTAGGAAAATTAATGAAGAGCAGTCAATGCTCATGAAGTTCCTGAGGTGGCGCCTGTGGCTGAGGGGGCCTCAGGGGAAACAATTAGTAAGCCTTTTTATGTTTTATTTATATTTATTTAGTCATCACCAGGAATGGGGACAAGTTTGCAGAAGTGGCAGCTTTTTACGCTGAGTTGGTTTTACAGGGGTTATCAGTCACTGGTGGCCCCTGTAAAACAAATAAATATGAACCAAATAAATAAAATAATTCAACAGAATATGAATAATTTTTTTAATATTGAAGCTAAAGATAGGAAATATTTACCACCCGTGGGGTGCTTGCCGTGGTTAAGGAAAACATACAAAATAGGATCAAATATCAACTTCAAAGAAATGAAGGAAATTCACAGGGATGTCAAGCTAAACTTTGATGAATACATCTTTGAAAGCATTCAATGATTCCCATTTGCAAATATCAACAAATATGAAAAAAAACTTAATAAAAACCAACTTTCAAATAGGAACTGAATATCTAAAAACTGAATTTTTTAATGAAGTATTCAAGGCATTGTCAAATAAAGTTGGGGATGCAGTCCTCATGAACATATTTAAACCTTTATTTATTTTGTTTGCGGAGGCATGAGGGGCTGATACAAGTCAGGCACCCCCAGAACCCTCTTCAAATTCAATCAAACTTCCTATATTAACAGATTAGTTCCAATATTCAAAAAACTGTGCATGTTCTCATAAAAATACACCCTGCAAAGAATTCACGTTGCGGTATACCTGGGAATCCTCCTCCACTGCATATTAAAGACCAATGTCAAAAAGTTGGAGGATGTACCTATTCAAATAGACATATGCTGCTTAGCACTCAAACGCCAGAAGACACTGTGGGGGTATAAGACAGTTGAGCACGTCCTGTATGACTCCTTTGTATTGGCAACGTTGTATGGGTACTATGTGCCCCCTGAAAAAACCCTATTAATTAAGTTGCTCACCTGGCTTCCTTTTATCAAATGTTCAAAAACCACCAGGGTACAGGGTGGCACCCCTCTAGTAATCACATCCAGGTTTGTCCACCACACACAGAAGAGTACATGGATCCAATTAGATGCATTAGCTGAAAATTTAATTTTGGGGTATAATTCCCCGGAATAATCACATTCCCCTTTGCAATTAGCATCCCCTCAATAAATATTTTTCCCTTGCAGCCTAAATTTTATTTTTTTAAATTTTTTTTATATTTTAATACTAAAATTATAATATTGAAAATGTAATATTAAAATTTTAATAGTAAAATTTTAATTTTAAATATTTAAATATTTAAATTTTAGTATCTAAAAGTTAATATTAAAATTTTAATAATACATATTTAAATATTAAAATTTTTAATATATAATATTTCAGTATTAAATATATCACAATTCAATAAAAATATTTAAATTTTTAACATTTAAACTTTAATAGATAAATTTTAATTTTAATTTTATAATTTTACTTTTAATATTTTAATTTTATTTTAAATTTTAGTACTGTAAATTCAGAACCTGAACGTAAAAATGCAGGATTGTCAAATCCTTGGTCAAAATTTTGAATCACTTTTGTGGGATGACCTTTTTTAATTAAATTGATTTTTTTGAGTATTTATTTGAATATTTGAAAATGCAGGAACTCATAGACACTTTGCAAAGTTCAAGTCAAACTGCATATTTTCAATGGACAAAATGAATTAACTGGAATCAGATTTGAAGTGTTCAAATCCATCAACCATTTTCATTAAGTTTACTATGTTTTTTGAAATTGCAGGATTGTCAAATCCAGGAACCAAATTTCAAATCACTTTTGAATGCCACTAGTAAACTCAGATATTAATTGTGGGAATTGGAATCCAAATTAAATGCACACTAAGCACACTAGGAAACACCAACCCAAATAAAGAAGCTCCACCACAACTAAAATCAAATTAAAAATTCAATCTCAATAACCATAATTGGATATAAAAAGTAACTAAACTTTAAAATCATCCAAACCTGGAAAGTATACAATATTATTTACTTCAAATCACAGATATAGAAATTCTGTTACTATTCAAGGCTAACTCAAGAGAAAGTAACTACCAACAAATAAACTAATAACTCCAAATAAATACATATTTAATCTAAAATATATATATTTTTTTATGGATCTTCAATTGCATTCTTAACCCACTCCTGCACCAGCCTGCAGGGCAGCCTGTCCATGAGGGCGTCCCAGAGGGTCCAAAAATAGACCCAGAACCCAACTCAAGGGGAGTCATGCCAATACACAGGCCTCCCAAGGTATCAGCGCCAGCCAACCACCTCCTGCATCCCAAGCCCAATCAAACAGCCTGAATCCCAGACAGAAGCCACTATCAAGGCCTGTTACAAAAGTCTCATACACCAGGGTCACTGGGGACACTGAGGTTACTTACATCTACACTGTATACCCAGTTGTCACCCGTCCCCGCACTCTTGACCCAAGGTTTGCTACTTCCTATCCCTGAGTCTTTGACACTCCCTATCAGCCATTGGTCACAACTGAGGAACCATCTGCTCCTATTGTGTATTTGACCATTGACAACACCACTGCAAGCAAGCATGATCCCACCTTCTACACAAAGGTCCCCATCCCCTGTGTCAAGCCTGGTAGCCAGGATGCTGTGGTACCTGCCAAGGACTGGTGTTGGTTGATGGATAGTGAGCGTGAAGCTCTCATCAACTGCTTGAACAGGGGGATGGCGGTTTGGGATATTGCATCCCAATTCGGTGTCACAGCCAGATACATTGCCAACACTCAACATCAAGTATGGCAACACCTGGCAAATTGCCAAATCTACCAAGGCTAAGCGGCAGCCCAAACTCCTTCAGCCCGTTCATATTGATGCAATCAAGCAGTGGGTAGCCAAGGATTGCCACCTGGACACACTTGCTGTCCAATCAATGCTTGCCGCAGAGTTCAGGCTTTCTGTTTTTAAAACCCATGTTTACAAAGCAATGGTTGATTTGGGCTTCTTGTGGAAGGTGCTTAGAGTTTCTCCATACAATAGGAACAGTGAAAAGACCATCAAGGATTGACACATTTATGCCAAGACATATATGGCACTAAAGGAGACTGGGAATGTCCAGTTCTTCTATATTGACAAATTGTTGGTTTCTCCTCACTCAGGTCTAGGCATGGATGGGTTGAGAAGGGGTCCAAGGACGGTGTAGCCCATTGTGCAGCTGTCCGTTCCCAGACCTATTCCATGGTAGCACTTCTAGGTTCTTGCAGGTAAGACAAGTATCAGATGATCAAGGGTTCCCATAATAGCAGGACCTTTCTCAATTTTCTCTCAGTTGTCAAGGAGTATCTCCGGATCAATTACTGCAGTAAAAGCAACATTGTTGTGTTGGATATTGTAAGGCTCCACAAAGTGGATCTGGTTGTGTCTGAGTTCCTGCCAATCAATAAAAAAGCCATTTGGCCAGCCACTGCCTGGCTGACTAACCAATGAGACTCCTCTTCTTTCTGCCCTATTCTCCATTTCTGAACCCAATTGAGAAGGTGTTTGGTTGGATCAAGAATAAGGTGAAACAAGGCCTCCCTCAGGACACAGAGATTTTTTCAACATTCTCAAGATCAGCTAATTTGCAATGCCATCCAATGTGGTGGCAGCTTTCTATGAGCACTCAGAATCCTTCCTCCCAAAAGCCCTGGCCTCTGAGCTAATCAGATAAATGGGTGCTCTGGGTTTTATTTAGTTTGTTTTTATTAGGACTCAATAATCATCATTTATATATATTAATGTGACGTTTGAATGTATTATAGACATTTAAGAATACATAGAAAAGGTGAGTAAAATTAATTGTACTAGGTATGAGGACAAATATTTTTATTATAATGCACTGAATATTATTATTGGCTTTTGCGCTAACAAATAAATAAATTAAAAAAGATAGAAATAAATTAGTTTATTTAAATAATTTTGAATTGTTGATGGTACTTTGGCTTTTTAAGCCACAAATTGGACCTTGCATTTCATCATCTGATCCTTGTTATTTCAGTGCCACTATAGCCACACAACACAACCACCAATGATTTTCATGTATTGCTTACTAATTAGTACTTAGGACACAGGTCAAGTATATTGAATATGTTTACCAAATCACATTACAAGGGAAAGATAATTCAAGTTCCAAACAATCATTTGTTTAGAACAATAGTGGAGCGGACCACATGATGCAGATAAATTCAATTCTTGATGTTTATCTATGTGATAAATAAACCTGTACTTGCCAAGATAATAAATAAAACATTTTTAACTTATTTTTAATATTTGATGTGGTCTTAACTTTAACTAATATCTTGTAATATATTTAGATATATTAATATTATAATTTACATACTAAAATTTAAAATAAAAATTAAAATATTAAAAGTAAAATTATAATTATAAATCTTAAAAGTTTAAATATTAAAGTTTAAATAATCAAAATATAACAATTTTTTTAAATTGTGATTTATTCAACATCAAAATATTTGGTATTAAAAATTTTAATACAGTAGTTTTAAAAGCTATGGCAACAAGCAAAAAAACTTCAGATTTAAACAAAATGATTTCAGATTTAAATGAAATCCAACTCTCAGGTTAAAATATGCACTCTGTTAACAGGGCTTATTGGCATTAATGGGCAAAATGGGTCAACACAGCAACAAAGTACTCACATGAAAAGCAAAACCAATCAAAATATAATCCAAAATGCATGGATTCACAAACAAAATGGTGTGAGTTGACTTTTGGTGTATATATGTTTACTATGTGAATCAGTGACAAAATACACCCAAGTGTGGTGTCAAAACTCAATCCAAAAACAAAACACAATAGCAACTCACTGCATAAACAAAATCACTCAATCAGTTTGTGAAATGTGTTATAATCAAGAATGATACCAAGGTATCTAAAATAAGACACAAGATCTGAAACAAATTTTTTGAAATATTGTGTTGAGTGCTTAATTTGGCGTAAAATATGGGAAAATGGGTGGGAATTATTTTGGGTATTATAGAATGGGTGTTGTAAAACCAAAAACAACTAACTAAGAAATAAAAAATCTACAATTGGTATATTGGGTGGGAACACCTTTAATTGAATAACCATTTTTATATAAAAGCAAAAATTAAAAATAGGGAATAACATAATTGAAATTTATTTAATATTTTATTAAATTCTCAAAATGGAAGGAACACAGCAACAGATTACCATTGCACCCGTTGTGCGCTGCGGTTGCGGTTGCCCCCACAGGTCAAAAACAAAGTTAGTGCAACCCAAGTGCCTACTCAGGAGGGAGGCAGGAGAGGAGAGTTCCATAGTGACGCTGCACTGACACAGCCAGTTCAAAGAGCACAAGCTGCTAGGGTGTAGAGCAAAAACCCTTGGGTCCCAAAGCTGACCCGGAAGCCCACCAAGGTTACTGCTACCAAAACAGTTAGAAACAAGGAGGTAGAACTTACTTTGTATGAGTTTGACGTTGTGTATTGGCAAGAGTTGGTCCCGTCAGCCATGCTGGAGAAGGTGAAGCCTGTACTTGATACTAGCTACAAGCCCTACGTCAGTGATGGCAATCAGGAGGATGACAAGGAGCCCCAGTTCTATCAAACTGATGATGGACAGCTGGTGTTAAAAAATGTTGCAGCCTTCTATACCAAGGTACCTATGCCCTGTGTTGTGCCCAACGCCAACAAGCCAATCCTCACTGCTAAAAAGCCCGCTCACAAGCGCATTCCTGACATTAAGCACATCATCCTTCTCTGGCTCATGCGGGAATCTGGTCATTAAAAGGCAGCTGCGGCTCTTGTTGGGGTGGATCCAAAGTACGCCTCAAAGACCTTCAAAAAGTTCATTGATACAGGCTGAGTCCTTGCTGCGGAGAAATTCTTGCATGTTTCTACCATGCTCACCAAGGAGCACAAATGGGCAATCCGTCAGTGGATAACCCAAGATTGCCATCTTGAACTGGCAAATATACAGGCCATGGTCAAGTCTCCTTTTGGGGTTGAGGCCTCAATTTCCTTTTACTACCATCTGCTCAAGGGGATGCACTTTTCCTGGAAAAAGCTTGGGGTATCTCCCTACAACAGAAACAGCCCAGCCAATATTGAGACCCAGAAAAATTACGCTGAGGCATACACTGCCCTTAAAGCCAAGGGGACAGCAAAATTCTATTATATCAACAAATCAGCATTTGCCTTGTCTTTGCGCAATGGGTATGGGTATGTCTCCAAAGGCTCCAATGACGGGATGGCTTGGCGTGCTGCAGTCCGCGCCACAGCATACTTAATGGTGGCTCTCCTTGGTCCAAAGGGGGTTGAGCTGTACCAAATGATACTAGGCTCCCACAATAGCTGGACCTTCCTATCATTTCTCTGATTGGTCCAGGAGCATCTGAGGCGCACAAGCCTGGGCTTCACCAATGTGATTGTGTTGGACAACATTGGTCTCCATAAGGTGGCAGATATTCTTGAAGAATTTCCATCAATTGACACCAGCATTGCAGTGGGCCCCCAGCAATTGGCCACAGCAAATTTGCGCCTTCTCTTCCTCACCGCCTATTTGCCTTTCCTAAATCCCATTGGGGAAGTATTTGGATGGCTCAAGAAAGTTGTCAAGCAAGGAACCCCAACAGGGACCGGGGACCTGTTTGATTTGCTGCAGGCCGGGATCTATACCCTCCCAGCTGAGACTGTGGCTAAATTCTATGGCCACACTGATTTGTTCATCCCCGCATGCCTAGCCAAACAGCCAGTCAATTAGAGGCTTAGTGTGTCCAAATTTTTTTATATTCTCTAATTTACTATTCAAGATTTAATGATTATCATTTTATATTTAGATGGTTCTACGCCTGCAATCACATTCAGAAGGACCATCAATAGATGTAAGTAATTTATTTATTTTATTATATATTATTTAAAATGTCATCTGAGGTTATCCCAAACGCTTGATACTGGATTACGCAAATATATTTATATCACTTTTGTCAAATATATATAAAATAGGCTTATAAAAATTAAACGTAAATGCTAAGGTTGAAATTTATTTTATTACCATATTATTTTATACTTTTATGAAACCCATTTCTGCAATATATTTTGCAAATCTTGTTTGCTAAAATATTATTTGAAAAATTATTTATAATAAAAATATAGTAGAGTATAAATGTATTTATTGATATAGAGATAAAATTAAGTGCACCTATAATGGGTTTGGCGGTATGTACCCACCCCGCAATGGAGGTGGCGCATAACCTCCACCGCCACACCATGGATGGTGGATACACCCTTATTAAAGTATTTGCGCCTGCTGGTAAAAGGAAGGATGGTGAGGTGGGAATGGAGGAGCAGCTTCTCTGGTGAGGCTGCAAACCCGTAGATGAAAGCCAGGACCAGGGCGTCCTGGATGACGTGATCCACCAAGTCATACCCAGAGGGGACCTTCTTCCCGTCCAGTTAGAGCCTGGCCTTGTCAATCCCAAGAAGGACCTTGTCTAGGTCCTCTACACTGGTGCTCATCCCAAAGAAGAAAAGATACTCAAGGTAACCAACAAGGTAGAGCCTTTGTCCAGTAAAGGCTTCTGTAAACTCTCACAATTTTTTGTATACAGCACATATCTTCTTCTTGTGCTTGGTTTTGGCAAAGGTCAGTTCCATAGCTGCAGGGACCCCTTCTTGTTGGCACTCCAGGCCAGCCCAAAGTCTGCCAGGAGGATTTTTTTCTTCTTTACGGCTGTTGTGTCTGTAACAGCCAATTTTGACACTGCACGCCCAAAGTTCTCCAACAGGTAAGAGATGGTATGCTCCAAGGGGTAGCAAAAGCAAGCAGCCACATGAGCCTGGCCCATTTCCGGTATATTCTTGAATGGAGCATTGTCAGGACGTCCCAAATAAACTCAATGGAGTTTACACAGTAAACTCCACTGAGGTTAACTGGGTCCAGGCAGATCAGTTGGGCATCTTTATAGGCAGTAACTGCCCACTCAGATGCCCCCTCACCATGCAAAAGCCCAGCCAATACCTCCCTGGACATTGGGAATGTACCATGGATTCTGTCTTCAAGCTCCTGCAAGACAGGGGGGACAGGAAAAGCTGTTTGGCCACATTAGTGGCATAGTTGGAGAAGAAGGTGGGGGGACAAAAGGAACCAGGACCTGGCAGAGTTTACTATCAACAACTTCTAAAAAAGGTAAGTATTTAAGAACTTTTTTTAATTATAATTTTTTGGGTTACCTTCTTGGGTTTCTTCCTTGCCGGCAGCTTCAGCCGGCTTTGCCATTCTTGGCGCAAGCAATTGCGCCAGCAATTCAGTGTCCTCTGCTCTGGCACGCTTGGCAGGTTTGAGATGTTCATACATCTCTGGGTTGTCAACCCAAACAGACAGTGCAGAAAGATTGTACACCTTAAACTTGAGGCCCTTGACCACCATCTTCTGGATGTTGATAAGACTCTCAATGGTCTTCTCTGGGGTGTCTGGTATTTTGGTCATAAGGGCCTTTGCGGACACCTTGTCTATTTTGTCCCCTTCAAGGACGGCAGACTTAACTTTGACTTTGACCTTGCAGTCAATGTCCTTTATTTTGGCAATCACCAAGTCAAGATCCTTTAGAATTTTCTCCAATTCTCTCATTGATTTTTAACTAACCTTTCCATATGTTTTTATAGCTTTTGCCCCAATAAATTCTGAATTTTTTTGATACTGTTTCCTCTTTGTTATTCCTTTTTGTTTTCCCATCTACTACATTATCCCATCTTTTTACCCATTTTGTATATGTTTTACGCTCATCTTGATATGTGTTGTTTGCTTTGTGTTGGCATTGTTTCCTTGATTACCATATTATTTTTAGCACCCAAACACATCCCCTTGCAAAGATATTAACAACAATTTGGTGATCAGCTAAATTTGAATTATAAAATTATAGTGTTAACTGTTTTTAGATAAAGTTGTTACTGATCCAAATTCAAAACCTTAATGATAAACTTTAAGCCAATCAGGAGCCAAGTGATAAAGTGATTGCTGTGACATAAAGGGTCATTCAATAATTCTTTGATGCATATGCGCTAATTAATATGATTGACTGGATGTTTTGCCATTGTACGCCATTGCCACTGTGGCAAGTTGTTGATGGACTAGTGCTAACCCAGTAGCTGATTGGGAACTAGTCCACCAACAACTTGCCACAGCGGCAATGCTGCACAAGGGCAAAACAGCCAGCCAATCATATTAATTAACACACATGCATCAAAGAATTACTGAATGACCCTTTATGTCACAACACTCACTTTATCACTTGGCTCCTGAGTGGCTTAAAGTTTATCATTAAGGTTTTGAATTTGGATCAGTAACAACTTTATCTAAATACAATTAACCTATAATTTTCTAAATTAAATTCAGTTGATCACCAAATTGTTGTTAATATTTTCACAAGGGGATGTGTTTGGGTGCTAAAAATAACTGTTTTCAGGATCTAGATACACGGCATAGTAAATATATGATTTTATAGAAATAAGCTGAACATAAAGAATAAAGCCAACTATAAACAAAGAGAACACAAACAATTGAAATTCAAAATAAAGATAATGTGAATAGAATTTTTTTGGGACCAGGGGGTTTATTGAGGCGGGGAAGAGTGATGCCTAGTAGGCAGAATGGCGCAGGAAGGAAGACATAGAGGCGGTACTGGCCTGGGGGGTCTGGGATTGGATGTGTTGGGTTTGCAGGTGGGGGGTGTTGGTGATGGGGGTGGAGGCAGGAGGATTGCGTGTGATGGCCGCCATATACCGCTCATTGTACTCCTCATCAGTCATTGGCTGGATGGGCTGGTAGGTGGCTGTGGCACGGGGTGATAGGCGCTTATTCTTGTATGATTGGTTGCCCATGTTCACATGGAAAACCATTTGCGCAAAAAAGTCAGCCATCATTTGGTGACCAAAGAGAAAGTTGTGATCAAGGTCCCCAAGATAGAGGTTGTTGAAATCCTGAGGGCAGCACTCCTGGAGTGTATCTCCAATATTAAAGAACACAACATCTGCCAGATGGACGTTGGTGTGACCAGCTGGGTACACTGAGGCCTGGTGCCTGCATTGCTGGATGGCCTCAGGGGCAGTGGAGCTACCCTCCATCTTGTGGCTCAAGAAAACCGGGTATTTGGAATTTGAGCCATCCCTGGAGTCAAGCAATCCACCAAGGATGTGGACGTATGAGTACACATTGATGAAATCAGGGTTTGTCCAATATTAGACAAAACCCTTGGCTAAAACAGCCAGAAATGCATCAATGAATGTCCCCTTCTTTGACTTTCATCCTTCTATTCTTGGTGGCGGCTTTTCCTTGCTCACCAAAATTGTCAAATACAATTGATAACTTGTAGTACAAGACAAACATGATGTTATCTGTTAGACTTGTCAAGCATCTGACAAGAGTTGATTCAATTGTGGTGTCATATGGGGAATCTAAGTGCCATCCCATTGGTTGCCGGCAAAATTTGTAAGAACCCCAAATTGAAGCCACCTTTCCGTGCATCCAGAGCTGCACCATGCGCTCAGACACCCAAATGCCATGATGTGCAAGTTGCTTCTGGACCTGGGTCAAGGGAAGCTTAGGGTCCTGCTGGAGGAGGTCAAGCATTATTGGGTATGCCTCATTGATCTGGGACTCTGTGGCCTTCTTTGGCTTCTTGGCCATCCCAATCAGATTTCCCTTATTCATCAGATTGTTGAATTCCCGCATGACAGTAGCCTGGGTGAATTGTAATTGGCTGGCTATCTGATCCCAGGACAGACCCTGCATGTTGAGTGCCACAATTTCCTGAAGAAATTGGGCAGTGATTATTCTGCGTTTGGGGCACTGGGCAGCAGGAGCTAAAGCCTGATTGGCTGAGGGGGAAGGTTGACTTGTAGTGGGAAGTTGTTCCAAATCAAAGTTGCCATCCTGATTGGTTGGTTGACGGGAAGCTTGCGTGGGGGTGGGTGTGGGAGCAAGGGCAGAGCTAGACACTAAGTGACTCTCAAACAAATCAAAGCCATATAGGTTGGAGGACAGTAACAGGTCAGCTTTTTTGTTACCCACCTTAAAGGCTTGGGTGTAAACAGGTGCTTCCACGTTCTGAGCCTTGCCTCTATTGAAGCTAGCTTGGCTGCTGGTGCAGTTGAAGATGAGGCTATTGAAAACCATATTGAAATAAAACCAAGGATAAAATCACTAAAAGTAGAAATTTTAAAAATTAATAATTTATTTTTTATTGTAATCACAAGTCCATATTTGGAAAGTTCTCAAGGCCATTATACACAAATCAGGAGCCATGAAAATAAATAAAAAGCCTTGTTCCTAAATTGGATGGCTATTGATTGGCTGTTAAAATGTTTTACTTCTATTTTAGGCTGCTCATACTACACATCTTGTGTGAGTTCATTTTGTTTTATGCTTGTGGAATCTTGCTTCTAGATTGCTCAATTTTTTTCATTTTGGTCCTTCTGTTGGTGCCTCATATGAATCCTGCTTGGATTATAATATACTCCAAAATAGCTTCCATCCATTTCACTTGTTCTGTCAGTTCATTTTGTTTGTGGTTTGAACTAGACTGCTTGATTTTTGCTTTAATTTTGTATAATGGGTTAGTAAAGTTTTGTTTTTGGTTTGACAGTTCATTTATTAACCAAAAATATTTAAATTAATTGAATCCTGAATCTCACGCAACTTGGATTTTGTTTAAATCTGAAATCATTTTGTTTAAATCTGAAGTATTTTAGCTTGTTGCTATAGCTTTTAAAACTACTGTATTGTAATATATATTATTAAAATTTTAATATTAACTTTTAGATACTAAATTTTTTAATATTTAAATATGTAATAATAAAAAATTTATGAAAAATTTTAATAGTACCTATTTCAGTATTAAAAAATTTAGTATTAAAATATAAAAAGTAAAAAAAATTAATTTGCAAGGGAAAAATATTTATTAGGGGATGCTAACTGCAAAGGGAATGTGATTATTCTGGGGAATCATACCCCAAAATTAAATTTTCAGCTAATGCATCTAATTGGATCCACGAACTCTTTTGTACATGGTGGACAACCCTGGATGTGATTGCTAGAGGGGTGGCACCCTGTACCCTGGTGGTTGTTGATTGTTTGATAAAAGGCAGGCAGGTGAGGGAATTGACTAGTAGGTTTTTTTGGGGGGGGCATGTAGTACCTGTATAGTGTTGCCAATGCAAATGAGTCATACAGGACGTGCTTGACTGTCCTATATCCCTGTGGTGTCTTCTGGCGGTCAAGGGCTACGCGGCAAATATCTGTGTGAATAGGTACTTCCTCAAACTTTTTTGACATTGGTTTTTAATATGCAGTGTAGGAGGATTCCCAGGTATACAGCGACGTGGATTCTCTGCAAGGTATACTTTTCCAAGAACATGCATAAATTTTTTAATGTTTGAACTAACCTATTAATATAGGATGTTTGGTTGAACTTGAAGAGGGTTCTGGGGGGCGCCCCACTTTAATCAGACCCCCAGGCCTCGGCAAACAATATTAATAAAGGTTTAAATATGTTCCTGAGGACTGCATCCCCAACTTTATTTGATAGTGCCTTAAAAAGTTCATTAAAAATTGCAAATTTCAAATATTTATTTCCTATTTGCAAGTTGGTTTTTATTAAATTCTTTTCATATTTGTTGATGTTTGTGAAGGGGAAAGTTGAATGCTTTTGTATATGTATTCATCAAAGTTCAGTTTGATATCCCCGCAAATTTCATTCATTTCTTTGATTTTGTATTTGATCCTAGTTCATATGCTTCCCTTATCCATGGCAAGCACCCCGCGGGTGGTGATTATTTCCTATCTTGAGCTTCAGTACAAAAAATTTATTCATATTCTGTTGAATTATTTTATTTATTTGGTTTTTATTTATTTGTTTTACAGGGGCCACCAGTGACTGGTAACCCCCGTAAAACCAAATTTGGCGTAAAAGCTGCCACTTCTGCAACCTCATCTCCATTCCTGGTGATGACTAAAAAAATATAAACAAAACATAAAAAGCCTATTAATTGTTTCCCCCGTGGCCCCCTCAGCCACAGGCGCCACTTCAGCAAACTTCATGAGCATTGGATGCTCTTCATTGATTTTTCTAGGCTGGATTTTTCTTATCTTTCTTGCATCTTGTGTATCTTCTGGTTTTCAGTTGATAAAGCTTCTGTATTTCTTGAAGCGCTTCTACTTCAGGCTTGTGTTTCATTTTCATCTGTTTCCATTTGGTTGGTTTCCTCTTCATTGGTGTTGATATCCTTTTAAATTTCTGTTCCTTCAAATAGTTTGATCTTATTTTTTTCTTTGGCCCCCTGCCAGAACTCCCACAAATTGTAGGCTGTGTTGTTGAACTTCAGACTTGATAAAATTGTTCCCTGTAGATTAAGTAATGCTTTTTTGTTCTTTTTATCTATAATATTTCCCAATTTATCCAGAGCATCTTCTTTTAACTGGATTAGTGGCTGGCCCTTGTTACCCAGCTTTCCTGTCACTATTTCCCTGATTTTTTTTCTATTTCAACAACCTTTTGCAGGTGTGTTTCTAATTTGTTGATCAAGTTATAGATTGTTGACATTTTGTTTGAATTCCATCAAAAAACTGGTTTTCATAGTACTATCTTCAATGCATACATATTTTTCATCATCATTAATAAATTAAAGACAATAAACATATATATTGCATCAGAATATTGCAATTAGACGTCAACTCTTGATATTATGTGCATAACTCAATGCATTTTGTTTAACAAAAAGCATTGTAAAATAGGTCTTTTTCATTACAATTTAAAATAAATTGACTGTGTTTATATTAGAGAGCCATTAACACTTAGTACAAATATTGATATGTAGTGCATCTACAGCCTGTATATTTACCTATTGGTAATAATTCTATAAACTTTTTAGTTGGATTTTGCAAGATAATAATAATGTAATGTGTTAATAGAATACTGTTTATTGTCATTAATTGACTGATTTTCTTTGCTGTGGCAATTGTGCATTTTCTGATATTTACGCACTAGTATCCAATTGGTTGGTTTCACATCCAATCACACAGGCATTAGGAAAACAAGCCGCCACCCCAAGACTGGATGTGGTCAGGGTGCTGGCTTGTTTTCCTATTGCCTGTGTGATTGGATGTGAAACCAACCAATTGGATACCAGTGCGTGAATATCAGAAAATGCACAATTGCCACAGCAAAGAAAATCAGCCAATTAATGACAATAAACAGTATTCTATTAACACATTACATTATTATTACCTTGCAAAATCCAACTAAAAAGTTTAAAGAATTATTACCAATAGGTAAATATACAGGTTGTAAAATGCACTAATTTTCAATATTTGTACTAAGCGTTAATGGCCCTAATAAGAACACAATCCATTTCATTAAATTACCATAAAAAAGGCCAAGTTTACAATGAATTTTATTAAAAAAATGCATTGAGTTATGCACATAATATCAAAATATCAAGAGTTGACGTCTAATTGCAATATTCTAATCCAATATTTACGTTTATTGTCTTTAATTTATTAATGATGATGAAAAATATGTATGCTCATAATTTTAAGCTATTTGTAAAATGTACAACATTGTATTAATTATGGGAAATGTTGATAATGTAGAAAGAAAATATTATTAATTTTGAATTGAAAGAGAGATATCAATTTTAATAAGTTGTCACAAAGAAAAGATTTATTTACTAATCAAAGGGGAGGGAATGGGCGGAATGTATGTCACCTTCATCTGTACCTGTAAAAGAGGCAGCATCAGAGGTGATGGGGAGGGGGAAAGGTGGTGGTTTGGAGTCAGGGTTGGAAGGCAGGTGGCTTGATGGGGTTGGGGAGGCAGGGTTTGTTGGCTGGGAAGGGGCAGCAAGAGCTGATTGCTTCAATTGTTTGAATTCTTCTTCTGTCACATATGTGGGCTTGACAAACCAAATTGCTGGGTATGGGGGGAGGCAGGAGTCCTTTATGGACTTATCACTATCACTTTCATAGAAGATGATGAGATCAAATAAGTCCTGGACAGACGCAGAAGGGAAAAGCTCATACCCCTTATCAATTTGGGTGCATAGTTTGTTGTAGGTGGCAGGCTTTGAGCGCCTGAGAGCAGAACCAAAATTTTAGAGATATAGATCTGCAAGATGAATGTCAGCATGGTTGGTGGAATAGGACCAACAGGTATGCCCCGTAGCCCTGATTTATTGGGTTAACCCTTCCTGCTGCTCCATCTCTGCACTCAGTATAATTGTGTGCATGGTGTTTTGTGTGGCCCACTCCTCCAGCATGGCCTTGAGCTCTGTCTGGTAGGCATAGCCATCTGCAGTGTTTGATATTGCCGAGTAATAATTGACGCCCAATGGGGAAACTGCCAATAAAACCCCAACAAATCAATACAATATTGGACTGAGCTTGGCCACGTCAGTCTGGATACACTTCATTCCAAAGTCTTGGATACTTGCAGATATCTTAGCATATGACAGGAAGATTACGTCATTACAGGCCCACATTGCCATTCCTTTGATAAAATTAATAATAGTTAAATTGTAGTGGTCAGTGTCCACCAAATTAGGGCCACTGATTACTTGATTAGACAAGATTCTAGCAGCAACCATAACTCTGTGCATCTTAGATTTCACTGTTCTTATGTTGGTGGAGATGCTGTGGAGTCCTAACTGGAGATGTACCTGGACCAGAGGCATCTGCAGGTCACGTTCCATAATGGCCATCATAAGGGGATGAGCTGTGTCACCTTTGATTGAAGTACGGGCTTCAGTTGGGGTCTTCTTGGTAGAGGCTCCAGTTGGCGTGGGCTCTCAGGGTTTCCGCCACAGTGGGCCTTGCAAACCCCATTGAGGCTGCAATTTTCCCAAGGGACATAAGCTTCCCTTGCTTTCAACCATTTCAAGAACAATCTCCGGAATGATTAGTTTTCTTCTGCGTCTTGCAGGTTGATTGGCTGGGGGAGGGATGTGTTCATCATGGGAACTGGTCAATGTCATCTGATTGGCTGTTTTGGGGTCTTGGGCTCTCTGGGTGACCCCATGGCTAAAATAAATGGTTCTGGATGCCTCTGCTGGTAAGATATTTGGGTTGGCAGCTGCCTGTGCATGGTGGGCAAACAGGGGCATGCTGGAAGTTTCAGGAGAAAGAACAGACTCCTGGGTGGGGCTTGCAGAGGGGCCTGTGGGTTGGGAGTGGCCATAGACAGAGGCTTCACCGTTAAGAGACCCTGCGTAGCCCTGCATGATTTTATCAAAGCCAGGGAACAGCTCATTTACTTGGTTGTTATTGAAAGAAGACATAATAAATTTTATTAAAATTTTAAACTCAAGAAGAGAAATGTATATTTTAGTCAATTTTATTATTATATATGTTAATTTTGTGTATATTCTGATATAAATTTTAGCTGTCCTTAATTGGAATAGGATGATTTTTGAGTATGCCTATGATTCCTAAAAGAATCAGCACAAATCCACTCTAGATCCTTTAGCATCCTTTTTGAGACACCCATAAATTATATTTATTTCAAATTCACTGCAATTATGATTTGAAACTTGGTTCTTGGATTTGACAATCCCGTAATTTCAGAATTGTTAAGTTTTACATGATGTCTATGATTCATTTGAAATACAGGAAATCTCAAATTGTACATTAGAATCACACATTTCTGATTCATGTATCCCACATTTGTTTGCTGGGTTGTGTTTTTGTTAGTTGAGTTATCTGCTCAAGAGATTCAAAATTTGCCAATTTAAATAAATCAAAAAAAGTCAAATTAAATTTTGATTTTATTAAATATTTTATTTTTCACTCAGCTGAGTTGCCCGCAAAAGTGATTTGAAATTTGGACCAAGGATTTGACAATCCCGCATTTTTACGTTCAGGTTCTGAATTTACAGTAGGTAAATTTTAATATTAATATATCTACATATGTTACAAGACATTAGTTATAGTTTCAACCACGTCAAATTATAAAAATAAGTTAAAAATGTTTTTTACTATCTTATTGAGTACAGGTTCATTTATTACATATACAAACAACAAGAATTGAATTTATCTGCATCATGTGGGCTGCTCCACTTATATTCTAAACAAGTGATTGTTTAGAACTCAAATTCCTTTCCCTTTTATTATGATTTGATAAATATATTTGATATGCTTGACCCATGTCCTAAGTACTAATTAGTAAGTGATACATAAAAATCATTGGTGGTTGTGTTGTGTAGCTATAGTGGCACTGAAATAATAAGGATCAGATGATGACCTGCAAGGTCCAATTTGTGGCTTAAAAAAGCCAGAGTACCAACAAGGATTACAATTATTTAAATAAAAATAATCTATTTCTATCTTTTTTAATTCCTTTATTTGTTAGCGCAACAGTCAATATAATATTTAGTGCAGTAAAATAAAAATATATTCCTCATACCTAGTATAATTAATTTTAATTACCTTTTCTACATACTCTTATATGTCTATAATACAATCAAACGTCACATCATTATATACAAATAATAATTTTTTGAGTTCTACTAAAAACAAAATAAATAAAAATAAAAACAAATAGAACCCAGAGCGCCCATTTATCTGATTGGCTTGGAGGCCAGGGCTTTGGGGAGGAAGGATTCTGAGTTCTTGTAAAAAGCCACCACCACATTGGGTGGCATTGCAAATTGACTGACCTCAAGGATGTTGAAGAGATCCTTGGTGTCCTGAGGGAGGTCTTGCTTCACCTTATTCTTGATCCAACCAAACACCTCCTCAATTGGGTTCAGAAATGGAGAATAGGGCAGAAAGAAGAGGAGTATCATTGGTTAGTCAGCCAGGCAGTGGCTGGCCAAATGGCTTTTTTATTGATTGGCAGGAACTCAGACACAACCAGATCCACTTTGTGGAGCCTTACAATATCCAACACAACAATGCTGCTTGTACTGCGGTAATTGATCCGGAGATACTCCTTGACAACTCAGAGAAAATTGAGACAAGTTCTGCTATTATGGGAACCCTTGATCATCTGATACTGGTCCAATCTGCGAGGACCTAGAAGCACTACAATGGAATAGGTCTGGGAACAGACAGCTGCACAATGAGCTACACCATCATTGGACCCCTTTTCAACCCACCCATGCTTAGACCTGAGTGAGGAGGAAAACAACAATTTTTTGATGTAGAAGAACTGGGCATTCCCAGCCTCCTTTAGTGCCAGATATTTCTTGGCATAAATGCTTTGATCCTCAATGGTCTTCTCATTGTTTCTGTTGTACAGCAAAACTCCCAGTACTTTCTAGGAGAAGCCCAAATCAACCATTGTTTTGTAAACAAGGGTTTTGGAAACAGAGAGCCCAAACTCTGTGGCAAGCATTGATTGGACAGCAAGTGAGTCCAGGTGGGAATCCTTGGATACCCACTGCTTGATTGCATTGATGTGCACAGGCTACAATAATTTGGGCTGCCGCTTAGCCTTGGCAGATTTTGAAATTTGCCCAGTATTGCCATACTTGGTGTTGATGTTGGCAATGTATCTGGCTGTGACACCAAATTGGGATGCAATATCCTGAACCGCCATTCTATTCAAGCAGTTGAGGAGAGCTTCACACTCACTATCCGTCAACCAACGTTGGCCCTTGGCAGGTACCACAGCATCCTGGCTAGCAGGCTTGACACAGGGGATGGGGACCTTCTTATAGAAGGTGGGATCACGCTTGATTGTGCTGGCGCTGTCAATGGTGGCATAAAATACAGGTGCAGATGGATCTTTGGCAGTGGCCAATGGCTCATAGGAGGTGTCAAAGACGCAAGGGCAGTAAGTAGCAACTCTTGGATCAAGAGTGCAGGGCCAGGTGACAACTGGGTACACAGTGGAGGTGTATGTAACCTCATTATTCCCAATGATCTTTGTGTATGAGACTTTGGTTGCAGGCCTTGAGAGCGGCTTCTGTCTTGGATTGAGGCTTTGTGCTCTGGCTTGGGATGCAGGAGGTGGTTGACTGGCGCTGACACCTTGGGAGACCTGTGTGTTGGCATGAATCCCTTCAATTTGTGTTCTGGGTCTGTTCTTGGACCCTCTGGGACGCCCTCGTGGACAGGCTGCCCTGCAGGCTGGTGCAGGAGCGGGTTGAGAATGCAATTGACAGTCCATAAAAATAAAATAAAAAATTTATTTTAGATTAAATATATATTTATTTGGATTTATTTATTTAGTTGTGAGTAGTTGTTTTCTCTTGATTTAGCCTTAAATAGTAGCAGAGTTTCTACATCCGTAATTTGAAGTGTATAATATTGTATCCTTTCCAGTTTTGGATGATTTTAGAGTTTAATCACTTTTTATGTCTAAACATGGTTGTTGAGATTGAATTTTTCATTTTATTTTATCCAGATTGGAGCTTTTTGATTTGGGTTGGTGTTTCCTTGTGTGCTTACTATACATTAAATTTGGATTTCAGTTCCTGCAATTAATATCTGAGTTTACTAGTGGCATTCAAAAGTGATTTGAAATTTGGTTCTTGGATTTGATAATCCCTCAATTTCAAAAAACATAGTAAACTTAATGAAGATGGTTGATGGATTTGAATGCTTCAAATATGATTCCAGTTAATTCATTTTGTCCATTGGAAATATGCAGTTTGACTTGAACTTTGCAAAGTGTCTATGAGTTCCTGCATTTTCAAATACTCAAATAAATACTCAAAGAATTCAATTTAATTAAAAAAAGGCCATCATGCAAAAGTTATTTGAAATTTGGACCAAGGATTTGACAATCCTGCATTTTTACGTCTAGGTTCTGAATTTACAGTAATAATACAATGGATCAATCAATCAATCACTGTTTATGACCATTAATTGGCTGAATTTCTTTGCTATGGCAATTGTGCATTTTATGATAGTTATACACTGGTATTTAATTGGTTAGTTTCATATCCCATTGCACAGGCAATAGAAAACATTTTTGACATCCCAAGCTCATATGTGGTTGGGGCTTCAACCATGTTTCTTATTGCCTGTGTAATGGGGTGTGAAACTAACCAATTGGATACCAGTGCATAACTATCATAAAATGCACAATCACCAAAGTAAAGAAAATCAGTCAATTAATGGTCATAAACAGTGATTGATTGATTGATTGATCCATTGTATTATTATTAACTCACAAAATCCAACTTAGATTTTACAGAATCATTTTCAATAGGTAAATATGTAGGCTGTAAAATGCACTATGTATCAATATTTGTAATAAGTGTCAAAGGCTCCCAAATATAGACACAGTCCAAATATAAAAATACAATGAAAAATGCCATGTTTACAATGAATTTTATTATACACAATGTATTGAGTCATGTACATAATATCTAAATATCAATATTTAACATTTACCTGTAATATTCTAATATAATATTTACATTTGTTGTCCTAACTTTATTATTGATAAAAAATAATTGTAAAAATAACTATATGTTACTATATAAAATGTACAACAATTTATTGATTATAGGGTATTGTAAAATATGCAGCCTGGGTGCTGATTTCTATGAATAGTTAGTCTAATACTTTTTTATCTTAATACTATACCTGTTGTGGTATAGTGATAGCCTGGGTAAGGACAGAAGAATATAAGAAGATAATAAGACAAAACTAGTTCTTTATTTGATATGTTAGAAGGTTATATAGTGGGGGAAGGGGAATTATTGCCAAAGGAAAGAGGCACCAAAAGAAAGACTTGCCATATGGAGGCAGTGGAGAAATGGCATTGGAAAGTGCCTGGGCAATAAAACAACTGGTTTCACGCGCCTTGACAAATGGAGGAAAGTGGCTCTTAAATGCTTCCATTCTATTATTAGCTGCAGAAGTAAAGACTGAGCTCTATGCACAATAAACCCTTGATTCAAATAACACTTTTTAGGTGCAATTAAACGAGTTTACAGGCATATAAAAGCAAACATGGCAAAACAAGTGGGCAATTTCTCTATTGCCATTAACATAAATAGACTATGCTTTGGCTGATTTATTCAATAATTCAACATAGGGTATTTCAATAATGTAAAAAGAATATATTATTAATTATTAATTGGAAGAAAGAATATCACTTTTAATAAGTTGTCACAAAGAAAGTTTTATTTTACTCATCAAAGGACAAGTAGGGGAGGGAATGGGTGGAATGTATGTCACCTTCATCTGTACCTGTAAAAGAGACAGCATCAGAGGTGATGGGGAGGGAATATGTGTTGGCTTGGGAGTCAGGGTTGGAAGGCAGGTGGATTGGTCTTGATGGGAGGGTGACAAGTCAAGGGTTGTTGACTGGGAAGAGGTGGCAAAAGCTGATTGATTCAATTGCTCAAATTCTTCTTCTGTCACATATGTGGGCTTGACAAACCAAATGTCTGGGTATGGGGGGAGGCAGGAGTCCTTTATGGACTTATCACTATCACTTTCATAGAAGATGATGAGATCAAATAAGTCCTGGACAGACGCAGAAGGGAAAAGCTCATACCCCTTATCAATTTGGGTGCATAGTTTGTTGTAGGTGGCAGGCTTTGAGCGCCTGAGAGCAGAACCAAAATTTTAGAGATATAGATCTGCAAGATGAATGTCAGCATGGTTGGTGGGATAGGACCAACAGGTATGCCCCGTAGCCCTGATTTCTTGGGTTAACCCTTCCTGCTGCTCCATCTCTGCACTCAGTACAACTGTGTGCATGGCTTGTTGGGTAGCCCACTCCTCCTGCATGCCCTTGAGCTCTGTCTGGTAGGCATACCCATCTGCAGTGTTTGATATTGCCAAGTAATGATTGACACCCAATGGGGAAACTGCCAACATTACCCCAACATTTCAATACAAAATTGACCAACACTTGTAAACATCAGATTGGATACGCTTTTCTCCATAATCTTGGATACTTGCAGAAATCTTGGCATGCAACAAGAATATGACATCATTGCGCGTCCTCATTTCTCTCCCTTTATTAAAATTAATTATGGTTGAATTGTAGGGGTTGGTATCCACCAAAATGGGGCCAATGAGAACCTAGTTGACAAGATTTTAGCAGCAATCACAACTCTGTACATCCACAAAATTGTTGTTTTCTTATGTGGAAAATGCCATGGAGTCCCAGCTGGAGACGTACCTGGACCAGGGGGATCCACAGGTTGCCTTCTATGATATCTTCATGAGAGGGTGGGCTTTTTTATCATTGGTTGAAGTACATGCACCAGTTGGGGTCTTATTGGGAGGAGGGCCACAGTTAGTGTGGGCTCGCAGGGTTACAGCCACAGTGGACTTTGCAAAACCAATTGCAGCTGCAATTTTCCCAAGGAACACAAGCATCCCTCTTTTTTGATCATTTCAAGAACAATTTCTGGGATGATTATATTTCTTCTGAGTTGTGCAGTCTTATTGGCTAGAGGTGAAATGTGTTTGTCTTGGGAACCTGACAGTGCCATCTGATTGGCTGTTTTGGGATTCTGGGCTCTCTGGGTGACCCCATGGCTCACTTGGCCTATTCTGGATGCCAGTATTGAGACACAATCTGGTTTGGTAGCTGCCTGTGCATGATGGGCAAACAGGGCCATGCTGGAAGACACATGAGAAAGAACACACTCCAGGATAGTGCTTGCAGAGGGGCCTGCGGGTTGGGAGTGACCATAGACAGAGACTTCACTATTGGAAGACTTTGTGTAGCCCTGTATGATTTCTTCAAGGCCAGGGAACAGATTGTTGACTTGGTTGTTATTAAAAGAAGCCATAATAAATTTTTATTAAAAAATTAAACTCAAAAATAGGAGTGTGTATTTTAATAAATTTTATTGTTAAGTATGTTAAGTTGGTGAATATTATGATCTAAATTTTAACCAAAATAAACTGGAATAGGGTGATTTTTGAGAATGCCTGTGCTTCCCAAAAGAATTAGCACAAATACACTCTAGATCCTTTAGCATCCTTTTTGAGACACCTATAAATTTATATTCATTTTGAATTCACCGCATTTTTGATTTGAAATTTGGTCTTGGATTAAAAATCTCATAATTTCAGATTTTTTTTAATTTCATGATGTCTATGATTTGATGACATACATGAAGACCTAAATTGTACATTATAACCCTGTATTTCTGATTTATGTATCCTGCATCCGCTTGCTGTGTTTGGTCTTTTACTAGTTGTGTTATCTGCTCAAGGGATTCAAAATTTGTCAGTACAAATAAATCAAAAAAGTCAAATTAAATGGTTGATTTTATTAAAATTTTATTTTTCACTCAGCTGAGTTACCCATAAAAGTGATTTGAAATTTAGATCAAGGATTTGACAATCCTGCATTTTTCTGTTTAGGTTCTGAATATACGGTATCAGGGGCATTATAGGAGGGGGTTATAGGAAGCAACAAAGGGGGAATCAGTTAGAAGTATCAGCTTAATCTACCCATGGCCTGAGCCCAAGAAATAGGTGCAACAGGATCAGGTGTAAGGGACAACCACCTGGTTGGCTAAGTACATTCCAGGGACTCAGGCACAACATTACCCCTGATGCTTACCTTTGACAAAACAGCCGTAATGACCCCAGAACTATTTTCTTTGGGCTGAGGGACACCTGGGCCAGAGGAATTGTTTGACCGGGATTCCACTAATTGTAGAATTTTATCCCCAAATTTCCCAGGCCACAAGTTAGGCAAATCCATTAAAACAACCCCACATTTTTCTATTGTCCTGTCAATTGTTTTAAGGCAAAACAGCACCAGGGAAGCAAACAATATAACTAAATTGATGTCTCCTCTGTAGTGGGAGGGGACTCCAGGAAAGGGGGAAGTTTTGGCCGTAAAAGCCAACGCAAAATGCTCATCCATAGTGTGGGTAAGGTCCTCCAGGTTGCAGAGAGGTTGTGCCTGCATTTAGCTTGCCTTTTTTGTGGTTCTTGGGAATATATCCCTATCCAGAGCTAGTGGAGGCCCTTGGAACTTTACAAAAGCTGTGAAAACTACTTTGCCCTTGCAATTTTTATTTTTATAGATTTATATTTTTTATTTTAAGTTTCTTTAAAAATACATATAGAGGCACCATACCTAATTAGTTTTTTAATCTAACTATATTTTAGTTAAATCCAATATTATTGCCTCAGGTATCCAAGTTTATTAGGCTAATTTACCCTATAAGAGATTATTTTTAAGCCTCTAAAGCCACTTTATATATTAAAGGTCTTGCTTTTATAGATATTGGCTTTATAACTAGATAATATGTTTCTTATATTCAAACTTGATTGGTGCTGTCTCTAAGATGTTTTTAGACCTTTTTAAATGGCATTCTAATTCAACCCTTGGAGATAGCTATTTTTCCATCAAAGCCCTAAGAGGATTATAAATCAGTTTAAAAGGATAAATTACACCTTTTTTCTTTCAGGCCTCTTATTATCTTGTGTGCTACCCAATTACCTTTGAATAATTTTTAGGGGTTATGGCATGCCAAAACACTCACATGAAAATGCTAATTTTTATCTTGAAGCTTTTAATTTTGTGTCATAATAGATTCACCTGACTAAGAATTAGCTCTGGATATGGTTCAACCCTATATCAAAAGTAGGCATTGAGTAATATCAATGGTATTCAATGCCACTTCAGTAAATCTATATATGATGTGCAAGTAGGAGCAACTTCACTCTACATGACCTAGCATAAGTCATCCTGAACTCTGGTGTCATAATGTGGATAGTACTTTTTAGGGTATAAATACCTTTCTCTCATTTCAATAAAGATATAATTTGTCAAGCTTCCCTTTTCTTTCTCCTTCTTGGTAACTGTTAATGGTAGCATAGTTGCAATATTTAAAAAGGAACTTGTGCAGAGTTTGCATTGTTTGAAAGGTTATTGGTTCACAATAGCTTAACTAGGTGTTGCAACATCTTTGATTACTCCCTCTTAGGGAATTAACACCCTGAGTAAATCACCAAGCAACTCACTAAATGGTTCACTGTCCAGTCAATAAACTGTGGCACTATTATCAGTTAACCATTTATGACGGGGATCACTCAATCCAGGTCCTAAATGGAACACAACTTGATTAAGCCTCGTGACTCAAGAGGAACATTACTCAGATAAGCCCCATGTTCTCCATGACGTACATGTACAACATGTGGCTTGTCATGATACTATATAATATTATATATTCATACCCAATAAAGTATCATTCTCTTCTTAATCTTCCCCTTTATTTTGTTTATTATACTTCCTAGAAGTATAAATGCAACAGTGGTAGAACAGGTAGGTTATCCATACCTACCCAACTCAAAGGAAAAATTACTCCCAAGAAAAGAACACAAACAATGTCACTCCCTAATGGCTGGAGAGATTACAAAGTAGGACAAGACATTCCCCCAGGCCTTGTCATCTACAATAACGTCCTTGCACCCATTGACCATTACAACGCTCTCAAAGCCTGCAGACTGTTCCCTACCACGCCAACCACAACAGCGCCTACGCAACCTGAGATACCCAATATAGTGTTTCAACGTTTACATACCGCTGAAATTGGTGCCTTTGCAGGACTACGCCGTGAGAACGCCTCTCTTTGGACCAACAGCACCAAGAGCAAGTTCAAACAAGTGGAGTACCCCCAAAGACTCTGGGTCAGCAAAATTGCCCTCTGTGTCACAGGGACTGCTTCAAGTTTTGTTACCAAATGGCTAGCCCAACATCCTGACCAGAAGAAAAATTGGGAAGTGTTCAAGGCTGCATTCCTCAAAAAGTTCTCCATGAAGGACTTGGACGTGGTGATTACGACCAAACTTCAAACCTTCAAAATGGCAGGAACCATTAAAGAATATATTGCCGCATATGAAGGACTACGCAGCTGTGCGCCCAACACCATCAACTTTGATGAACCTGGGTCATGCCTGGACTTCCACAATGGGCTTCTCACACAAATTAGACGTCAGTTTGACATGACCTGCTGCAAGAATCTTGAGGATGTATTCCTAGAAGGAAAACACACAGCTCAGAAGTCTGACAACCTACACGCCACCAACAAGAGTAAGAAAACCCTGCAGCTAGAAGAGAGCCTTGCCCCAATAAGAAAAACAACTGAGTCCACAGTACCCAGCCTTGAAACGGGAATTGCACTGCACAAGCCAATCAGGCCAGCACCAAAGATACTAACAAGGAGGGAAAAGCTCAGGGGAGTGCTTAGGCAAGCCTCCCTCCCCCACTTCACAAGACTTGTACAGAGAACAAATGTGGACTCAGTACCATGATCCAAGTTCCCTCCAGCAATCCTCTACTGTTTGCCGCCCAAACTGGAAATAAACTCCTTATCTATCCTTTCCGTTTTTGCAGATACCAGGGCACAACACTATTTGACACTGGAGCCAACCAATTGTTCATCAACAAGAGTTTTTCAGACCTCATGAAGTTACCTACAACTTGAAGTAGCATCAAGAAATTCATCATGGTGGAAAACTGTAGCACACCAGTTAACCATGAGACAAAACCTTTCTGCACCCAAATTGGAGATATACAAACAACAATTAGCGGCCCCATCATACCAATCCCCAAATAAAATGTCATACTGGGATTGGATTGGATGAGAAAGATAAAGCCTTAAATCAACTGGGACAGTGCCTCCCTCACCATTCAGTAATGGGTAAGTCCACCATCATGTGTACCCTACACATCTTGACACCCTCATGAGGGACCACATATTTGTAAAGATCATGGAAACAGAGAAAGAAACTGACATCAGCAAAATCAATTGGAGCACATGTACGTATGAGGTCATCCACTTCAAAAACACAGAAACTCAGCACCAACACAACCCAATTAGAGACCAGCTAATCAACAAATTTCCCTCTGTATTCCAAGAAACACTACCTGGGTTGCCCCCTGATTGGGGTATACAACACAAGATTGACCTAAAAGATAGCTTTCCTAAAGCACGGCCCATCTACTGCCTCACACCATAAAAAGACAACACCCTAAAAACTTACCTTGACAAAGCACTCAAGAAAGGCCTCATCAGACCCTCAAAATCATCCTTTGGTGCAGCTGTCTTCTTTGTGGCAAAGAAAGATGGAGGCCTCTGCCTGGTCACCAACTACAGGGCCCTCAACAAGGTCACAATAAAGCACAGGTATATCCTGCCCCTAATTGATGACCTTTTTGATGCCCTGGGGGTCCCAAATCTTCACAAAAATTGATGTGACAGCAGGATATCACCAAATTTGCGTGAAACCTGTTGACATTTCAAAGACCGCATTTCAAACTAAATACAGATCCTTTGAATGTATTGTCCTCAATTTTGGCATGAAAAACGCTCCCAGTACCTTTGTAACCTTCATGAATGAAGTATTCAAGGAACACATTGGGAAAAGAGCAATCATCTACCTGGACAACATCATAATTTATAGCCCCAACCTGCAACAACACTGGGACTACTATCACTTAGTCCTCTGTACCCTTGAGGAAAACCAATTGATTGCCAAGCCGTCTAAATGTGAGTTCTTCTCAGCTGAACTTCCATTCCTTGGCCATATCATCAGCAAGGACAGTATCAAAACAGATCCAGACAAAATATGCGCTATAACAGAGATGCCAGCCACAAGGAATAAGAGCAAACTCTGCACTTTCCTTGGAATGGTAGCCTATGTATGCAGGTTCATCCCTGACTGGGGCGCCCTAACAGCTCCCTTGTCAGCCATCACCAGGAAAACAACCAAATTTGTCTGGACACCCTTACAAGATCACCATTCCCGCCAACTAAAGGAACGTATGGTTACTGCCCCCATCCTACAATACCCAAGCCGTGAGGATATCTACAAGCTAGAAACAAACACCTCTGATTATGCCATAGGAGGGCAGCAGTGATGAAATCAACTGTAGAGATGTAAAAGTGAGAATTCAAAAGTGAGAATCTAAAAGTGGCCATGTCAACACTTTTAAAATTTTAAAATTAAATTAAAATAGCTCATCTGAAATTAAAATTTATTATGGTCATATAAAATACTTTTTATTCATTCTCTCAACTAAAAAAGTCAAGAAAAAGTAATTACTTTATTATAAAAAGGCATTTTGAAAATTTGAAAAGTGTCGACATGGCCACTTTTAGATTCTCACTTTTGAATTCTCACTTTTACATCCCTACAGTCAATTTTTCCAATGTTGCCCATAGAAGGAGTCCTCTGTATCCAAACAGCCCAAAAGGACTTCCTTCCTGTGGTATATGAATCAAGGAAACTATCAGACACCAAACAAAGATACTCCATACACAATATGAATTGGTTGCCATCATACATTGCCTCATGAAATGGCGGTGCTATCTGGAAGGAGCCCAGATGTTCAAAGTAATCACCAACCACAAGTTGTTGATATTCTTCAAGACACAACAACACCTGTCAAGAAGACAAGCCAAATGGATGAGTCTCATATAGAGATACCCCATGCAAATTGAATACAAGCCAGGCAAGGAGATGCTTACTGCAGACACCCTATCAAGGCTATACAATATACACATCCTACACACTGATGGTGACCCCAACTGACCCATGTTAATCATGGGGAATCTCCAGGAAGAGTTCCCACCTGGTACACCAATGGACATACAAGAGAAAGTCCTCAAGAACAAACATCTGTTCAAAAACGTATATGGTACCTTTCACCAAATACTTCCAAATGGTGACACTGTACCCTACGTTCCGTCAACACAAAAGATTGACACAATCCTCCAATATCACAGAGACTTGGGACACCCCTGTAGCAGAAACTTGAACAAATATCTCAAGACCCGCTACTGGTGGCCCAATATGCTAGATGATATCAGAGAAGTACTGGAACAATGTGAGGTCTGTGAGAAGTACGCCCAAACCAAAGCTCCACCCAAGTCAGTAGTACCTGTATCCATCACACAACCCTTCAAGGTATGATTATTGGATATTGTGGGACCTATTCCCAGTGAAAGCAAAGGCAAGAAGTACATCATCACAGCCATCAACTATGTAACCAGATGACCTGTAGTACAAGCCACAAAAGAGCACAAAGGCAATGGGGTGAGACAATTCATTGGCAAGGAGATCATAGCAAAGTTTGAGAAGCCTGACCTCTTAATCACACATGGAGGCACTGAACTCAAAGCTATTGACACCAACATCTATCTTGCCAAAAATAGAATAAAACATGTCACAGCCAGCCCATATCACCTACAAGCAAATGGACACATAGAACAACTAAATGGCTCTCTAGTGGAAGCCCTTAGTAAGTTATCTGCCAACAATCCAAAAGCCTGGGTCAACATGCTACCAACCGCCCTTATGGTCTGCAGAACACAAGTCAACTGCAATACGGGTAAAAGCACTTATGAGCTTATCTATGGTCAGAAACCCTCACTTGTCAGTACAACCACAGGACCACAACTGCCACTTCCAAAGAAGATACCAGACAGTAATGACCCAAAATTACTACAAGTCAGAAAGGACCAAGAAGTGATGGAACACCAAAGAGTCCAGAGGGAAGCAATCCCATTGCAACAAGAAAGGTTCCAAGTCAGAGACAAGATCTGGGTTGTCAATCACAACCAACACAAACTAGACCCAGGGTTACGCAGACCAGGCATTGTCATAGAAGTTAATCCCAATAACAACTATCTCATCAAGGGAATTGGAGCTCAAACTGAACTGAAACATATGCATCACAACCAACTCTGTTCGTGTAAGGCAAGAGCAGCCCAACAAAATTCAAGGCTCCCTGTACCCAACACCAAACTGGATTAATACAAAGCCCACATAACAGATACTCTCAAGAAAATTCCCAAGACTCTGCCTTCCAGCACCCCAGGGGGCAACTGTGGTAAGTTCAACTCCCTTAAACTCAACTCCCTGGTACTTGACACTTTGTTGAGTACCAGGGAGTTGAGTGCTGCATATGTGAATCTATTAGTTTTTTGGCTTAACCAATTTTAAGCTAATTTTTACTAGTAATTTAGGGGTTTGAAACCAAAAACCAAGGTTAAATTTACTTTAACTTGACTCTGTCTAATAAATTGGTTAGCTAAAATACCAATTTAAGGGGCAATTTATAAGTAAATTTACTAATAGAAATGAAAAAACCTGTGCTCAACACTCTAAAACAAAAAGTGACCAGTTTGACACTTTTTAAGCCAAATTTTAATTTTATTAATAAAATACATATGCGCTTATATAAAATTTATTATTTACTGTTATATTTTTATTATTAGTGTCCATAGTCATTGATTAGGCTCCCAAGCACCACTATACTGGATTTAGTGGTATAGACATTAATCAAATACCCCACTTGTTTTACATTATGTCATTCCTGGGTTTTTGGATTAAGTGGTGCCACATAAATTAAGCCCAATTTATTAAGAGATTTCATATGATTTATAAAAAACTGAAACTTGACACTTTCTTTGCTTGACTCTATCTGCTTGACACATGATTGGTTTTGGATTTAACTAATCAAAGGCTCGGAATTAAGGCTAAATTAATATGTGACACACTATGAGCCACTTGACACTCACCCACTTGACACTTTAGCTTTGGGATTAGTACAGAGAGCTTCTTAACGTTTTAACCAACACTATGGTAAATAATTCACTCCCAGCTCCTCACAGCACATTATTATCACTAATAAACACCTTTCCACTCATTTACTTTTTTAACTTATGTTGTATTTTTTTAATTTTTGAGCATACAAAACTGCTTTGCTTTTGGGTTAACTTTCAAACCTGTTTTAAATTTAAGCAAGTTTTATATGTAAAAAACATAGTAAATTTGATGTTTCTGCTCAACTCTGGCATACTCGACAGTGAGAATTCAGCTTTTTCTGGCTGATTGGCAGTACCAAACTTGACACTTTACTATGTTTTTAATTTTCAACTCTCAATAAAAAAATTACACATAATTATTTTTTATTTTTTTTGCTATTATAATCTACTACTTTTTCTGCTGCTCCCCATATAATTTTCATATATTTTTTTGATTTTCAAATAACCTTTTACATTGATTTAACACTAAGATGCTGTGCTGAACCTAACATCTTTGATGCTTCATCATGAATTCACTTGTTTTCCATGTTTTAACCTTTATATCTATACTTTGAGTTTCTATTTTGCTTCTATTTACTTTTTATGGTTTTTTTCTTGAAAAATAAAACTCTATTTGCATACTTTTAATTTAACTTTTACTTTGCTTTACCTTTGTGTTTATATTGTTCATACTATTTTATTTACAAAACTAAGCTTTTCTTTAGACAAGATCAAACAAGAACAGCCAGCAGACTAAGCGCCAAGCCTCTAAGGGCTACAAAGAAACTGCTTCCACTCCCAAGTGTGCCAAGAAGCCTGCAAAGGCAAAGTCTCCATCTCCTCCTACTTCTTCCCCCCTCCACCCTCATCTTCCACATCCCCTTCACCTTCCCCCCAAAATTTCTCCCCCAATAAATCTGATGGTGATCTTACTGACCACTCCTTTTATCACTCAGAGGGTGACTCCAAGCCCACCAAGGAGCGGCATACCAAGAAGTCAAAGGCTGCCAAGGAGCTCACCTCTTCTTCTGGTAAGAAAAAGGAGGCATCCAAGCAGGCCTCAAAGAATCCTTCCCATCCCCCTCCCAATGGCTCTTCCCCTCCTTCCTCATCTGACCCCCAAGATGAGCCAGAGAATTACTCCAAGAAGTTTAAAGCTTCTGGTCATGTGTCTTGGGATCTACTGGCCATCCACAATATCTGTAATGTGGACAGAGAGTTTAAAGTTCCCAAGCGCTTCCCCCGTTACTTCCCCATCATGTCTGTAAAGGGCGGCACTGGTTACGTTGCTGACAACTACATCTTCAATTGCAACAACCAAAAGTGACAGACCTAGAGCAAGCACTTTGTCTGTGAAGATAAGACTTGTGGGGCCTGGTTGAACACTGAGGGCTGGGAGTGAGTAACAGTAGAGAAGGGGGAGCACACTTGCAAGCCCCCCAATAATCTAATCACTTGGATGCTTAAATGGTACCTTGTTCAAGTCATTCCCACCTCTGCTAACCTCCGCGCTTCTGATCTGGCCATAAAGGTTTTGCAACATCTCAAACCCAACAATCTTAAGTTGGTACCAACACAGGAGCAGTTGGTCAAATTCATCAGTGATAGGCGTATTGCTGCCAATCCCCCTCCCCCCAAGGCCTCTGACTTCCTCTCGGAGCTCACACTCACTCATGAGCTTAAGCAGCTTCTGAGTGGGGAGCGCTTCCTGCTCCATGACAACAGGCCTGCCGCCAAGGACCGTATTATGACAGAAATCACTGGATAATATGAAGCTGTTTCTAAGTGATGGGGAATTACCACCCAAATCCACATATAATTGATGATTAACCACCAACACGGCTTCAGATATTTCTTTGTGAAATTTCCAATTGTAACTCCAGGATAAAGTAGAACAATTAGTCCTAGCCAAAGTGGTCCAAGATAAATGACCTGGGAAAGCATCAATGCATCTTTGGCATAAAATTCTGGGCATTGAGAATTGACACAATTTTCATTTTCAAGAATGGGGGGAGGAGCTGCAAAATTGGCTGGCATGAAATTAACATTGGGAGGCACCAACAACAAAGTTCCAGTTGCAGGGCCCCATCTTCCAGAAATGATTTGGTTCAGAATCAGATTGTACAGAATATACCACATCAATCCAATCACAGGATGCATTTTTAAAAAATTGAAAATTAGAAATTGGGATAAATGATTTTTATTGAGTAAATTTAGGAGGACTCAACTCTTAGAGTTGAAACAGGGAAAACTATTCAATATATATCAGAAAAATTGACTAAGCAATATCACCTGAGTCTTGACCTCCTATTCCTTCCGCATCATCAAGTAAGTATCTGGTCCAGGTTGCAAAGAACCCTTGCGTGACTAGTTTCTGACAACCATACTGATTAACAAGCTCATATTGGGTGACCCTCATATTACGTCAATTTATCAACGTCAGTTTTAAAGGGGGAGCTGGTTTCAGCTGGCAGACTGGAGCAGCCATGATCCATTTTTGATCAACTGTTTGGTTTAAATCTGTTAACTTGGTCAATTTTGATACAGGTTTTCTGGCCTTCCAAGCCTTCTTACTTGGACGGACAATACCTGGCATTATGGAATCTACCATGACATGTATCATCTGCTACTCAACTCAGCAGAACCTGATGGAGTTGAAAAAGGTGTCAACCTGGCTAGTTGATGGTACCTTCACCACTTGCCCCCGGATGTTCAAGCAGCTCTGGATGGACCATGCCCAGATTGACATCTGGGTGATTCCACTTGCATTCTTTCTTCTTCCTGGGGCCACTGAGGCCATCTATACCCGCGTGTTCTCCATCCTCCGCCAAGAGCTTGCCCTCCTTCCTCCTGCCAATAATGAAAAATCCAAGAAGACTCCCCCCACGCTCACACCAACCCACCTGCCTCTGACAAAGACCATGCCACCCTGGACTCAGATGAAAAGGCGAGGCTAAGAGCTCTTGGGCCTTGCATGTGCATTATGGACTTTGAGCCTGCTCAGTTCAATGCATTCAAGCAGCTGTTCAGCAGGGAGGTGCAGGGGTGCCACTTCCACTTCCGCCAAGCAGTTGCTTGTAACGTGCAGGCCCACGCTGAGCTTAGTAGGTTGACCCAGAGGGATACTTTGGACACCTTCAGATTTGTGCTGGCATAATTTAGTGCCTTGGCTTTTTTAAAGCCAGAGCACACTGCACAGAGGTTTGAGGTGCTCTCAAAGGATCCCTACATAGTGAAGCACCCAGATTTTAAGCCTTTCCTTGAGTACTTTGAGCTCCAGTGGATTGGGAAGGTTGTCACGCAGAGGCAAGGCAAGGCCTGTGCCAAGGCCAGCTGGAATGTGTACCAGGTGGCAGTGAATGGTGAGCTCAAGACCACCTCAGCACTAGAGGCGTATCACAAACACCTCAAGGGCAACTTTGGGCTCCACCCAAAATTCAATAAGTTCTTTTCCCTCCTGCAGCACAAGCAGGATAAAACCATCTCCAAGCTGCGTGATCTCTCCAACCGCGTCCCCCCCACCAAGCCAACCACCCGCTGTACCCTCTTCACCAAGGCCATCCAGGGTGAGGCCAAGCACAAGTATTAGGCCTCTGAGCTTAAGCAGCAGCTTGAGCTTATTGCCACTGCCCTCCTGGAAGGGGCTAAAATGAAACAGGAAATAATGATGAGGAATAAACTTGCTTGCTTGCTCAGTTATATGATTTTTACTTTTAACTTTTTAACTTTAATTTTTACTTATTAGCTTTGATCATTTAGTTTTTAGTTTTAATTTTTAAGTTTTTTAATTTAATTAGATAGCAGCAATTGTTCTGTGTATGCATGGTAAGTTTGAGATGAATAGCTATAGTTGAAAGTGATTGAAATATCTTAATTTTTGTTAATTTCCAAATAAAACATATGATATTCACAGTTGTGCTTATATGAACTATATTAAATAAATATTAATTTTCTTTGTATTTTTCATAGCTTCTATTGTTGTGTTTTTATTTAATTTTGTCTTATTGGAATTTTAATTTTTATGGTAATAAAAAATATTTTTATAATGAAGAGTGTAAATTACATAGTAAAATGAGAAATAATTGTTTATTTCTCCTTATTTTTATTAAATTAAAATACTGTTTTATTGCATTTTTGAGCTCTTTGGGGTCACTTTAGTATACCATAGCTGTAAGGCTTAATTTTTTATACTAAAAGTTTTCAGTACATCAAGATCCGTTAATTAAAAAAGTGTCAATTTCCAGTTGTTGATCAGGGCAAAAGCTGAATTCTCACTTTACTATAGTGTCGACTACCAGGGAGACAAGTTTAAGGGAGTCAATCACCAGGGAGTCAAACTTACCACAGTTGCCCCAGGGGGAGATGTCGCAACATCTTTGATTACTCCCTCTCAGGGAATTAACGCCCTGAGTAAATCACCGAGCAACTCACCAAATAGTTTACCGTCCAGTCAATAAACTGGTGGCACCATTATCAGTTAACCATCTATGACATGGATCACTCAATCCAGGTCCTAAATGGAACACAACTTGATCAAGCCACATGACTCAAGAGGAATATTACTGAGATAAGCCCCATGACCTCCATGACGTACATGGACAACATGTGGCTTGTCATAATACTATATAATATTCTATATTCATACCTAATAAAGTATCATTTTCTTCCTAATCTTCCCCTTTATTTTGTTTATTATACTTCCCAGAAGTATAAACGTGACATAGGTTAGAAATTGATTTTTGATATATTGTTTTACGTTTTTATTGTATAATTAATATTAGGGGCATATTTTTAAACATATTCCCTATGAATTCTATTTAAATATGGGCGCTTCTTTTAATTGGATAGTTTAATTAAAATACTTAAGAGTTGATATTTTTATTGAAAATGTTTAGGTTTGATATTCATTTGAGAGCGGTGCGATATCTGGCTGAAGCTTTAGAGTGTCAATGGCAAGGAGCGAGAGCTGTGCTGGATTCAAGTGATATAAATATTTTTTAACTTTCTTTTTGAGTTTAAATAAGTCAAATGGAGAAAATGTGTAGCCATCATCCTTTTGCGAGCCCCATGCTAGGCTCAGTGAATAAAACTTAATGGTACATGGCCCCGGTAATGAATACTCATACTCCAAGGCCTGTTTGCGCTTAAAGCTAACTCCTTGAACCTCATAGCCAATACGGTGCCAAAAAGAAGCCAGCGATGCATTCCACCCTTGGTACATGACATCATATTTAATTGTCGTCTTGCATGTTTCCCCCTCAAAGCACGAGAAACTATTTATAAGCGTCTTGTTGCCAACGAAAAAGCCTTCGCTTGAAGTGGCATCCTTAGAAGCCACATCCTTTTGTATCCTTGCCTGGATTTCTTTGATGTACTTGTACACAAAAGCTATATTCGCCTGTCCAATAGTATGAACTCCTTTCACACCATACAAGGATTGTATATGTTCCACTGCAGGTGCTCCTCTGGGCTTGAGGCAATACAAAGATGTCTTGGGAGTGAAGTGGTTTGAATTCCTTTGGTAAGTGATTCTTTGGGCTGAAGCTTGAACTAATAAAATAAACACGATTAAGCAATCAGAACCCATTTTTAAATATCAATGATAGAATGCTTTGCTCAATATCCCAGCGGGCCAAGTGGACTATATATCTTTACTCATATACTTTGGTTATTTCCACTTGTCAATTTGAATAAAGCAATATTTACATTCACACACAAGTTATTGGAATAAAATCTATAATTCCATTTCCCTGAAATAGCTTCTAAATATTTCAATGAATTGATTTTTATTCTTACCCACCAGAACAAGCATGGACTCTTCCGCCGAGTAGCATATGTTAGCTTATTATACTGTTATCAAGCATTGTATAATTAAAGTTTATTTAAACATACCAGCTGTTTACTTCCATATCATTATATTTATATTGACATTAGAGTAAAATTTTAATAGAATTTAAATCGGCTTCAAATTTAAAAATATAAATATATTAACTTATATAAAACCAACCCGTCTTTCTGTAATGTTAGCGGCAGCTATGAAGTCGACTACCAGCATTTTATAGCCAACATAAATCTACATTTGAGCTATTTTTACTAGTAATTCAGGGGTGTCAAACCAAAACCAAGATCGAAAAGACTAGAAGTTGACTCTCGCTAATAATTTCATCTATCAAAAACCAAATTAAGAGTTATTTTATATGCAAGCTTACCATTAAAAACCAAAACTAAAAAATAAACTTTTTAAAATTAAAAGTAGCTAGTTGACAATATTTAAACCAAAGAAAAAATTTAACTAATAAAAATACATCCAAACTATTTTTATTATTATTCAGAGTTGTAAAATAGGTTCACAGGAATCATTTCATTGGGTTTGTTTTTATCTTTATTAATTGGTTGTTTCACTTATGATTGATTTGATCTATTATGGTTGCTACACAAATCTGTGCACATATATTAAGCCTGATTATCAGATTGTATATGTAATGTATTAAAAGCATAAATACAACTCTCCTCAATCAACACAGTCCAACAGCCACATGATTGGTATAAAATTTAAAAAATAAAAGACCCATATGTAAGCCTAAACTAATTTATGTTTTACTATGTGGTGATCAACACCCACAAATCGACACCTTATCTATCTGACTAGTGAAAAGAGCTTATTAATCTTTTAACTAAAAAAACCCAGTAAAAAGTCATGTGTTAGCCCCTCCCAGCATTATAACGCTCCTAATAAACACATGGTTGCTCATTTAATTTTTTACACGAGCATCTTTTATTTTATTTTGTATATTACAAACCCCCTTGATTTTTTATTAGAGTTCACAGCCTGGGTTGATTTAAGCCAGGAACATAGGAGAATTACCTGGCATTTTTTTAATTTTTAGTCAACCCTTGTAAAGTTAATTGTAGAATTCAACTCTTTTTAAATGTGCAGTGCGAATTTGGGGGTAAGCCCTAAAACCCTTTTTTAAATACAAATATTGTTTTATTTATTTGCATTGCCCTGTTTAGTACCGTAATGTTCACAGATGTTGAGAAAGATGGATCAAAATCAGATTAAAGCAAACTGAAGTTGCACAAAAAACAAAATATAATATTAAACACATAATTTTAGCCAAATTAACAGAAATCCAGCATTTACTGAGCAGACCAACTTAAATATGCAACATTTATATCCTACACATACCACAACATAGTTGTGCGGTAAGATTAGGATCTCAAAACACAAATCAACTCACTCAAATCCAATTTGATATCATGTTTACTATGATTTGAGACAGTATACAAAAGTTGTACACTTTAATACAAAACTCACACACAAAAATCATAGCAATAGCTAATGAAATTCATAACAAACAAAACCAAAATGCAAACAAAGCAAAGTCAGCACTATCTCAGTGTCAAGCTTTTTAAAAAATACATGCAATCCAAAACGAATCTCAGATGAAAATATTATCAATGTCTGTTTTGAGTGAAAAATTGTGTCAAATTAAAAATCCCATAAAAGTAATGAAAATGACAAGATTGGGGTCAAATAAATAAATTAATTAATAGGCTTAATACACATTAAAAAGAAAACATTGCAACAGTAGTAACAATTTGTTATCCAAAATAGTATTGGAAGCCCAAAATAAATCATAAAGATATTGCAACAAGCCAAATACTTACCAGATCAGATAACATCCAACTCTAGACTTGAATCAACCTGTTTCCTAATTTGGTAACTACCTATATATACCACTCAGCTGTAACCTTATCAATTACTACAGCTAGTGATTCACCTATACTTCTCAAATAGGATCAGTCACATATAACCAAAGATCAGCCTTGATAGACCCCTTTCCACAAGCCACCCTCTGGTCGCCTATTACAGGACATAACACCCTTTCTCTTCTCTCAATAAATTTTATCCTAAAGCAATTTTTATTTCTTTCCTTTTGGGTAACTTCAGCTTACAGTACAGTTACAACATTGTGTTAATGGGGCCAGAGGCTAGAATATGTTTTGAGTGCACAATCCAGATACCTTGGAAAGAGCTTGAGAAGTTGTTCAGGGATGAGTTTGGGTAACAAGTCATTCCTAGCAAAGCTTATAGAAAGCCTTGTCTTCTGAAGCAAGGAGGGATCAAAAGCTATCAAGAAATTGTGCAAAGGTTTTAAATATGGATACCTTAACAGAGGGGGATATAAGTATCCCATATATCATTGATGGATTCATCCAGGGGATCCATCCTGAGATATCATAGGCTGTATCCTAGTTAGGCTATAGAAACATGAGTTGATCAAAGTTGATGAAGGAAAAGACTAATATCAAAATGTGCCTTTCAAAGAGGATGACTACTGTAAATTCAGAACCTGAATGTAAAAATGCGGGATTGTCAAATCCTTGGTCCAAATTTTGAATCACTTTTGCAGGATGGCCTTTTTTAATTAAATTGATTTTTTGAGTATTTATTTGAATATTTGAAAGTGCGGGAACTCATAGACACTTTGCAAAGTTCAAGTCAAACTGCATATTTCCAATGGACAAAATGAATTAACTGGAATCAGATTTGAAGCGTTCAAATCCATCAACCATTTTCATTAAGTTTACTATGTTTTTTGAAATTGCAGGATTGTCAAATCCAAGAACCAAATTTCAAATCACTTTTGAATGCCACTAGTAAACTCAGATATTAATTGCAGGAACTGGAATCCAAATTTAATGTATAGTAAGCACACAAGGAAACACCAACCCAAATCAAAAAGCTCCAATCTGGATAAAATAAAATGAAAAATTCAATCTCAACAACCATGTTTAGACATAAAAAGTAATTAAACTTTAAAACTATTCAAACCCAGAAAGAATATAAATATTATACACTTCAAATCACAGATATAGAAACTCTGCTACTATTCAAGGCTAAATCAAGAGAAAACAACTACCCACAACTAAACCAATAAATCCAAATAAATACATATTTAATCTAAAATATATTTTTAATTTCATTTTTATGGATTGTCAATTGCATTCTCAACCTGCTCCTGCACCAGCCCGCGGGCAGCCTGTCTACAAGGGCGTCCCAGAGGGTCCAAGAACAGACCCAGAACCCAACTCAAGGGAAGTCATGCCAATACACAGGCCTCCCAAGGTGTCAGCGCCAGCCAACCACCTCCTGCATCCCAAGCCAGAACTACCAGCTTGAATCCCAGGCAGAAGCCACTTTCAAGGCCTGCTACCAAAGTCTCCTACACCAGGGTCACCGGGAACACTGAGGTTACTTACACCTCCACTGTTTACCCAGTTGTCACCTGGCCCCGCACTCTTGATCCAAGAGTTGCTACTTCCTGCCCCCGCGTCTTTGACACCACCTACAAGCCATTGACCACCACTGAGGAACCATCTGCGCCTATTGTGTATTCAACCATTAATGGGGCCACTGCAAGCAAGCGTGATCCCACCTTCTACACAAAGGTCCCTGTCCCCTGTGTTGAGCTTGGTAACCAGGATGCTGTGGTACCTGCCAAGGGCTGGCGTCAGTTGACAGATAGTGAGTGTGAAGCTCTCCTCAACTGCTTGAACAGGGGAATGGCGGTTTGGGATATTGCGTCTCAATTTGGTGTCATGGCCAGATACATTGCTGACATCAAAACCAAGTATGGCAACACCAGGCAAATTCCAAATCCACCAAGGCTAAGCGGCAGCCCAAACTCCTTCAGCCTGTTCATATTGATGCAATTAAGCAGTGGGTAGCCAAGGATTGCCACCTGGACACAATTGCTGTCCAATCAATGCTTGCCACAGAGTTCAGTCTTTCTGTTTATAAAACCCTTGTTTACAAAGCAATGGTTGATTTGGGCTTCTTGTGGAAGGTGCTCGGAGTTTCTCCATACAATAGGAACAGTGAAAAGACCATTGAGGATTGACACATTTATGCCAAGACATATCTGGTACTAAAGGAGACAGGGAATGTCCAGTTCTTCTATATCAACAAATTGTTGTTTTCCTCCTCACTCAGGTCTAGGCATGGGTGGGTTGAGAAGGGTTCAAAGGACGGTGTAGCCCATTGTGCAGCTGTCTGTTCCCAGACCTATTCCATGGTCTTGCTTCTTGGTCCTCACAGGTTGGACCAGTATCATATGATAAAAGGCTCCCATAACAGCAGGACCTTTCTCAATTTTCTCTGAGCTGTCAAGGAGTACCTTCAGATAAATTACAGCGGCACAACCAACGTTGTTGTGCTTGATAATGTCAGGCTCCACAAAGTAGATCTGGTTGTGTCTGAATCCCCCCATCAACAAAAACAGCCATTCTGCCAGCCACCACCTTGCAGACTGCCCAATGGGACTCTTCTTCCTTCCGCCTTATTCTCTATTTCTGAAGCAAATCAAGGAGGTGTTTTATTGGATCAAGAATAAGGTGAAACAAGGCCTCCCTCAGAGCACAGAGGATCTCTTTGACATTCTTGAGATCAGCCAATTTGCAATGCCACCTAATGTGGTGGCAGCTTTCTATGAGCACTCAGAATCCTTCCTCCCAAAAGCCCTGGCCTCTGAGCCAATCAGAGAAATGGGTGCTCCAGGTTTTATTTAGTTTAAATTTTATTTAGTTTGTTTTTATTATGACTCAATAATTATTATTTATATATAATAATGTGACATTTGAATGTATTATAGACATTTAAGAATATATAGAAAAGGTAAGTAAAATTAATTATACTAGGTATGAGGACAATATTTTTATTATAATGCACTGAATATTATTATTGGCTTTTGCGCTAACAAATGAATAAATTAAAAAAGATGGAAATAAATTAATTAATTTAAATAATTGTGAATCCTTGTTGGTACTTTGGCTTTTTTAAGCCACAAATTAGCCTTGCATGTCATCATCTGATCCTTGTTATTTCAGTGCCACTATAGTCACACAACACAGCCACCAATGATTTTCATGTATTGCTTACTAATTAGTACTTATAACGCAGGTCAAGTATATCAAATATGTTTACCAAATCACATTAAGAGGGAAAGGTAATTTGAGTTCTAAACAATCATTTGTTTAGAACAATAGTGGAGCAGGCCGCATGATGCAGATAAATTCAATTCTCAATGTTTATCTATGTGATAAACAAACCTGTACTCAACAAGCTAATAAACAAAAAAATTAACTTATTTTTAATATTTGACGTGCTTGCAACTTTAACTAATGTCTTGTAATATATTTAGATATATTAATATTATAATTTACATACTAAAATTTAAAATAAAATTTAAAATATTAAAAGTAAAATTATAATTATAAATTTTAAAAGTAAAATATTAAAGTTTAAATAATTGAAATATAACAATTTTATTAAATTGTGATTTATTCAATATTGAAATATTTGATATTAAAAATTTTAATATTGTAATATGTATTATTGAAATTTTAATATTAACTTTTAGATACTAAATTTTTTAATATTGAAATATGTAATATTAAAAACTTTATATTAAAATTTTAATAGTACATATTACAATACTAAAAAATTTAGTATTAAATATAAAAAGTAAAAAAAATTAATTTGCAAGGGAAAAATATTTATTAGGGGATGCTAACTGCAAAGGGAATGTGATTGTTCTAGGGAATTATACCCCAAAATTAAATTTTCAGCTAATGCTTCTAATTGGATCCATGTACTCTTCTGTACGTGGTGGACAACCCTGGATGTGATTGCTAGAGGGGTGGCGCCCTGTACCCCAGTGGTTGCTGATTGTTTGATAAAAGGCAGGCGGGTGAGCAAATCAACTAATAGGTTTTTTGGGGGGACACATAGTACCTGTATAGCGTTGCCAAGGCAAATGAGTCATACAAGACGTGCTTGACTATCCTGTATCTCCGTGATGTCTTCTGGTGGTTGAGGTCTACACAGCAAATATCCATTTGAATAGGTACATCCTCCAACTTTTTGACATTGGTTTTTAAATTGCAGTGGAGGAGGATTCCCAGGTATACCGCAACATGGATTCTTTGCAAGGTATACTTTTCCAAGAACATGCATAATTTTTTGAATGTTTGAACTAAACTATTAATATAGGATGTTTGGTTGAACTTGAAGAGGGTTCTGGGGGCGCCTAACTTGAATCAGCCCCCCAGGCCTTGGCAAACAATATTAATAAAGGTTTAAAATTATTCATGAGGACTGCATCCCCAACTTTATTTGATAGTGCCTTAAAAACTTCATAAAAATTGCAGATTTCAAATAATCATTTCCTATTTGAAAGTTGGTTTTTATTAAATTCTTTTCATATTTGTTGATGTTTGTGAAGGGGAATTGTTGAATGCTTTTGTATATGTATTCATCAAAGTTCAGTTTGATATCCCGCAAGATTCATTCATTTCTTTGATTTTGATATTTGATCCTAGTTCATATGCTTCCCTTATCCACAGCGAGCACCCTGCAGGTGGTGAATATTCCCTATTTTGAGCTTTAACATTAAAAAAATTATTCATATTCTGTTGAATTATTTTATTTATTTGGTTTTTATTTATTTTTTTATAGGGGCCACCAGTGACTGGTAACCCCTGTAAAACCAACTTGGCATATAAGCTGCCACTTTTGCGACCTCATCCCCATTCCTGGTGATGACTAAAATATAAGTAAAACATAAAAAGTCTTACTAATTGTTTCCCCTGTGGCCCCCTCAGCCACAGGCGCCACTTCAGCAAACTTCATGAGCATTGGATGCTCTTCATTGATTTTTCTAGGCTGGATTTTTCTTATCTTTCTTGCATCTTGTGTATCTTCTGGTTTTCAGTTGATAAAGCTTCTGTATTTCTTGAAGCGCTTCTACTTCAGGCTTGTGTTTCATTTTCATCTGTTTCCATTTGGTTGGTTTCCTCTTCATTGGTGTTGATATCCTTTTAAATTTCTGTTCCTTCAAATAGTTTGATCTTATTTTTTTCTTTGGCCCCCTGCCAGAACTCCCACAAATTGTAGGCCGTGTTGTTGAACTTCAGACTTGATAAAATTGTTCCCTGTAGATTAAGTAATGCTTTTTTGTTCTTTTTATCTATAATATTTCCCAATTTATCCAGAGCATCTTCTTTTAACTGGATTAGTGGCTGGCCCTTGTTACCCAGCTTTCCTGTCACTATTTCCCTGATATTTCTTTCTATTTCAACAACCTTTTGCAGGTGTGCTTCTAATTTGTTGATCAAATTATAGATTGTTGACATTTTGTTTGAATTCCATCAAAAAACTGGTTTTTATAGTACTATCTTCAATGCATACATATTTTTCATCATCATTAATAAATTAAAGACAATAAACGTAAATATTGGATTGAAATATTGCAATTAGACGTCAACACTTGATATTTTGAGATTATGTGCATAACTCAATGCATTTTGTTTAATAAAATACATTGTAAACTTGGCCTTTTCCATTATAATTTAATGAAATGGATTGTGTTTATATTAGGGCCATTAACGCTTAGTACAAATATTGAAAATTAGTGCATTTTACAACCTGTATATTTACCTATTGGTAATAATTCTTTAAACTTTTTAGTTGGATTTTGCAAGGTAATAATAATGTAATGTGTTAATAGAATACTGTTTATTGTCATTAATTGGCTGATTTTCTTTGCTGTGGCAATTGTGTATTTTCTGATATTTACACACTAGTATCCAGTTGGTTGGTTTCACATCCAATCACACAGGCAATAGGAAACCAAGCCGCCACCCCAACCACAGCCAATCTCGGGGTGGCGGCTTGTTTTCCTATTGCCTGTGTGATTGAATGTGAAGCTAACCAATTGGATACTAGTACGTAAATATCAGAAAATGCACAATTGCCACAGCAAAGAAAATCAGCCAATTAATGACAATAAACAGTATTCTATTAACACATTACATTTTTATTACCTTGCAAAATCCAACTAAAAAGTTTAAAGAATTATTACCAATAGGTAAATATACAGGCTGTAAAATGCACTAATTTTCAATATTTGTACTAAGCGTTAATGGCCCTAATATAAACACAATCCATTTCATTAAATTATAATGGAAAAGACCAAGTTTACAATAATTTTTATTAAACAAAATGCATTGAGTTATGCACATAATCTCAAAATATCAAGAGTTGACGTCTAATTGCAATATTTTAATCCAATATTTACGTTTATTGTCTTTAATTTATTAATGATGATGAAAAATATGTATGCTCATAATTTTAAGCTATTTGTAAAATGTTCAACATTGTATTAATTATGGGAAATGTTGATAATGTAGAAAGAAAATATTATTAATTATGAATTGAAAGAGAGATATCAATTTTAATAAGTTGTCACAAAGAAAAGATTTATTTACTATCAAAGGATGGGAAGGGGAGGGAATGAACATTGCCTTCATCTGCGCCTGTGAAAGAGGCGGCATCAAAGATAGTGGGGAGGGAATGGGTGGTGGTTTGGGAGTCAGGGTTGAAAGGCAGGTGGTTTGATGGGGGGTTAGGGAGGCAGGGTTTGTTGACTGGGAAAGGGGCAGCAAGAGCTGATTGCTTCAATTGCTCAAATTCTTCTTCTGTCACATATACTGGCTTGACAAAACATATGGACTGGCGTGGGGGGAGATGGGGGTCCTTTCTGGACTTATCATTATCACTTGCATAGAAGATGATGAGATCAAATAAGTCCTGGATGGACGCTGAAGGGAAAAGCTCATACCCCTTATCAATTTGGGTGCATAGTTTGTTGTAGGTGACAGACTTTAAGCGCCTGAGGGCAGAACCAAAATTATAGAGACATACATCTGTAAGATGCATGTTGGCATAGTTGATGGGGTAGGACCAGCAGGTATGCCCCGCAGCCCTGATTTCTTGGGTAGCCCATTCCCGCTACTCTATCTTCGCACTCAGTACAACTGTGTGCACAGTGGTTTGTGTGGTCCACTCCTTCAACATGGCCTTGAGCTCTGTCTGGTAGGCATACCCATCTGCAGTGTTTGATATTGCCAAGTAATAATTGACGCCCAATGGGGAAGCTGCCAATAAAACCCCAACAAATCAATACAATATTGGGCTGTGCTTGTACACTACAGACTGGATATGCTTCTCTCCAAAGTCTTGGATACTTGCAGATATCTTAGCATACAACAGGAAGATTACGTCATTACGGGCCCTCATTGCCCTTCCTTTGATAAAATTAATAATAGTTGAATTTTAGGGGTCAGTGTCCATCAAACTGGGGCCACTGAGAACTTGATTGGACAAGATTCTAGCAGCAACCACAACTCTGTGCATCTTAGATTTCACTGTTCTTTTGTTGGTGAAGATGCCATGGAGTCCCAACTGGAGACGTACCTGGACCAGGGGCATCCACGGGTTACGTTTCATAATGGCCATCATAAGGGGATAGGCTGTGTCACCTTTGGTCAAAGTACGGGCGCCAGTTGGAGTCTTCTTGGTAAGGGGGCCACAGTTGGCGTGGGCTCACAGGGTTGCAGCCACAGTGGACTTTGCAAACCCCATTGTGGTTGCAATTTCCCCAAGGGACATAAGCTTCCCTTGCTTTTCAACCTTTTTGAGAACAATCTCTAGAGTGATTAGTTTTCTTCTGCGTCTTGCAGGCTGATTGGCTGGGGGAGGGATGTGTTCATCATGGGAACTAGTCAATGCCATCTCATTGGCTGTTTTGGGGTCCTGGGCTCTCTGGGTGACCCCATGGCTAAAATGGCTGGTTCCAAATGCCATTGCTGATAAGGGATTTGGGTTAGCAGCTGCCTGTGCGTGATGGGCAAACAGGGCCATGCTTGAGGACGCAGGAGAAAGAACACACTCCTGGGTAGTGCTTGCAGAGGGGCCTGCAGGTTAGGAGTGGCCATAGACAGAGGCTTCACCATTAAGAGACCCAGTGTAGCCCTGCATAATTTTGTCAAGGCCAGGGAACAGCTTGTTGACTTGGTTGTTATTGAAAGAAGACATAATAAATTTTATTAAAATTTTAAACTCAAGAAGAGGAATGTATATTTTAGTCAATTTTATTGTTACATATGTTAATTTTGTGTATATTCTGATATAAATTTTAGTCGTCCTAAATTGGAATAGGATGATCTTTGAGTATGCCTATGATTCCTAAAAGAATCAGCACAAATCCACTCTAGATCCTTATTCATCCTTTTTGAGACACCCATAAATTATATTTATTTCAAATTCACTGCAATTATGATTTGAAACTTGGTTCTTGGATTTGACAATCCCGTAATTTTAGATTTGTTAAGTTTTACATGATGTCTATGATTCATTTGAAATACAGGAAATCTCAAATTGTACATTAGAATCACACATTTCTGATTCATGTATCCCGCATTTGTTTGCTGGGTTGTGTTTTTGTTAGTTGAGTTATCTGCTCAAGAGATTCAAAATTTGCCAATTTAAATAAATCAAGAAAATTCAAATAAAATGTTTGATTTTATTAAATATTTTATTTTTCACTCAGCTGAGTTGCCCGCAAAAGTGATTTGAAATTTGGACCAAGGATTTGACAATCCCGCATTTTTACATTCAGGTTCTTAATTTACAGTATGGCTAGAAGAACTACCATTAGTGTTGATAGTACAGCCAGTTGTTATACCTTTGACTATAAAGTCCACAGATACATTATCTACATACAACTGCCTATCAAATATGATGACCTGAATATAAATATTATGTAAATCAAATAAATTTAAAGTAAATGGTGATGAAAGATGGCCATTTATTAAGAGAAGTGAAGGGAGCCATTTATAGGTAAAAGAAAGGGGCTGAGAAGACAAGACAAAAAGGGGTCAATTTTGAGAAAAAGTGTGAAGGGGTTTTCAATGTAACATAGAGAAAATGAGACTAATTTAGTAAGCATAATATTAAGGAAGCATAGATAGATTGTATTAATGTACTTTAAAACTTGAAGCTTAAAATTAGGAGATCAAGACACCTTGATTCATGTCTAAAATCCATCTGTCTCTAACAATGATCTATCAATAGAAGCTCTGTATGCCCATTATATCCATACTAGGACTATCTCTTTAAATCATGACATTAGGTACATTGGGACAGGGGAAGAGCAGTATAGAAGACCATAATATTAACCAAGTAATGCAATTATGGTTGATGAAAGACCTAGTATGGGTGATTTTAAAAGACAGTATTCCCTTTTAGATTCTACTAAGTGCTGGATATGCAATTGTTTGGCTCATGGCATGAGAGGTTGCCTACATAATAGTAAGGTTTATGAAGCACCTGGAGGGAATAGGCTACCATGAGTAGAGTTTTTTGGTCTTTTTCTAGAGCTGAAGATAAATCATGCAGTATGGTAATATAGGCTAATAATATTTTCATATCAGCAGGAACTTATTTGCAGAAGTTTCAATACATTTGAAGGTTAAAGAACATGGTTAAATTAATGTCCAATAAAAAAGGGTTTTATGAAGATAAAAATCCCACTGAGGAAGAAGATATTGGAAAATCCTTGATTGATTCCTCTAAGGAAAGAAATTTACCAAAAACAGTTCAGTTTCTAAGAGCTAGGTGTCATTAATGCCTCATCCAGATTTTTTCAGGATCAGGAAATTTTAATCCCACAAGGAACAATATTAACACATGATCCATATCTACCATAAAATACATGTACGCTATGTGGCTTATTCTTTCACTATATACAACTCTTCTTCTATATTTAATTAAGATATAATTATCTTATAAAATTACCTCTTATTTTTGTACAGTGGTTTTCAAAGTTCTGGTGTTAAGAAAATCAACTCAGATGCAAATAAATAGCAGTGAACTCAAATCAATTTCAATTAATATGAATTATTAGGTTTTATTTTACATCTGAGATTATTTTGCTTAGCACCACAGTTTTGAATACTACTGTATTATATACTTCAGATAAGTAAATGTGGTGCAACTGCTCTTGATAGGGCACCATGGTGTTTCCTGGGTCAAAGAAATAGTTCATCTGGGTTGGAGTACCATATTTTAGATGAACTAGTTCTTCAGAAAGGACATTATACCAAGCTTGTGAATGTTTAAGCTATTAAAAAGCCTTTACTACCAAGATCCTTGCACCTGTGCATTTATTACAACTTATGCATATGTTGGGCTATTATGGGGTTAGTAAAGACCCTGGAATATTTCTGTGAACTCTCCTTTGAGAAAATTTTAATCTCTTGACAAAAGATTTGACATTTTTTAATATCAACCATTATTATCTGGGGTTTAGCAATGTATCAATCATCTAAAGTACTGATAATGCTGATATTCTTGACTGACATAAGGATAATAGGCTCTAGGGAAATTCCCCATATAAAAAAGACACTAAATTTAAGAGCTTTTAAATATTTTTATTATTTGAAGAAGTAAGGTCACCTTACAAACTTTATTATACTAAAGTTTGTACAGTTAAACAGTTGTACTAGCACTTTACAGTTCTATTGAGCTGTGCTTCTTTAACTTATTTCTACTATATTTTAGTATCAATCTTATTGCTTGGTTGATAGAAAGATTCTTCAGACAGATAATAATAGAAGAAGTCTATAGTTAAACTGTTTAAATAGTGATATATAGCCCTTTGATTAATTATTCCCCTTTGTGAAGTTTCATGGAAAGCTTAAGCAATTCCATCAAGCCTTCTTTCTACCACAGAATCAGCTTAAAGCCTTACCTTTTTAAAAGCCCAAAAAGTTCCCCCAATGTTCTCTATATCATTTCATTAAGATTCAGGGTTTCCCATCAATGATCTTCATCAGTAAAAAATCCTAAAATTTCAACCAATGGCATCTTTGCTAAAAATTTTCAATTTATTTAGTTTTATTATCAGAGTTTTGCGTATTTTTAAAGGGAAGCATCAAAATTTCATCAATTAGGCATTAATGTGTTGAGGGTCTGGATGTACAAGCATTCTGGGTACTGCCAACCTACTTAACATCCAGCCATCTCCCAATTTGGTGCCCTTCCAATATACCGTTTGACATACCAAGAATGGTAACCAAGCAATATCACATGACAATCCAAGTATCTAGTGGCTCAAACCCATCCCGCATATGACCAACCCCTAGGTTTGATCTGACTAAATCTCCATCAAAGCCCAATATATATAAGTCTAAAATATTATCCAATAAAAGATACTTCTTTTCTCTCCTAATTCCACATTTGAAGCTTCCCCAAAAGGTGCTCCTTATCAAATGTTTAAGCTATTTAAAGTGTTAATGTTCCTCCATCCTTTCAATGTTTTCTAGAAGTTATTAAGCACATTTTGTGCATAGAAAGATGGTTTGTAAAGCATATGTACAAGCTCTATTAGGACTTTGACATCATGAAAAGAGCTTGGAATATATCTCACAAAGGATTTTTTTCTTTTACCATCATATCAAGCTGCCCAAGAGAAATTTCCTATAATAGCTAGCAAACATTTCCCTAGGATGCTGAAATTTTCCCAACCAACAAGTGATAGTCTAGCACATGCTTTACAATCACCACATAAGGTCATAGGATATCTGTCCATCTACTACTTATATAGGCTGATTTCTCTAGTATCTCTTTGTCTTTCATACCACAAGTGATAATCCTGGACTTTAATTGTAGAGTGATTAGCTCAACTTCTTGAGCACCCCAAACCATTAAATTAGCAGCTATGTCCTTGGATAGCTACCCCAGTGGTGCTCTTAGGGTTTTCATACTTTCATAGAAAACTATGTGTCCTTACTATAGCTAACCTAAAGAGATGAAAGAAGAAAATAATTCTTGTGATTGGGCACTAAACTATATTATAGCCCCAGATTTTCAGGATACAAAGTGTGAGGTGAGTGATCAGGTGCAGGCACAGGCTGGGCCACCAGCCTAGAAGGTAAAGCTCATCAAAGATTTTTCACTAACTTAATCATGTATGATAATTGATTCCTGAGTAGTGCCTAAGGTCCAGTTGAAGGGAACATGGTATCTATTGAGCTTTTGAGAGTAATATAAAATACTTCAAATAATTTAGTAGAGGTAGTCTCATTGATGGCAACAGAATCTTGCGTGCAGTTAGGCTGGGGATGACAGGAGGAGTCATGGGGACTAACTAAGCAGGAAAATAGTTTATTTGTCCCCAAGTATCTGGAGTTAGATATTATACCAGAAATTTTCTCTATTGACGTGTTCAGATATTCTAGTTCTAGTAAGAGGATTGCCTGGAAGATACTTTTGAGGTTGAATTCTGAATAATCAAGGGCTGGGTGAGTATTTGGTAAATTTTATGGGGCCAAATGAAGCAACATTAGAACAAAATAACTCAAGCAGTTGGTCTACAACTTTAATGGGCTGTAGGACAGGAGCAGAAAGACATGTCAGAAATGTGTTGAAATGATATAAAACAAGAAATAGATTGGGTAAAATCTGGTTGAACCAAAGACTTATCACAACTTTATTATCAGAATAGCTATACCCTTATCCAAACTTGATGGAAAATTTATAATAAATTCTTAGGCTCTATCTCTGTAGCAGGAGTCTGGACTTTGAGCAGTATAGTGTTGGGAAATTGGGGGTATCAGGAGACCTCAGTTTCAGGTGGTTCATGATTGGAATAATTTGGCAAATAGCCACAGGAAAATGCCTGTTTAATAACCTTATTCCCAAAACCATAGTGTCCAAACAAATGTGTGCTAGCCTAAATGCTGAGAGATGAGTTTTACTGACTGCCAATGGCAGGCACAATTTCAGATTCCCCCAAATCCCCATTTGGCAAAGTTTTGCCTCTGTGTAGGTGTGTAATTTAGGTAACACATAGTTATCAACAATGATATTTCAATATTTATATTGAAAACCCAGTAATTAAACCCCTGCCCTCAGAAAATGCCTTGCAACAACCAGATTAGACAGGAACCCGCTTATCTGCCAGCAGCTAAGACTGAAAGTTCAATACCTGTATTGAAAACCCTGGAATCAAACCCTGTCCCTCCAAAGAAAAATTGAGTCACCCAAGATGGACAGGGACCTGCAAAACCATTGAGTCACATACTTGAGTTGTTTAATTACTCCATAATCCTCCATCTTGTTAAGAGAGATTCCCCAAATGATAACCAGATTGCCAATAATCTTGTGCCACCAAAGACCCAGACCTACACAGAGATTGTGGCTTGCCTAAAGGAGGTAAGACAAGGCCTGGTACTAGCCCTGCCAATGAGCACCAGCTACTGCCAGATTTTCCGTCCAGAATGGGGAATGCAATTGACCAGCTCAAGTGATATAGTGAACAGCATTGGCGGAACAAAGCATTGTCACTTCTGTTCACCAGAGCGGCCCAACCAGGATCTGCCACCCTCAAAACCTTAAGCTAAGATCCATGCCCTGCCAGCAAATTGTCATTGGGCCTGAAGTCCACAAAATCAAAGAAGCAAAATCACATGGTATAAGAACCCCAGCGGTATGCAGATAACCATATTGTTGTTTTTGGTAATTGAGTTATGAACCTTTGGTTTGAGAAAATCTTACTGTATTTAGTTTTAGTGATCTTTCTTCTCAACTCTGGTTAAGTAGACAACCAGGCAACCACCCAGTCTAGAGATCAATCCACCAACCCACCTCTGGCACTATACTGTCCCCCTGGAGACCCCTTTGGGACTGTGAATTTCACAAAATACTTGCCAAACCCTGCCTACTCTGAGTTCAACTTGGAGAGCATACTCATTGCTGGCTCCTTGGCAAGGACTAGAGAGACCAAAACTATAGGTCACAAAGGAAAGTGGTATGTGAGGCCACCAATATTGTTTAAAGACAAGTACAATTATCTGCCTGCCTACTTTGTCCCCATGACTCCGCCCTTAACCCTTCAACCCAACTGCCCAATGGAACCTACCACCACTGCCAAGACCACATCCACCCAGCTGTTTGAATTACTCTATATTACTTTGATAAGACTGGTGGACTCTATGGTGCCTGACTCTGGGCCCTGGTCTTTACTCAGGCAATCCTTATCTTATGTTATCAAGTTAGCACCCATCTTATAGTGGGCATTACCCACTGGTCTGGCAGTACCCTGTCCTGGGTTACCTAAAGCCTCTACCTATGCCCGGCTTCCTGACATAGTTGGCCTCAATTCCATCAGGCTTTGACAATACTCCTTTGCTTTATATACTATTGATTGAATAATCCTCAGATTTGATCCCAAAAATGCAGGCAGCCTGGTACCTGGCCCTCAGTGCTAGAACACTGCAGGCCAATGGTTTCTGGGGTTGATTCATTGTTCTTGTATTGCTTTAATATGAGGAGAAAACTTTCATTTTTTACACAATTAGTCTTATAATTTAATTACCACCTGGTTTATTTATTGCAGGGCACATATTCACAATTATATGGAACTTATAGGTGTGTCATCCTTAAGTGCTCAAACAAGATTAAGACAAAGTCATAAAACCCCTAATAAGTGTTGATTAGGCAACTTCCCTTTATTTAAACAACATTATTCCATAAATGAAACACTTGCTATACTGTGGTCACCACAGATAGCAGGATAAGTTGATATTTGGATATAAGATGGTATACCAAAGAAGTCTACTGCCTCCAGAGTTCTGGGGAGGTAAATCACAACAAAAATAAAGGGGCTAGGGTCAGAAATACATACATAGTAACATAGACTATAATTATCTGTTTGTTTTAACTGGGTGTAGAGTATGTTATATTAGTTTATTAAATAGTTTGCTGTAACTTATATAATCTACTAACAACTAATATAATACACTACAGTCAGCTGCTTAGTAACATATAATAAAATTTATATAACATGTGATAATTCAATCTTTATTGTTATTAAGAGAATATTATTATAGGGATTTGGTATATTGGACTGGGCCATAATTCCTCTTGGAATCCACTATGGCTCAGATGATACTACTTTAGTTTACGCCTTATTTTCTTGGCTGCAGGCAGTTGATCCATTGATACATACCAAATGATTAATTAGTTGATACCTTTACTACTTCACATCAGAACATGAGTACTACTTGATGAATTTCATGTAAGCCTAAAGAATAAGCAAGTCATCTTTGAATGTTGTGAATAGTTTACAGCCAATCACAATTTGATACTGGTCTACTTAAAGTCCTGTTAAAAGAGTTACAAGGGGAGGAGAAGGCAAACAAATAAAACCAAAATTTATAAATCTGTATTTATATAAACCATATTTCAGGGATTGAATTATTGTGATTATTGTACAAAAGAGTAGAACCTGGCAGCTGTACATATCAATCAAGTCTGATCTCAACTGTGAATAGTGAATTTAAAAGTAAATATATTGATGTTAAATATAGTAGTTTTAGAAGCTATGGAGACAAATGAAAATACTTCAGATTTAAACAAAATGATTTCAGATTTGAAAAAAATCCTAGTTGCGCAAGATTCAGGATTCAATTAATTCAAATATTTTTGGTTAATAAATGAACTGTCAAACAAAAAACAGAATTTTACTAGCCCATTATACAAAATTATATCAAACATCAAGTGGTGTAGTTCAAACCATAAACAAAATGAACTGAAACAACAAGTGAAATGGATGGATGCTATTCCAGAGTATATTGTAATCCAATCAGGATTCATATAAGGCATCAACAGAGGGACTAAAATGAAAAAAAGTTTGGGCAATCTAGAAGCAAGATTCAACAAGCATGAAACAAATGAAGTCATACAAGATGCGTAGTGAGAGCATCCTAAAATAGAAAAATAACAGTAATACAGCCAATTGATAGCTATCCAATTTAGGAACAGATGCCTTTTATTCATTTTAATGGCTCCTGATTTGTATGGAATGTTTTTTAACCTTCCAAATGTGGAATCAAGATTACAATAAAAATAAACCATTAAATTTTAAAATTTATACTTTTAATGAGTTTATCCTAGGTTTTGTTTCAAAATGGTTTTACATGCAACAACATTTTCAACAGTGCCAGCATCCAAACCAGATCCAATGGAGGCAAGGCTCAGAACGTGGATGCACCTGTTTATACCCAATCCTTTGAGGCGGGTAACAAGGAAGCTGACCTGTTACTGACCCCCAACCCATATGGTTTTGACTTGTTCAGTAGTCACTTAGTGTCTATCTCTACCCCTGCTTCTGCTCCTGTACCCACCCCAGCACAAGCTGCCTACCAAACAACCAATCAGGATGGCAACCTTGATTTAGAACATCTTCCTGCCACTAGCCAACCTGCCCCCCTACAGCCAATCAGGCTTCAGCTCCTGCGGTGCAGCGCCCCAAATAATAAATCATCACCGCCCAAATTCTCCAGGAAATTGTGGCACTTAACCTGCAGGGTCTGTCCTGGGATCAGATAGCCAGCCAATTACAATTCACCTGGGCTACTGTCATGCGGGAATTCAACAACCTGATGAATAAGGGAAATCTGATTTGGACGGCCAAGAAGCCAAAGAAGGCCACAGAGTCCCAGATTACCGGGGCCTACCCAATAATGCTTGACCTCCTCCAGCGGGACCCCAAGCTTCCCCTAACCAAGTTCCTCAAACAGCTCACACACCATAGCATATGGGTCTCTGAGCGCATGGTGCAGCTCTGGATGCACGGAAAGGTGGCTTCCATACAGGTTCTTATCAAATTTACCAGCAAACAATGGGATGGTGCTGAGAATTCCCTGTATGATATTGACATCAAGTCAACCATAGTCTAATGCCTGACAAGAATTCAGATGACATCATTCTCATCTCTTACTATAAGCTATCCATAGCTTTTGACAATTTTGGCACCCAAGGAAGAGCCGCCACACAAAAAAGGAGGAAGAAAGTCAAGAAGGGGACGTTTATTGATACATTTCTGGATCTTTCAGCCAAGGGTTTTGTATACTATCAGACAAACCCAGATTTCACCAATGGCTACTTGTACAGCCACATCCTCATTGGAATACTCAACTCCTGGGATGGCTCAAATTCAAAGCATCAGGCTTTCTTGAGCCACTAGATGAAGGGTAGCTCCACTGCCCTTGAGGCCATTCAGGGACGTGGGCACCAGGCCTCAGTATACCCTGCCGGCCATGCAGACATTCATTTGGCTGATGTTGTATTCTTTAACATTGGATTCACACTACAGGAGCGCCATCCTCAGGCTTTCAACAACCTCTATCTTGGGGTCCTTGACCACAATTATCTCTTTGGTCACCAAATGGTGGCTGACTTGTTTGAGCAAATGGTTTTCCATGTGAACATGGGCAACCAATCACGTAAGGATAAGCGCTTTCCTCCTTGGGCCACTGCCACCTACCAGTCCATCCATCCAATGACCAATGAGGAATACAACAAGTGTTATATGGTGGCCATCATACGCAATCCTCCTACCCCTACCCTTGCCACCCCCACCTTCCAGCCCCACCCACCCAATCCCAGACCCCCCAGGCTAGCACTGCCTCTACATCTTCCTTCCTGCGCTATTCTGCCTACTAGGCATCACTCTTTCCTGCCCCAATAAACCCCCTGTCGCCAAACATTTTCATTTATATTATCTTTTTTTGAATTTTGATTATTCATGTTCTCTTTATTTATAGTTGGTTTTATTCTTTATGTTCAGCTTATTTCTATAAAATCATATATTTACTATGCTGTGTATCTAGATCCAGAACACAGTTATTTTTAGTACCCAAACACAGCCCCTTGTAAAAATATTAACAACAATTTGGTGATCATTGAAATTTGAATTATAAAGTTATAGGTTAATTGTGTTTAGATAAAGTTTTTACTGATCCAAATTCAAAACCTTAATGATAAACTTTAAGCAAACAGAAGCCAAGTGATAAAGTGAATGTTGTGACATAAAGGGTCATTCAATAATTCTTTGATGCATGTGCGCTAATTAATATGATTGGCTTGATCTTTTGCTATTGTATGCCATTACTGCTGTGGCAGGTTATTGGTGGACTAGTGCCTGATCAGCTGCTGGGTTGGCACTAGTCCACCAACAACTTGCCACAGCAACAATGGCACGCAATAGCAAAAGATCAAGCCAATCATATTAATTAGCGCACATGCATCAAAGAATTATTGAATGACCCTTTATGTCACAATAATCACTTTATCACTTGGCTCCTGAATGGCTTAAAGTTAATCATTAAGGTTTTAAATTTGGATCAGTAACAACTTTATCTAAAAACAGTTAACCTATAATTTTATAATTCAAATTTAGCTGATCACCAAATTTTTGTTAATATTTTCATAAGGGACTGTGTTTGGGTACTAAAAATAATATGGCAATAAAGTAAACAATGTCAACACAAAGCAAACAACACATATTGAGATGAGCGTAAAATATATACACAATGGGTAAAAATATGGGATAGTGTAGCAAATGGAAAAACAAACAGGAATAAACAAAGAGGCAAAAGTATCAGAATAATACAGATTTTATTGGGGCAAAAGCTATAGAAAACATATGGAAAGGTTAGTAAAAAATCATATGAGAGAATTTGAGAAGCTATTGAAGGATATCAACTCTGCAATTGCAAAAATCAAAGACATTGACTGCAAGGTCAAGGCAAAAGTCAAGACCACTGTTCTTACAGGGGAAAAATTGAAAAGGTGTCCACCAAGTCACTCATAGCCAAGATGCCAGACACCCCCAAAATAACATTTGAGCGTCTTCTTAAAGTTCAAAAAATTGTAGTTGAGGGCCTCCAGTTCAAGTCATTTGCCCTCTCTGTGCCGTCTGTCTGGGTTGACAATCCTGAGATGTGTGGACATCTCAAGCCAGCCAAGCAAGCAAGAACTGAGGATACATAATTGCCCACCCAACTACTTGCTCCAAGAATGGCCAAGCCTGCTAAAGCAACTGGCAAAGAGGAAACACAAGAAGATAACCTAAAAAATAAAATTAATAAAATTTCAAAATACTTACCTTTTTTAGAAAACGTAGACAGTGAACTCTTCCGGGTCCTGGTTCCTTTTGTCCTTCCCACTTTCTATTTGAATTATGCCACTCATGTGACCAAACAGCTCTATATTCCCCCCTGTCTTGTGGGAGCTCAAATACAGAATTCATGGATCCTTCCCAATGACAAGGGACGCACTAGCCAGGCTGACACATTCTGAGGGGGCATATGAGTGGGCAGTTACTGCCTACAAGGATGCCCAACTGGTCCGCCTCAACCCAGTGGTCCTTAGTGGAGTTTAATGTGTAAACTCCATTGAGCTTGTTTGGGACGTCCTGGAGACGCTCCCATTCAAGAATGTACTGGAGATGAGCTGGGCCCATGTGGCTGCTTGCTTCTGATTTCTGGTAGAGCATACACTCCCTTACCTGCTGGAGAACTTCAGGCGCGTGGTAGGAAAGCTAGCTGTTACAGATACAACAGCTGTGAAGAAGACCAAAATCCTCCTTGCTGACTTCAGGCTGACCTAGAGTGCCAACAAGATGAGGGTCCCTCTGGCAATAGAGCTCACGTTTGCCAAGACAAAGCACAAGAAGAAGATTAGTACCGTGTACAATAAGCTCGTGAGTTTACAGAAGCCTTTTCTGGGCAAAGGCTTCATCTTGTGGTTTACTTGGGGTTCCTCTTTTACTTTGGGATGGGTGCAAACTTCAAGGGCCTGAACAGGGTCCTTCTTGGGATTAACAAAGCCAGGATCTCCCTAGATGGGAAGAATGTCTCCCCAGGTACAACTCAGTTGACCATGTGATCCAGGACGCCCTGGTCCTGGCTGGAATTTATGGGTTTGCAGCCCCGCCAGAGAAGCTGCTGCTTCACTCCCACCTGACTGTACTCCCTTTCACCAGCAGGCAGGAGTAATTTAACCAGGGTGTATCCACCATCCACAGTGTGGCAGTGGAGGTTGTGCGCCACCTCCATTGCAGGGTGGGTACATACTGCTGAACCCATTATAGGTGCGCTTAATTTTACTATATACTAATAAACATCTTATATACTCTAGATTATTTTTATTATAAATAATTTTTTAAGTCTTATTTTAGAAAACAAAATTTGCAAAATATATTGTGGAAACAGTTTTCATAAAAGCATAAAATTATATGCTAATAAAATAAATTCTAATTTGTACATTTTACATTTAATTTTTTTAATTTGACTTTTATATTTATTTGACAAAAGTGATATAAATATATTCACGTAATCCACTATCAAGTGTTTGGGATAGCCTCAGATGCCATAATAAAATAATAAATATAAAATAAATACATTACAAACTTTCATTGATGGTCCTGCTGAATGTGATTGTGGGCTTAAAAGCTTCTAAATATAAAATGATAATTAATAAATGCTAAATAGTAAATTTGAGAATATAAAAAAAGACACACTAAGCCTTTAGTTGATTGGTTGTTTGGCAAGGCACGCAGGGATGAACAAATCAGTGTGGCCATAGAATTTGGCCACAGCCTCAGCTGGGAGGGTGTGGATCCCAGCCTGCAGCAAATTAAACAGGTCCTTGGTCCCTGTTGGGGTTCCTTGCTTGACAACTCGCTTGAGCCACCCAAAGAGTTCCTTAATGGGATTTAGGAAAGGCAAATAGGCAGGGTGGAAGAGAAGGTGCAAATTTGCTGTGGTCAATTGCTGGGGGCCCACTGCAATGCTAGTGTCAATCATTGTGAATTCCTCAAAAATAACAGCCACCTTAAGGAGACCAACGTTGTCCAGCACAATTATGTTGGTGAAGCCCGGGCTCGTGCGCCTCAGGTGCTCCTGGACCAATTGGAGAAATGATAGGAAGGTCTGGCTATTGTGAGATCCCAAAATCATTTGGTACAGTTTGACCCCCTTTGGACCAAGGAGAGTCATCATCAAATAGGCTGTGGCGCGGACTGCAGCACACCAAGTCATCCCGTCATTGGAGCCTTTTGGGACATACCCATACCCATTGCGCATTGACAAGGAAAATGCTGATTTTTCAATGTAGTAGAATTTGACCGTCCCCTTGCCTTTGAGGGCAGTGTACACCTCAGCATATTTTTTTTGAGTCTCAATGTTGGTTGGGCTGTTTCTATTATAGGGAGATACCCCAAGCTTTTTCCAGGAAAAGCACATTCCCTTGAGCAGATGGTAGTAAAAGGAAATCAAGGCCTCAACCCCAAAAGTAGATTTGATCATGACCTGTATATTTGCCAGTTCAAGATGGCAGTCCCAGGTTATCCACTGGTGGATTTCCCATTTGCACTCCTTGGTGAGCATAGTGGAAACACGCAAGGATTTCTCCGCGGCAAGGACTTGGCCAGTATCAATGAGCTTGTTGAAGGTCTTGCTAGCGTACTTGGGATCCACTCCAACAATGGCTGTGGCTGCCTTTTAGTCACCAGATTCACGCATTAGCTTAAGCAGGATGATGTGTTTGATGTCAGGGATGCGCTTCTGGGCAGGCTTAGTGGGAGTAGTTGAATTGGGATCCTGCTCAGGGACTGGCTTGCAAGGCATGGGTACCTTGTTGTAGAAGGCTGCAACTCTCTTTAGCACCAACTGTCCCTCATCAGTTCTGAAGAGCTCAGGCTCCTTGTCCTCTTCCTGATTGCCATCACTGACTTAGGGCTTGTAGCTAGTATCAAGTACAGGCTTCACCTTCTCCAGCATGGCTGATAGGACCAACTCTTGCCGGTACACAATGTCAAACACATACAAAGTAAGTTCTACCTTCTTGTCTCTAACTTTCTTGGTGAAAATAACCTTGGTGGGCTTCCAGGTCAGCTCGGGGACCCAAGGGTTGATGCTCTGTACCCTAGCAGCTTATGCTCCTCAAACTGGCTGTGCCAGTGCAGCGTCACTATTGAACTCTCCTCTCCCGTCTCCTTCCTGAGTAGGCATTTGTGTTGCACTAACTCTGTTCTTTGACCCGCAGGGCAACCACAACTGTGGCGCACAATGGGTGCAATGGTACTCTATTGCTGTGTTCCTTCCATTTTAAAATTTAATAAAATACTGAATAAAATTCAATTAAGTTATTCCCTAATTTTAATTTTTCTTTTATCCAAATATGGATATTTAATTAATATTTCCCCCAATATCCCAATTACAGATTTTTTGTTTCTTAATTAGTTGTTTTTGGTTTTAAAACACCCATTTTAGAATACCCAAAATAACTTACACCCATTTCCCCAGATTTTACATCAAATTAAGCACCCAACACAATATTTTTAAAATTTATGTTTCGGATCTTGTGTCTTATTTTAGATACCTTGGTATCATTCTTGATTACAATCCATTGCACACACTGAGTGAGTGATTTTGTTTACATAGTGAGTTGCTATTGTGTTTTGTTTTTGGATTAAGTTTTGACACACCTTGCTTGGGTGTATTTTGTCACCAATTCACATAGTAAACATATGTACACCAAAAGTCAACTCACACCATTTTGTTTGTGAATCCATGTATTTTGAATTATATTTTGAATGGTTTTGCTTTGCACATGAGCACTTCTTTGCTTTGTTGACCCATTTTGCCTATTAACGCCAAAAATCCTGTTAATAGAGTGTATATTGTTACCTGAAAGTTGGATTTTGTTTAAATCTGAGGTATTTTTGCTTGTTGCCATAGCTTTAAAACTACTGTATCATGTTTGGGCACAAGAAGTGGAATGTTTGAATGGCCCAGAGAATTTTACAACCCTGAAAAAGATGTTATGAACTAATCTTCTCAGTGACTTGTGTGGGATCTTATTGTCTGCTGCTTTTCAGGAGGGGTAAAAGGGTTAAAAATCTGTTTTTGAAGGTGGGAGATTAGAAAATGTATGGCATCTTCTGATTGGCTAATTTAAATCAGCTTCAACTGTAAAAAAATTTTAACAATAATATTCATACTGTTTTCATTTTGCTTATGATGGGATCAAATTTCAAAAGCAATTATGGGATTCTTTCATTTTCCTTTGCTTTTCAAAATTACAATAACTCCTTAAATGAAGTGTAATATTTTTCCTTTTATCCTTGTGCCACTTTATACTGAACCTCACATGAGCTAGTGGCATATTATCCATTTGCCAATTTAATGTTTTTGGTTACAAAAAGCATTATAAATCCTATTACAATTCCCCCAAAGACCTATTTTAATTCAAATTCTTTACTTGTGTGTTTTCCTGTACTTTGGTGCACACTACCTAGCCACAACTAGATAAGTATCATGTATATTATGCTTTCATGGGGCCTTAAAGTAAAGCTTTCTTAATCCCTGAAGAGTAAACTATTGGCTTAGTATAAACACAATACTATGGTTAGGATTATCCCATTGTATCCCTTGGCTGCGCCTAAGGTAATACACAACTGGTGACACCAAGCCAGTAAGCAATTCAACTTTATAAGTGTTTCTTTTAAGTATAGAGGAGAAATCACATGAATAATGGGGTGAGCATTGTGTGGGAAGGCCAAGAAAAGAAAATTCATTGATTGTTTTAATAAGATCATCAGCTTTAATCAAGGGATTATCCTTAATTTATGAGGACTAACACTATGACCTACAATGATAAAGTTAGACACACAGTCTAAGATAACTTGAAACATATGAACAAAAATTGTTGAATCCTCTCAAATAATAGTTGAAGATATGATACAATGAAAAAAGAGGCCTAAAGAGGGCCTCTCAGTTAGTCCCCCACCTTTGTCCCCACCCATTCTTCCCCTCAGCCCAGGTCATGTTTCCTCTTTAAATGCTGCCCCTGAACCCCAAAATCTTTTGTTCCCCTTTAAAAAACTGAGCTTGTGAGGACTTCTTTGTGCAGCAAGGAAAACATTCCTATCCAAGATCAACAGGAGGCCCAAGCCTTTAAAATTTGAAGTTTTAATAAAAATATATGTGAAATAAGAGAAATTTAGCCTTATTTTTATGGCAAAACTATACTTTATTTCTGAAACTGATTCATAAACAATTGCTTTCAAAAAAATTGGACTAATAGTAAATTAGATATTTTTACTTTTATAAAATCATTAATAAAAAGCATTTGCCGCAAATTTATAAGCCCACATTTCCAAAACTATTTAAAAATCCAAATTTGTTGTGCATTTGAATAACATATATAAATACCATATTTCAACCTATAAAACCCCATAAAAAATAATTTAAACTGTATGAAAATCAAATACATGATGAATATAATCCAGATACATATTATTAACAAGGTTTATTAATTTTAAATAATAAAAAGTATATATTTACTTTATAAAACAATTAAAACTAAGGAATTTATATTAAAAATTTCACTATAAAATATGTGAAGAAATAAGTTATAAACCCCTTACTTCTGATAGTTAGTTCAGCTTGGTTAAACTATCATCAAATCACGCTTGTAATCATCAAACTTAGGGATTTTTCTATCAAGTGGCTATTATACTCCATTTTCAACTGTAAATATTTTCAACAACCCTCTATACTTAATTTAATTTATTTAAAACACAATAATAATAGTAGCTTATATTTAATCCATCTAATAAAAATTAAATTATACAGGCTTCAAATATAAAAGCTTATACCCAACCATAAAACCTTACTAAAGATATTGCCTCTGTCAAGAATTTGGAATAATATGATAGAATTGACCATCATTCTTCTGATTCATTAGCTACCAATGTCCAAGCGCCAAACCACTGTCACGCTTAATAGAGTATTGATGTGACCCACTGATAGATTTGGATAATAAAAATGAGGAAAATTACTCTAAAGCTTGATTATTATACAAGTACAGACCATCAATTGGCTGACACACAAGACAATTAGATTGAAGGACTAGGTATATGACAAAATATTCTCATGGGATGTGCCTCTGCCAAACTTCAAGCATCTGGGTTTAATCCCAAGAAAGCACCAATTAAGAAGGTCAATTAACCACAAATACAATATTAAATTACTCATTAAAAGGGTAAACAATACCTGAAGCTGCATTAATAGTAGACAAGATGCTGCTGGGACCCTGTTGCATACACATGAGATATGGTAATTGATTGCAATCCCATGCTGTGCTGGCATGGATGCCTAGCTCTGGGGGCTGAAATTGGCAGTCTTGGGAACAGTGTACTGGTCAATAAGAGTTGGAAGGGCCAGAAGATGGTCCTGGAAAGAGGATTAAATGTCTTATAAAAGGAGCTCTCCTAATGATGAGATAGACAAAACATTCACCCTTAGTATATAGAGAATCAACATCTCTATCTTAGTGTCAGAACCATCTTTCATGATGGTTCCAATGCCAATTTCCTTACAAAAGCTGGCTATAAAGATCCTATATCCATAATTTTAAAACCCAACAACGTAAGGACAACAATTTTAATGAGGTCTATAGAAAGAATTGAAGCAAATAAATTATTATTTAAAAATATTAATGAAATACCTTTATTTTCAGGTTTGAAAGTCAAACTTGAGACCTCCCCATTGCTCTTGCTCAATGTTAACTCCAAAATAGAGTCTTTGAACAATAAGAGAATCAAGCAAAAATAGGCTTAGTTGACTTCTTGCAGCCAATCAAATGCAGCAAAGGCTTTAGATGACGTTGACAACACCCATTCTCTCTGACAAGGCTCTATAAAGCATGTAGTTGATGTTCATCAACGTTAAAACTGTTAAGTGATTTTTAATCATTTTGCAGTTTATTTTTACCCTATTTGAAACAGTAGGAGATGATGAAAGTGGGTTTCTGGATCTTAGTAAGTTGAAACTGTCATAAAACAGTTGTGTTGTTTGAGATAAGTTAAAACCTACACTCCATCTGCTAAGTGATACACTACAGTTAAAACTTTCTCTTAACTCCCCTTTAAAAAATCTATATAAACCTTGTAGCTTTGCTTATGGACTAAATTTTCAATCAATAAATAATTTAAACCTATTATCATACTTTATTTTTGTAAGACTTTTAGAATATCCACAAAACCACCTAATCTGTCCCCTTCTTGGAGAATCAGGTTTGAATGGGTTATTCTAATCTTGTTTTGTACTTTAGTACATTTGACTGCTCAAATGAAAACTCACCTGGGATCTGGGACAAACACTGAATACTGTGATAATAGAAAGTGGGCCCCAGATGTACCAGGTAAATGGTATACTGCCCTCTTTTTCTGTTCAAATCCACCCACTAAACAGTAAACTAAATCTGAACTCTCCAATTATATGCCCACTAGTCTTTTCTGTCTATTTGCTTCTGTTTCCTTGCTTGTGTACCTAGGCACCTATGCCTTCCTGGGCCAATTCAATCCCTTATTGGGCAGATACCAAATCCTTAGAGAATTATTACACTTAATGATGGTCTCTGTGCCAATTGGCTCTATAATCACAGATTTGAATCCTTCTTCTCTAATCCATCATGCTGGAAAGCTGTTTCCAGCAGGGTGGGTTCCTGACACCTAGTGTATCCCTACTAGCCACTGCCTAGCAGTCAGAAGTATCTGAGTGAGAGCATACCCCCGTCCACTTGCAGTATTATAAAATTCTCCTACGGACTAACAAGGAATTGTCAGCCCACAGAACCCAAAGATCCAACTGGTAGCTACATATTGTTGGCATACAATCTCCTATTGATATCCCCATAAATGACAAACAATAAAGATAATACATTCAAGACCAGAAATCTTGACAACCTCTTAACATATTTTATCAGTTGAAGTAACTAGGTAGTTTCTGAAAAATTAAAAAGCCACTTTTAAATTAATTAAGATATTTATATTTTTGTATTTAGTTTAGGTACAAAAATTCAGGGATACAATTTCAACACCCTTTATTTGTAAATCCTTATTTCAGACACTCTTTATAAGCCCTATTTTCCAACAACAAAAAAGTGCTTTAAATATCTTTAAAAGATTATAAACATTTTTTAAAAATATTTAGAGAATTTTAAAATTATTTTAAATAAAAATCATGATACTAAAGTAATTTTTTAATAAATTATATTTCCTTGTTGCATTTATTAAGTTGTAATTTTACGTTTAAAATACTTAATTTATGCAAACTTTTCTAAGAAATCAAACCAGTATTTAATGTCTTATTAAGCACTTGTAGTATTATAAATACATCTATAGTTTAGTGACCACTATTAATTTTTAATAATTTAAGTGACAAAACTCTTATTTAATTTGTTAAATTAGTTAATAAGCTCATCAATAACAATAAATAAATTTCTAAAAAGTAAAAGAACCTATTATGTTAAATTAACAAACATTTTTTTTACTTTTTGAACATGTTTTTTTGTTTATTTAATGACCATATTTTAAAATAAATCTTAATATTTATTTTTTATTTTTAAATTTTTTAAAAAATGGTCTTATAAATATATAATTTGTAATGTGTGGGGGAATTTGGGTTTATAAATGTGTACTTCATTATGTGTTTTGCAAACAAGGGTTTTTGAAATCAAGGTACCAGAAATAATGCTATCAGAAATAAGGTGGGTACCAATATAATGCTAAAAATTATCTTGTTTAAAACATTAATGCATTGAATTTTCTTAAGAAGGTTTAAAAAAGGATTTTTTAGTAGAATATATTAATAAGATATAAAAGGCTATTTTATGTTTTATATAGTATAAATTGGTATTTTATGTTGAAGTATTTCTCAATAATCAGTCTTTCTTTTTTTGCCTGAAATGCACCAAAAATTAGAAACAAAAGATTTAAACTTTTATAAAGCAAATTTTTGTTTTAAAATCAGGGAAACTAAGCTAACTGTTATTGAAAAATGGTAATAGTCCTCCTTCTAGAGTTCAGTTATAAACTCCAATGTTGAAGGGTGAGTAAAAAATCTATATATTGATGAGGAGCAACTTCTGGGGAAGCTTAGAAGATGGATTTAGAGAATAAGAAGTTAATTTTATAGGATAATATTTTAGACTTATATAGCTTGTGCTGTGGCATGACCTAATTCAGATCAAATATATTGGAGGTCATGTGTGAGTTGGGTTCAAATTGCTGGATACCTGCACTAGTCATGTGATATTGGTTTATTGTTATTTCCGGAATGTTGAACTGAATATTGGATTGGCACCAAACCAGGCGATGACTGGATGTTATGTATGTCGGCAACAGCCAGAATACCAGTACATCCAGCTCCTCGACAATATCACTACACTAATTAAATGCTAAATGTAATGAAGAAAAAATCTAAGTCTGCTTTAAATCTTCTCTAAACATATAATCACACTACTAATAAATTTATAGATTTAAATTATGTTTCGCTAGAAAGAGCAGAATATTCTGCTCATGGGTTTTGCTTTGTGTGAATCTACAATCCTTCAATAGGTTAATCCCATTGATTTATGCTAGCTAGTTATAATTCCGCAACCAAGCAGATGTGATATATTTCCGGTTTAAAACCTGATATTTAAAATAACCTTTGCAAAGAATTTCTTATGTGCTGGGACTGTAATGAGGCCATCTTCGTTAAATGAAGCTTTTCTTCCTTTCAGAAAGCAGATATTTCTAACAAATGGCATCATGTGAAACATAACCAGTAAATACCACAAGCTTGAATACAAATATTAACTTATGCCTATAAAATGGAGACCATTATAAAAGGTTAGGGTTTATTAGTCGTTTAAACTTCAGATAATCATATGAATACGCTCCATTTTTTTATATTGATTTTACAACTGCTTCAGATTAAAGGCTGGGCAATCAATTATCAATCCCCGTCTGAGAAAATGGTTCCTGGGAGGCCCCTCTATTCTCTAAAACCAAAGGGGTTGCTGGCTCTGAAGCATACTGAAGATCTTCTAACTCTAAAGCAAGTCGCGCTTCTGGGGACAAATAGTCAAAAGAACCAGCTCCAAAATTACACCAATTTTCTTCAGAAAAAAAGGTGCAATATTAAACTGCTCAACACAATATTATTCAAGTCTTTTTTAGTGGATGTCAAAGAAGGGTTCCATGTAAATAAGAAATCCAATATTAGCACAGGCCATATATGCTTTGAAAATGAACAGTGCAAAGCACATGTCAAATTAAATAGAATCTCCAGAACGTGGAAGTCAACTTTTGCTTCAAAATGGCAGCCATTGTTCCATGGGAATCCTAGGCCTGGTTTCACCTCTGTTACCCCCTTTGAAGTTATCTACACCTTCCTTGGTCCGTGTAAGATAAACTTTTATGCAGTAGAGCTGAGTTGGGCAAACCAATTTATAACTGAAAGTAAATACTGGAGTATCCGTTATCACAGTTTAATAAGCTCAATGATCAAGTTTATCAACGTCAAGAGTACCTCCTTAAGCTTAATAGTTGCTGATACGCTTAAGCTTGAGCCTGACATTCCTCCCCTTTCTGATGGATTCCAATAAATAAAGTATTGACTGCTACTGAATTAAAAATTGATATAACGTGTGTACATTTTGCACAGATCGTTTGATTTCATTTGTCATTAATGATATTGATTATATTAAAGTTTAAGACATGGAGCTTATTTCTAATATAAATTCTTTAACTGCTTCACTTTATATGCAAGACTTTTCATAAATATACCTAGATCCTTATCTTAATATATAATCCATTAAAAAAATGTAAGCAATATACTTCTTAACTAAATACTATTGTAATACCCAAGTATTGAGGGTAAAAACTTATGTAACCTAAAAAGCACAAAATCTATCTAGAATAAGTTTCTAAAGCAGGTTTTATTTCAATAATAATGGTGATGTGCTTAATCCACACCACCCAGTGCCAGCCTGTCTTTCAGCACATCACGGGAAACTAAAATTTCCTAAGCTCAGCAGTTGGATACCAAAGATTTCTTATCTAGATGGGAGCAATAGCCTAACTAATTAGAATATAAAAAGCTTTACATTCAGCATATCTGGAAGAGATTCAAACAGGGCAATATTTCAATAAAAATAAACATGACCAACAAGAACTTGGTAGTCCCCTTATTTGGGTTTTGTTTGCCACCTTCAATAGATGAACTTATAGCATGCCAAACTACTGGTGAATAGAACAGTTGGAATTAGAGCCATCATTCTGAGCTTTTATAAATATGCAAAGGATTTCTCCTGAATAAGAAAGTTTGTCAAAGCCTTGGTGTACTATCCCCAAAGGGCTCTACCTTGTGTAAAACGTGTTTGCCTGTGGCACTCAAGAGTTCTAAGATAGGAGGTAGCAAGGAAAGACATCAAGCAAGAAAACACAATAGTACTTCTATATACTTACTCAATTTGGATCTCTTTTGAGATCTGCAAGTATTCTAAGACTTTTAGTTTAGGTGTCATACTATTCAATATCTTTATTGGATGAGTAGGGAGCTTTTTTAGTAGGGAAGAGGAGGGAAAAATAAAATGTGAGTACTGCTGACTACTAGGTCCTGGAACTGGAAGATTTAAATATACTCTGGGATTGTAATGCCACCATGAGAACATTAAGGAAGAAAGGACTTGGATTGGGTAGGGTGCTAACAACAGGACACATGCCTTAGGTCAGGTAGTTAAATGCAAGAGTAGGGTTGTCTTTTGATAATAGGGACTTTGGGGATCTAGATTGTGGTCTAGACTGGGGCTAGACTCTGGGGAAATTTTTCATAAAAAATGGGCCAGCAAGTTTACCAATGAGTTATACATTTATGCATATGAAACTAGCTGAAATTTTATCAATGGGTTACTCATTATTAGCCCTTTTTCCTTGCCAATAGGTCGCTATTTAGAGCATCTGCACTAGCTGCATATGCTTTGATGGGTCACTTATTGTTGCATTATTTCCAAATTTGGCAGAAGACCCCTTGTTCTATTCCAATAGGGAAGTATTTTAAATGCAGCAAGTGGCCACCTAAACCCAAATAATTAGCACTAGGTGCCCTGCACCAAATACCCCTTGATTAGGATATGAATCTATCCAAAAAAGATAACAATAGAGCCCAGATTATCTAGCAGATATTCCTGAAATAAACCAATGCATGAAACCAATTTAACACAGCTGTTGCAACATCTTCACTTACTCCCTCTCTGGGAAGTAATTCCTCAAGTGATTCCCCAACTATTGAGTAAGGTAGTGGCACTCTTATCAGCTGACTTTCCTATATGGGGATCAAACCTTTTGATTCCTAAGCAGAACATTACCTGGATAACCCACATGACTACCATGATACACACAGATAGCATATCACTTCCCATGATACTATATAATACTCTAAACTCATATCCAATAAAGTATCATTTTCTTCTTGATTCTTCCTGTTATTTTGTTTTATATAATACTCAGAAGTATATAATCAACATTTTCAAAAATAATTTAAATTAGTACAGTATAATAAAAATAGTTAGATAGTAATAAAAACAAAATCATTGTAAAAGCAAACACTAGTTATCTAAAATCATATATTTTAAAAGTTTCCTAGTTCAATTATATATATCAACTCCAAGTTTAGATACTATATTTTAAATAAAATATAATCCAATTTAATAGCAACTGTGGTAAAATTGACTCCCTGGTATTTGACTATTAAGTAAAGTGAGAATTTGGTTTTTGTCTGATTGACTACTGGAAGTCAACACTTTTTTAATTAATGGTACTTGATGACAGAAATCTTTTAACAAAAATTAACTATACAACTACAGTATACTAAAGTGATCCCATAGAGCTCAAAAAAGCAATATAAAATACCCTAACTAATAAGAATAAGGAGAAATAAGTCAATATGTCTCATTTTACTATGTAAAAATCACTCCTCATGATAAAAAAAATTTATTACTATAAAATTTAAATTATAATGAGACAAAAATAAAGATAAATACAACAATATAAGGCTTACAAAATATAAAGAAATATTAACATTTTTTATATACTTCATATAAGTGCAACTGTGAATATCTTATGTTTTACTATAAATTCAGAACCTAAAAGTAAAAATGCGGGATTGTCAAATTCTTTTGCATGAACTCACCAACTTAATGGAGCAATTCACATCCCAGAAAAACTTAATTTTTTATATAAAAGGATGAAAAATATTCCAGTAAGTTGGTGAGTTTATGCAAAAGAATTTGGCAATCCTGCATTTTTACCTTTAGGTTCTGAATTTACAGTATTAGGAAATTAACAAAAAATTAAGACATTCCATTCACTTTCAGCTATAATTATTGATCTCAAACTTACTAGTTATAACCAAAAGCATTATTAATATCTAAATAAATTGAAATATGTAAATATTGAAACTAAAAAGTAAAAATTAAAGCTAAAAGATTAAAAGTAAAAAACATAGAAGCAAGCAAGTTAATTCCTCTCCCTTTTCACTTCTTTATTTTGTCCTCTTCCAGGAAGGCAGTTGCAATGAGCTCAAGCTGCTGCTTGATCTCAGAGGCCTTTTACTCTTGATTATTACCATACTGGATTGCCTCAGTGAAGTAGATTGACTTTATGGAGGGCTTGGTGGGGGAGACACAGTTGGCTAGATCCCTGAGCTTAGAGATGGTTTTTTCCTGCTTGTGCTGGAGAAGGAAAAAGAACTTATTAAACTTTTTATGAAGCCCAAAGTTGGCCTTAAGATTCTTGTGATAAGCCTCTAGTGCCAAGGTGGTCTTGAGCTCCCTGTTGATGGCCTCCTGGTAAATGTTCCAACTGGCCTTGGAGCAGGCCTTGCCTTGCCTCTGCGTGACAACCTTCCCAATCTACTGGGGCTCAAAGTACTAAAGGAAAGGCTTGGACTCTGGATGTTTTGTTATATAGACATACTTGGAGAGATCCTTGAACCCCTTCACAGTCTTATTTGGCCTTAAAAAAGCCAAGGTACTGAATTTTGCCAGCACAAATTTTCAGGTGTCTGAGATATCCCTGTGCTTCAACCTACTTAGCTTGGTGCTAGCTTGCACACTGAGAGCAAATGCTTGGCAGTAATAAAAGTGGCATCCCTGAGCTTTTCTATAAAAAAATTGCTCATATCCATTGAAATGAGAAGGCTCAAAATCCAGAATGCCTACCTGTGGGCCAAGAGCTCAAAGCCTTACCTTTTCCTCTGCTTCCAGAGTGGCCTGGTCCTTTTCAGCATCAGGAGGTTTGTTGCAGCTGTGTGGAGGGGGACTTCTGGGCACTGTTGGTGGGGGGATGTAGTGAAATTTTGTGGTAGACAATTTTTAGGCACAGGCATTGATGGCCTTAATGGCCCTGGGAACAAGGCAAGTGGAATCACCCATATATAAATCAGGGCATGAACCATCCAGAGCTAATAAAACATCCCAGGGCAAGTGGCAAAGGTACCATCAACAAGCCAGGTTAATTTCCTTTTCAACTCCATCAGGCTCTGCTGAGTTGAGTAGCAGATAATCCTCTCCTTGATGCCTGGTCTATCATTTTAAAGGATGAAGCGCTCTCCACTTGGGAGCTGCTTGAGCTCATGAGTGAGTGTAGGCTCATAGAGGATGTCAGAAGCCTTGGGGGAGGGGGATTGGCAGTAATCCTCTTGTTGCTTATAAACTTGACAAGCTGCTCTTGGGTTGACACTAGCTTTAGGTTGTTATTCTTGAGATGTTGCAGGGTCTTGATAGCCAGATCAGAGGTGCAGAGATGGGAAGAGGTGGGAATGACTTGCACAAGATACCACTTGAGCATTCTTGTGATGAATTGATTAGGGGTATCACATGTTTGTTCCCCTTTCTTTCAAGTGATTCTTTCCCAGCCTTTGGTATTCAGGCAGGCCCCACAAGACTTATCTTCTCAGACAAAGTGCTTGCTTTTAGTCTGCTGCTTTTGATTTCTACAGTTACATATGTAATTATCTGCTTGTATCCAGGTCACCTTCAACAACATGATAAAGAAATAGCAGGGGAATTTCTTGGGAACTCTGAATTCCTCATTCTCTTGAAGATGTTGTTGATGCCCAGTAAATCTCAAGCCACATGGCTGGTGGCCTTAAACTTCTTTGTATAGTCCTTGGGCTCCTCCTGATAATCAGGAGAAGGGAGGGGAGAAGAGCCGCTGGAAGTAGAGGAAAGGGGTTCCTTGAGGCCTGCTTAGAGGCTTCCTTCTCCTTACCAGTAGAGGAAGTAGGCTCATTTGCAGCACTTCCCTTCTTAGCACAACAAGGTTTGGTAGGCTCTGAGTAAGCCTTAGACTAGTAAAAAGAGTGATCAGTGAGATCATTATCACTTTTATTAGGGAAATTGTGGGAGGATGAGGGTAGATGGGGAGTCTTGGCCTTGGGGGACTTTTTGACACACTTGCAAGTGTGTTGTGAATGCCAATATTCATGCTCTTTTGCTTTTGCTCCTCAAAATGGGTCTATTTCCAAAGATGGAAATTCAACTGTTTGTCTTCCTAGTTCTGTGCAACTCCCTTACCCCACTCATGCTTGTGGAAAGTGATCCTACTATCCTTGTATTATTTTGAGTAGCCATAAACAATATATATTCCTTTTCTATACCACCAATAAAATTAAGTTATATTCACATCTTATCTTTGTGTTTTTACGTACTTCAGCGCCTCTCTCTAGCCACAACTAGCAGAGATCATTCATCCAGGGCCACAAGGTAATTGTATCATCTTTCCTGCCAATTGACTAAGACTTAGTATAAATTCAATCCTAAGGTTAGAATTTCCTGTTGTGTGTCTGTGCTGCGCCTCAGAACACAACAAATGGTGCTCACTACAGGGGCTACAAGCCCCTTGGTTATTCCTTTTGTCACTAAGCTCTCAGGCTCATCTTTTACTCTGCTACAGGAGCCATCTTTTCCTGAAATTACCAGTCCTCCTATGTAAGAGGAAATATCAGACCTGCCTATTGTCCCCACTATCTTGAACCTAGAAAATGGTTCCTGTCTAGTAGCTTACACTATGGGCATCCCCAACTTGGAGCAAGTCATGTGGTAGCCCTTGGGAAAGCCTGTGATGGAGCCATTCCCTACCTTCTACTACAGTTTAATTGAGTAGAATACTACAATTTAATTGTTGTCCTACAATTCCTGCAACATATTTTCTCAGTAACCAGCTCCACTGAGCATCTACTCTTGTCCTTTGTGCAGCCTGCCTTGGCTCAACACCAAATGGTTTTGGGGCTTCACATCTGTTGTGAATACTGCTATTCACTATGTATCAATTTTGCCTTTGGTGGGCCATTTTGAAGACAAATATCTTGCTTTTGCTTTTGCCTTTCAAAATGAGTTGATGACTGAATCAGAAAATAAAATTGCTTGGTTTCTTGATTCTGCGCAACTCACTTGCCCCACTCATGCTGGTGACAAGTGATCCTACCGTCCTGACAGTGTTTTGTGGTATTCCTAACCACTATATATTCCATTTCATATTCACCAATAAAAATTAAGTTCTATTCAAATTTTTGTCTTTGTGTCTTCATTACTCCTGCGCCTCTCTCTAGCCACAACTAGTAGAGATTATTCTTCCAGGGCTGCAAGGTAATCACATAGCCTTCCCTGTCATCTAATCAAGAATTAGTACAAATCCAATCCTAAGGTTAGGATTTCCCGTTGTGTGTCTGTGCTGTGCCTCAGAACACAACAAAAATGGTGCACACTACAGGGGCTGTAAGCCCCTTGGTTATCCCTTTTGCATTCACGTTTTCAGGTCCTTTGCCTCCGCCTATACAAGAGCCAACTTCACCTGAAATTACTAGCCCTCCTTTTGAGGAAGATATTGCCTACCCACCTATTACCCCTACTATTCTGAACCTTGGGAATGGTCCCTGCCTAGTTGCTTACCCCATGGGTACCCCTGACTTAGAACAAGTCATGGCAGTAGCCCTTGGGATAGCCTGTGAAGGAGCCATCCCTTGCCTTCAGCTGCAGTTCAGTCAAGTGGAATACTATGAATTGATTGTGGCTCCTCAAATTCCACAGCATCTCCTCTCAGCAGCTGGCTCCAATGAGCACTTACTATTGTCCTTTGTGCAGCCAGCCCTGGTCCAACATCAAATGGTGTTGGGGCTCCACATCCAAGAAATCTCGCCTCTACAAGCAGCAGTTACTCATCACTGGGATCAGTTTGCTGTCTACCAACAGTGGATCCATTCCCTGTTTTCCTTGGTATCTGACAATCAGCGCAACTCTTTTACCTCCCAGACCAGTTTGGTTAATTCTATTGAAAAAATGCGCCAGTCCATCCCCAAATACATGAGAGAGCGTCTACACAAGTTTCACCAGCTAGACAACCCTGGCAAACTCAAGTAGATTCCACTTTAAACGCTTATCTCACCAACTTTGAACAGCTTGTGCAGAAGCTCAATGCATTCAGCATGTATTATTTTGAGCAACTACATCAGGTAGTGGACTTTGCTGCTAATAGCCTTAATAAAATTAGCACAGTGTTTGATCAAGAGAGAGCTGCCACCACTGCTACTATAGCCAAACTCCAGAGGCAAGTGAATGAATTAGCTACGCCCAAGCCAGATGTTCCACCCTCTCCCCCTCCTGATGACTTGGCGGATTGAGAGCAGAGAATATGGGACACTATTTGAGAGCTACATATGACTACTCACAGTCAAGGACGTCCTGATGAGGCGCCTCAACCTGACCCCCAGATGCTTGAGTTGACTGCTCAAGTTGCAGAGTTACAGCAAGAACTTGCCGCCCTATGTGAGATGATGGCAACTGCTGCTAGTCCAGTTGGGGTTGTTGACAAAGATGGTTGCTACCCTGGCTTACCAGGAGCCCCTCAAATCCAATATGCTATGGAACTAATTACCCTAGCTAACAAGGTGGATCATTTGAAGCAGGACCATACTGAGCTGGATAGAGATGTACAAGAGATGAATGACTTGATCAACTCTGTGAACAACAGGGTCGCCCCTTGCCTCTCAGTGGGGCCATCCCTTACTTCTCAACTGGCTAAGCTCTCCACAATAGTGACCACCTAAGGTCAACACCTAGATGCTACTGCACAACAGACCACTCAAGCTGTCCATATGGGTGCCCACACTGTTGAGACCCTGATTACCCTTGAAGAGAGTGTTTGCCAACTATGGGCTAGACAGTCACCCTCTGAATCTGAAGCAGAGTTTTCTCTGCATATAAACATACTCAATAGCAACAATGGTGGTCCAACTCCCAAAGCACACTTCAAGCCTACTTTTAAGCAAGTATTTGACCCTAGAACCTCAACCATTGCAGCTTTTCTAACTATCTACAAAACTGCCATGAGAGATCATCAGACAAGGTTAAGAAAGAAGATATTCTGACCTGTCTACATCTGACTTGTCAGGAGGTGGTGGTGCCTGAACTACCCACCATTGAGATGTGGGAAGATATGAAGCAGCTTATGATTGACAAGTTTGGTGGTGACCTTAGCCTGGAAGTAAAAAAGAACGCTTTTATGCACATTGCTTTCAAGCCTAAAGAGACGCTAGCTGAGTTTGAAGACAGATTCTACATGAAAGGACAGCAACTGATAACAAGCAGACAATTGACAGCCCATGAAGCTTACATGGCTTGCGCTCAAGCTCTCAAAGTTAACCAGCTTCTGTGCCTTCACTTCAAAGCCCATAAAGCTATGCTTTCCTCTATGAAGAGCATAAAGACGCTGTTGCAGGATATGCACCTTACCCATTCTGGAGAAGTTGTTAGGGAAGGTCAAGCTACTTCTAACTCTGGTTTATCTTCCTGTGGTCCTTGCATCCTTACCATGAACTCACAAAATCCTCCTCAACGCCAAGTTTGCCACAACTGTGGTCAGATAGGTCACCATTCTTGAGTCTGCATCAACCCACGGATTGAAGGAGCTGACCCAAAAGAGCAGGCGGGAAAAGAACAGTCAACCTAGAGGCAGAGACGCTCTTGGTTGACAATTCTTCCCAGTCTCTTTCAATCCCTCCCTCTATATCTGACTCCAAGCCTGCTGATAATGAGGCTCCTCCTATAATCCTCTTGTTCCACAATATCTCTGACAACTCTGACCTGGATGACTCTGATACTGACAATGCCAATGCATATGGGTACTCTGTCCTGGCTGTTCCTGAAACTATTACAGTCCCCTATAAGTTGTAATCAGGAAAGACTAAAACTACTGCTAAGCCTTTGCCTGAAGCTAAAAAAGTTGTCTCTTGCCCTTACCTCACTCAGGCTAAGAGGTCCCCTGTGTTAGTGGAGCTGTCAGAAGAAGCTGCTTAGGTCGCTGATGTTGTCTTCAAGAATGTATCTGTTTTTCTCCCTCTCCAAACTTTTTATAAGGAGTTCCCAGGATTAAGATGCATGATTTAGAAGTGGGATAAGGAGCTAGCAGAGGCTCAAGATATCTTGGCTGTCCTTCCACCCTTTGGTTGCACTACCACTCAAGTAGAGATATCCATTCAAAAAGTGAAGATCAAGGCCGTTTTAGACACTGGCTTGCCAGTCAACGTTGTCTCATCCAAGCTTGTGAAGAAACTTAAACTTGCCACTGACCTTAATTATCACCAGTTATATGACACAGCTAGACTGTATATGACCTGCGCCATAGGGGCGTACTTTGCTCTACCCATGCGGTTTGGCAAGCTTCTCCTAGCTGCGCCAGCAGTTGTCTTGGAAAACGAGATTTTTGCTCTCTTAGTTGGCACTCAATTTCTTAGGGAATATAATGGGGTAATCAACTTGAAAGATGGTTACCTATCTATTCTAGGATACAAAGTCCCTCTGATCTTTGAAGAGCCAGTTAAAGTTCCCAGGAAATGTCTCAAGACATGTGCCTTGGAATATCCCACTGAGGTTTTCAACCTCAAATATTTCACCCACTCTTCAAACATGAAATGTCCACCCATGGCTTTTCCTGCGTCTGAGGGGATCCCTCTCCTAGCCACGTCTGCTGTCACCATCCCCCCTGGCTCCCAGGCCATTCTATACTCCCAGATATCATATGAACTACCTGAGTGAACCTTCTTGGAGTTGTACTCTCCCCCCTCCTTAGGGCGCAACAAACTTTATCTCTGTTCTGGAATACTAGATGTCTCCCATAAGGACCCTGTTCAATTGTTGGTAGACAACCTGGCTGCTCTCCCCATGACTGTGTCTAGGGGGAAGGTTGTTGGATATAGCAAGTTGTTGAGCGCCCCCTGAAGTCCTGTCTCTTCATCCCTTTGGCACGTTCCAAGATTTTAACCTACCTGAGGATGAACCCCAAGTTCTATCCTTGTTCACTGTGCAAGACTTTCCACAGCTGTCCCTGGTTCAACAGAAAGAGGTGCTAGACCTTCTAGACCAATTCTCTGAGATCTTTGCTAAGGACAGTACCAACTATGGGTTAGCAAAAGGCGTTATTCATCAGATTGACACTGGCAACACTCCTCCCTTCCGTGCTAAACCATATTGCCGCAGCTGTGTAGAGGACACCCAGGTATCTAAAGAGCTCAAACAACTGTTGGACGCTGGGCTGCTGGCACCTTCCCAAAGTCCATGGGCCTCTCCCTTACTCATTCTAAAAAAGAAGGATGGAGGTCATCATATTGTGATGGACTACCAAAGCTTGAATTCCTTAACCAAAAAGAATTCCTACCCTTTACCATACATTGACATTGCTCTCCACCGCCTTGGGGACTCCAAGTTCTTCTCTTCCATGGATCTAGCCTCTGGCTACTGGTAATTTGATCTCTCTCCCAAAGATAGACAGAAGGCTGCGCTCATCACTTCTGAAGGGCTTTTTGAGCCTACTTGCATGCCGCAGGGACTCTGCAACGCTCCAGCCACCTTCCAAAGGGCCATGGACTCCATCCTCCGCAACTTGAAGTTGTTGTGCGTCCTAGTATACTTGGATGATATAATGGTTTTCAGCACTACCTTCACCAACCACCTGGCTCATCTCAAAGAGGTGTTCCTAAAGATTTGAGAGGCTGACTCAAACTAAAACCTTCCAAGTGCGCCTTCTTCAAAGAGCATCTTGAATTCTTGGGCCATGAAGTAACCCAGACAGGGATTTACCCAATGACTAAGAAGGTTGAGGCCATTGAAAAAATGCTTCCACCCAGCAATCTGAGAGAGGTACAAGTCTTCTAGAGATGATGGGCTACTACAGACAGTTTATCCCTGACTTTGCCAATACTAGTGAACCTCTAGTCCAGCTGTTACATAATGTTCCCTTTGAATGGACTGCCAGTCAACAGCAAGCCTTTGAAGCCCTTAAGCAAAAACTCAAAGAGGCGCCAATCCTAGTGTATCCCGGCTATGATAAGGAGTTCATCCTATACACTGACGCTAGAAATCTTGCTATTAGAGCTATTCTGGCTCAACTAGACAACAAGGGTGTAGACCATCCTGTAGCTTACACTTCCTGTGTACTAAACAAGCATGAGAAGAATTATAGTGTCACAGAGAAGGAGTGTCTTGCCGTGTTGCATGCAGTCAAACAGTTCCACCACTACGTGTATGGTACCCATTTCACAGTTGTCACTGACCACCCTTTTCTTAAATGATTACAACAACTTAAGAATCCAGAAGGGCACTTAGCTAGATGGGCCCTACGTCTGCAAGGTTATAACTTTACTGTGCTCCATTGCCCTGGGATTCAACATCAGAATGCTGATGTGCTATCCATGATGCTCATTCTTGCCTTACATCCTGCAGAGGCTGACCGGTTGTACAAACTAATTGGATACCCTTCTTCTTGGGAGAGTGAAACAGAAGAGATCCAACTGGCTTTGTCCAAGCTATCTGAAGATAACCTCATACACAACAATCAACTCTTCAAAAAGGTACAAGATCAGTATCTGCCCTATGTACAACCCAGTCTTTGCCTCTTGTTGGTGTTGCAAGCTCATAAAGAGACTGGGCATGGAGGCATTGCTAAGGCTTTTGATTGGCTTCAGATGAATTACTTCTGGGAAAACCTTTGCCTGCTAATCCCAGACGTCATAGCTTGTTGCCACAACTGCCAGCTGCAGAGGCTTGAGCTGTTGCCCACAAGTTCAAATTAGTTCCCCCTCAACATGCTTTTCATACTGTCAGCATAGACACGTAGGTCCTCTCCCCTGCTCACGTTCTGGGTGTTGCTTTATCCTGATTGCTGTTGATCACTTCAGCAAGTGGGTAGAGGCTTGCCCTACAAAGGACATCACAGCTAAGACAACTGCTGCCTTCCTGTTACAAGAAGTTTTCTACCACCATGGCTGTCCTCAAGTGTTGCTCTGATAATGGGACTAACTTCAATGCCAAGCTGGTAACCTCTGTTGCTGAAGCTTTGGGGTCCCACCAGTCCTTCTCTGCCCCCTACAATCCTTCTACCAATGGGGCCGTTGAGCGTACAAATTCAACACTGGTCTCCATCATGAGAAAGCTCACCTACTCTGACGCTGCTAATTGGGACCTATACTTACCTGCTGCTCTCTTTGTGTATTGCCTTAGCAAACATTGTGTCACTGGGTACTCCCCCTTTGCTATGCTGTATGGGCAAGAGGCTACTATCTCATTGCTCTTGGGGGCCCCCCTGCTTTCCTCTGATAAGGCCATGAATCCTGACAACCACATCAAGGATCTAGTCAACCGCATAATCAATATACAGGCCACTGCCTACACTTCTGCATAAAAGACTAAGATGCTTGAACTTTCTCCCAATAATGCAGAATGCTCCCCCTTGCCTGAATTTGATGTTGGCAACCATGTTGTGGTGATCCACATGTGTGCTGTTTTGCAGGCAAGGGTTGATTTGGCTTCAAATAAAGACAATATGCTGAAGAGTGACAATGTGTGGCTAGCTGGTAACACTGTAAACTAGTAAGTAACATAAGGCTGCTAGGGGTAAGTAGGGTGAGCCTAGTAGGTAACATGGTCTACTAGGGTAAATGAGGCCTGCCTGGTAGGTAACATAGGACTACCAGGGGCAGATATTGCCTCCACCCAGCAGAAGGAATTGGCTGCTTGGGGCTATAGTGCTTCATCCCGCAGGAAACTGTGGCTGCAGAAGGGTGAAGACCAAAATAGCAAGCAGGGAACTTTGTCTGTCTGAGGGAGTAGGTTTTGGACCCCTGGCAGATAACGTGGGCTGCCAGGGAGGGGAAGAGCTTGGCGTACCCTAATACGCTTACAGGAGGTCTGTGAGCAGGCACCCTACCTAACAGACTGGTAGGGTGTCTTTGTTTATGTCCCTATGGGAGCTTTTTTGGGAAACCCAAGGTGAGCATTGGAGGGTATAGACTTGCTCAGAGGTGTCACCAGGCGGCTTGCTTGGGGAAGAAAGCTGCAGAACTTGGTGTGATCAGGCCTCTGGGAAGTGGAGCTGATTACTCTGTGATTAAAAGCCCAGACTTAATCACCTGGGTGAGTAAAGACAACACATAGACATTGATCTATGGTTGAATGGCCTAAGTGGATTGCCACTTGCAAGGTCCCAGTCAAACGCTTGTTCAATGTAGACTCATGCCTGGGTCTACAAGTTCTGGTAATGGGGACTGAGATAAAGAACTGAGGTGGTTCACAGAATTAACAGAGAAACCTAGCAGGAGGGACTGTTTGATCACAGTGAAGGCTAGTTGATGGGCTGTTAATTCATATTGAATTATGGGAACCAATATGGTTCAGTATGTAGAAGGAACAAAAGAGGTTCCTAGTGAGGATTGGTGGAGGAACTGATTGAGGATAAGTTAAAGGAAAATAAGATTATGATGCAGGACTAGCTGATCATAAAGCAGGATGGCCAAAGGACCAGAAGTTGTTGCTGAAGAACTGAAGAGCTGAGAGGATGAACTAGCCAGACTAGATGCAGAGGCTGGAAGAGCTGATTTTAGTGACTTTTGAGAGGAAATATAGATAAAAAGAAGCAGTTAAAGAATAATAAAATACTTCCTAATTATGATTAAAGAAAGGATTGAAAATAATCTAATAAAAAAAGAAGGAAAAATAATATACAGTTTATTAGAACTATAAATTTATTTAAAAAGAAGGATTAAAGAAGAAGAGAGCTGGAAAGAAGCTGGAAATGGAACAGAGAAACTGTAAGGGCAAAAGAGTGAATTTTGCCAAGAACAACTAGGAGAGACAAAAGGACAAACAGCAAGCAGGTTTGAAGTCGCAAAATGTTGAAAGAAACACAGAGAAACACAAAGAAACGTTGAAAAATTGAAGGGTCAAAATTTGCCTAAGTAAAACATATGTTTAAGCGCTTGAGATTTGCTGGGGAAATGTGACGGGAATTATGACAAAGCCGTTTGAAACACAGAGCAGTTGTTTACCTGGAGCAAGACAGCATCAAGTTTGAACCAGGGTTAAGGACAGATCATCCAGGGAAACTTTTTTGGCAAAGCCATTGAATCAAGGCGTGTGATTGGCTGTGAACCAGAGTCTATTTGATCAGTGTTTTAAGGGCTTTAACTTAAGAGTTAAAGCCTAAAAATGAGGAGCAGAAGAAGAAAATTCAGGGTTTTTATTGGCTGAAGTAAGTTTAAAGGTTTAATATATTATAGAAAAAGTAAAACAGGATAGTTTAAGCTTTGGAGAACCAGAGCTCTAAGAGAGGTTTTTGGTCTGAAACAAGGAGCTATAAAAGGGGGAGCTATCTGAGACTCTTCAGGGACTGGATCAAGTGGATTACAAAGGCCACAGAAGCTGCAGAAGGAGCCAAAGACTAATAGTAGGAAGCCAGAGCTGGAATAGACTGTAGAAGCCCAAGATTAGAGCACATGAGCCCACAACTAAGGTGCAGGAGCCCAAGATCAAAGCGCATGATCCAAAGACCAAGTACAAGGAGTCCAAGAGATTGTTGAAGGACTCTGAGTATTGGCACAAACCCCTTATTATTCTCTATCCCAAGGCCATATATTAGAAGGTTTCTAAGGGGATCTTCCTTCTGACTGTGAATAAAGAGCCTATTACAACCCTTATGCAAATTTTCTGTGTAAAGAAAGGATATAAGTTCTATGAGTCAATTACCTCACATTTTCTATCCTAGCCCAGGGGACAAGGAATCCTATTGCCTAGGGTGAAGAAAGTTTGTCTCTAGTAAGTCTGCCCAGGAGGAGTGGGAGAAGGTGACTAGGCATTTGGAAATGACAAGTAGAGGAAGGGAGTTTATTGGGGGAGAGTTTGCAAGACTATTACAGGATTGGTATCAGCCTACAGAAGGTCTGGCGCCTGCTGAAGTACAAGTGTATGGTGGAGACGCTTGCCTAGTAATTGTGAAGGTATTGGAGGAGTTTGCTCTTATTCAGGCCAAGTATAAGCTCCTAACCAACCATTCACCACTGTTGGAGAATAACAACTCCTCCAAGCTGGTCCCTGGCTACAACCCAGGACACACTTTGGGACTGGTGACCAGGAACCCCACACATGTTCTTTACTGCCAACATAGAGTAGGTGAGCGCGCGCATAAGATGGACACTCTGTGGATCAGCCCTTTGGAAGTGACCTTCAAACAAGGGCCCAAATACACTGTGAAGCTCCTCTCCAGTGGTCATCCTTTTGCTCAAGTGCATGCCAAGTTCCTCCGCAAATACCACCCCCTAAGGCTAATCTAGGCGAGGGCAATGTTGTGAATACTGCTATTCACCATGTATTGATTTTGCCTTTGGTGGGCCATTTCAAAGACAAATCTCTTGATTTTGCTTTTTCCTCTCAAAATGAGTTGATGACTGAATCAGGAAATACAATTGTTTGGTTTTTGATCCTGCACAACTCACTTGCCCCACTCATGCTGGTGACAAGTGATCCTACTGTCCTGGTAGTGTTTTGTGGTATTCCTAACCACTATATATTCCATTTCATATTCACCAATAAAATTTAAGTTCTATTCGCATTTTTGTCTTTGTATCTTCAGTACTCCTGCGCCTCTCTCTAGCCACAACTAGTAGAGATTATTCTTCCAGGGCCGCAAGGTAATCACATAGCCTTCCCTGTCATCTAATCAAGACTTAGTACAAATCCAATCCTAAGGTTAGGATTTCCTGTTGTGTGTCTGTGCCGCGCCTCAGAACACAACAACATCCAAGAAATCTTGTCTCTCCAGGCTGCCAAAACTAATCATTGGGATCAGGCTGTTGCTTATCAGCAGTGGATTCACACCTTGTTCTCTTTGGTATCTGATAACCAACACAATTTCATTGCTTATTAGTCTTTCTTGGTTACTTCTATAGAGCAGATACACTTTTCTATCCCTGAATATTCCGGGGAACATCTGCATGAATTTCACCAATTACAGCAGGTGGCAGAGCACGCTACTCAAGGTCTCTGTGACCTACTGTCAGGGACCCATTTGAGAGGGAACAAGTCCCCAATCTTTTGAGCCAAGGCCCCTAATTTATGCCCTGCAATAACCAAACCAATAGGAACTGTAACCATAGCAAGGTGACCAAAGTGCCTTAGATATTTAAACCGTCCCATCATTGAAATGAACCTTTCCAGTAGGTAATATCCTACCAAGTACGCCAACAGGTAGAATAAGGCATTTGGTCTAACCAGGGAAGGTTAAATGGGTGGAGGTGGAGTTGTGGAGCAGCCATATTGGAAATTTCTTCCTCAGTGTCCTGAGGGATATTTGAACCAACTATTAGCCAGGGACTGCTTCTGTTGAGAGTCATCAGGAGAAAAATTATGCCAGTCTGTAGTGGGAGTTGGGTTTTCAAGGGCCAATACCACAGAGAGAAAAGGAACTAGAAACCAGAGCAGGAAATAACTTCCTTTCATGGCTTCAAAAAAGGATTGCAAGAGATAAGTTTAGAAAAACTTAGTATAGAAGAAATATCTTTATTGTTGGAACAAGTAGAGAAAGTATAAAGAACCCACTTAAATACCCCAGTGGGGAGTTATAATAATTTAAGAGGTTCAATAAATAAAAGGGGGTTAAAAATGGAGTTTCAGGAAGCTATGACTGGAGAGATCATCTTGACCATTTGATCTTCTACCTGAAGCTTAATAAAATTGACTAGATTATTTAGAGCCAAGAGATAACAAGAGAAAACCACAAGAACCTCCATAATTAAGCAGTGGCTATAGCAGAAATGAAATTCCATTAAGTACAGATCCTTGAACAAAGGTAGATAAAGCGGGTCTGAGAGAGTCAAGACCAGTTTTCACAGCCAATCAGATGTGCAGCAGTAAGTGACATTGCATAGTAAACTATTAGCCTTTTTGAATTTGAATTTATGAGCAAAAGCAGGAACCAGATGAATTGATTTAACAAAATTAGGTAATCTATGTACAATAATGAAGTTTAAACTAACATTGACCTTGTCCTTAGGGTTCTGGGTTCAATCCCTGTCTGGCTCAAGCCAGAGTTAAAAATGGTGTCAAAAACTTGGTTTCTGGTTTTCTTTGCATTGGTGTTTTGTGAAAGGGTCTTCATATAATTGATGTAGTCAGGGAAAAATTCCCTGACACCTAACAGAAAGTTGCCCAGGAGAGAGCCTCCACGGCTGCTTTCATTGCCAAGTTTAAACCCAAGTAAACAAGTTGTCTATGCCTAAACTTGATATTCCCTCTTTCCCTCTGTCTGATGATTTTATTAATAGGGAACAGAAGTTATGAGACACAGTCAGAGAGCTAAGTGTGTCCACTTGTAACCAAGATTGTCCTACAGACCCTCCTCAGCCATATCCTCAAGTGACTTCCTTGACTTCACAAGTTGCTACCCTTCAGCAAGAAGTTACTGTTCTTTTCACTTATGTGGCTTATATCACTAGCTCAGTTGGGCTTGCTGGCAAAGATGGCTGCTGTCCTAGGTTGTCTGGTGTTGAGAAAAATGGTTATTGCTGGTATGTTCAAAGCTACAGATAGATGTTAGCCTTGCTGATGTACTCTACTTAATCTTATGCAAGAGCACTACAGACTACAATATAATAGAACTTTGAAGATAATTATGTTTATTGAAACTGGAGTAAATTGAGCCAGCAGTTGCAATCTATCCAGGTGTGACTAAGAACTTGTTATCATCCTTTCAGGTGTCTGTATCAATATATACTGCAACAACTCTTGTTCTTGTCCTTTCAGACAGTTCTCAGTGGCTACCTTTTCAATAGGTCCATCTTTGCTGGCTACACCTATCCTGATTAGCTGTCTTTGGTATGTGTGTTGCTACTGGCCTTAGCAGGCGTACATGGCACTTCAGCTACAGCCTACGCTCTTCTTGAGCTAGCCTACTGTCATTTATCAATTGGCTTTATCTTACACACCTATTTCTGCGCTAATAAACTACGCTGTATTTAGTTGACGCTTATAAATGGTCCTTAATCTGTCTTTTAACATTGGAAGGTAGAATTCTGGTATTCCATTTATAGGGCTTAATCAGTGGTCCTCTTCTGGCTGGCAAGCCTTCTGCTTATTAATACAATGGGTCAAATTGGAGATTATACGCTGTATAAAAGCAGACTTGATCTAATATTGACTTGTAGATTATATGCCGTGTAATGCTGACCCAAACTGATAAGGAACCCAATTATATGCCGTGTAATGATGACCCAAACTCAGTATTTCTTAGCCATATGTGCATCACTTGTTTGATATACTCATATACATCTATCAGGTTGGGTGGGACTGAGTTGATACAACGTCCAGTAGGATGGAATGAGCAATATAAAATTTATAATTACATGATTACACACTGTGTAATCAGTGATAATCATTTTATTGGCTAAAGTTTATACGGTGTATAATGCTAATATCAATTATAATAAACTAGGAATTAAATGGTGTATAATCACTACACATAGGAATGATAATTGAGTGATAATACAGCATATAATTGTTGCATCTATCATAATGAACTAACAATTGCACGGCATATAAATGCCATATCTATTATAATATATTGGTGATTATCCGGTGTATAATAGCTACGCTTAATAGGATATTAGCCTAGTGTTAATATTGTGTGTAACTGATAATGATCTGAATGCAATGATTAGCCTGATTATTTGTAGTCAATCAGCCTAATCTCACATTTCCTCCTCTTATCCATAAATAGGGAGGGTAAGAAGAAGATCAGGCATTATGGCTTTTTCAACCACGTCTTCCCAGCTTAGCAGTAAAGAGGAGTACCAGGAGTTCTTGGCGGCCATGTCAGAGGAGCGTTGTCAAGAATTCAACCACCAGAGAAAGGAGGCAGGCCATCTCTAATTTTAAGGCTGGCGTTTACATTGGGCTCACAAGAATGATACTCAATCAGCATTATCCTTGGCCATCATTGTGGTGAACAATCCCTTCCAGCGTCCTCACAGTCCTATTTTGGAGCAAGAGGTTGAGCCGGAGAGTTGTCCTCCTCTAGTGACTGGGGGTGCCAATCAGGCTACCTCAGTAGACCTGGCCATCTGGCAGGCCAGGGATGTGGTTCCTCTGTTGCCTACCGTACCATATGCTCCTGACCCTACTATGTTGGGTAGTGTTATCCTTTCATATGACCCCAATCACGTGGACTTTGATGTCAACAGCCTCTTCCAAGGATACAAGTTCCTGAGTGAGTTCCTCTTTGTCCTCCTGTCCTGCGAGCAAGGGGTGAACGTTCACTCCCGTCTTTGCCATGCAGAACAATACCACCCTCCTGTCATTTGCTCTATTGCCCTATGTGAGCTGGCTTGGCCCCTGGAGGGGATCTTGGTAGAGCCGCCCTGCTATAATGTGGCTTTGTACGCCAAATACACTCAGGCAATTGACTTCAACTGTGCATTGGTGCAGGTCTGGTCTTGTGCCTGAGGGCCTAGTACCAATTCCACTTGGCAGTGGGGACTTTGTCATGCTGACAACCAGCACAACTGGCTAACAAACATCATCAATATTACCCTGGAGAAATTGAAGACTGGAGACCCTTCCCAATATCTCCCCCACATGGCTTTGCTGGGTAACCTTTTCCTGGTCCCCAAACCTTTGCTTCCTTGTGGTTCCTTGGGCCAGATGCCAGCCATCCTGGAATTCTACCAATGTGAGGTGTTGTGTTGTCAACAGGGTCTTCCAGTTGGCTATTCTTCAGAGGGTTTTATTGTGGAGTGCCTGGTGTTAGGGGTGTGCTTCCCATTGAGTGTGGTCTGGGTTGCCTGGCTAATTGGGAGCTGGCCTTGACTGTGCCCATTATGAACTGGGAGCAGCTCTCTCCTAAGGCGCAACACATGTGGCATCAAAATGTTGTTTTCCTCTATCAGGTGGTGGCCACCCACGCTTTTGGTGACTATGTGGAGGCTACCACCCACCATGTCCCTGAGGAGCCTGAGGAGGGCCCTCAGTAATAAAAATTTGTAGGACTAATGTTGCAACTGAGTTTCCAGCCTTGCCTGCTAATGTATCTTACAATACACAGGGGGCGCTTGACAAGTTGCCTCTTGACGTGTCTAACGTTATGGATTAATCTGATGGCAATATCAAATGGCGGGTACTTCATCCTAATTAGGAGCGCTACCAATTTGACTTGTTGATCCCTGCACAAGTTATTCCTTGGCTCCAAACCTTACATGGAACTCCCCACCATGCCACCCCCTTGTGGTCTTGTGGCTTTACCCATATAGTATATTAACCACTATATTCTACAATAAAACAATACCTTGTTCTTATTATTCTGTCCTTTCTATTGGACTGTTGTCTTCCCTAAAGCCAAATACTGAATTCTCATTGGTTCAGTTGCAACAGTGGTAGCAGAAGTAGTTTTACAACCTACCTAAAACAAAATTCCCCCAAGAAAAGACAGAGTACGGGCTGTATGGCTACTACCCAACAAGAAACTTTCCTGCCAATCCCCAAGGGAGACATCCCTAATGGGTAGTTATCTATCAAGACCAGCTAGCTCTCAACAGTGTGTACAATTGGCTCTGCCTTGGGCAGCGTGACGCCAGCATCATCCCACCCCAGTCAGATCTGTCCCAGTGCATGTTCAACATTCAGCTAGAATCCTTTACTGGTGGCGTAGAGGGGGCCAACATTATCAGTTGGCTTCAATCTACTGAAACCTGCCTTTTCATCTGTCAGTTTTCTGATCCCATGTGGGTTGCCACTGCATCTGGATGCCTCACTGGGCCTGCCTCTGTGTGGTTCACCAACTGGGCCAGCCAGGAACTCAATGTTACCTGGTTGGCATTCTGAGACACCGCCAAGTCCCACTATAGCAAAACCTTCTCCCCCATTGTTGTGGGGACTCCTCTCCTAGCAATCAAACAAACTGGTTCTGTTCCTGAGTACCTTGCCACCTAGCAACAAGCTCTTGCTGCCGCCCCTAAAGCGTGACCAATGGAAATGCAATGCTACTCACTCTCATCATCAATGGGTTAAAACCCCATATCTGTAAGTGGGTCCCCGTAGGTTGCTGCACCTCCATTGACAACTGCCATAAGGCCATTGTGGAGGCTAACAACCAGGCCTCAATGGGCTTCTGCCGTACTAGTGACGCCTCATCCCAACCATGTACCACACCTGGCAATGGCCACAATCAAGTAGGCTGCCACCAGCCCTGTCAGCAGGATAATGGGACTAAACGCCCCTGCAAGGAGGAGCTTCATCTAGCGCAGATCAAGGATCAGGGAAAATCCCGGGGGTTGTAGCAACAAGAGGCCTTGCAACCCCACCTGACCCATCCTCTCAAGCCCTGCTCGCAAAAAATCCCTGTGACTACAACCTTCACAAGGTTGAACCCCTGGACGTCTTTCAGGTTCACAGTGACAACCCCGTATTGCAAGCAAGCCACTCCAAAAATAAAGTAACACACTTGTCCTATCCCTTCTGTTTCTGTGGGAACACCCACAAATTACTGGTAGATACCAGGGCCAACCACACTATGGTGGACCAGGCGTTTGCCAACTCTCAGCAATTAGACCAAGTGCCCAGCAGGTTCAAAGCAGTACAAGTAGCTGACTCCCGCAGAGTTGCCATCACCCACAAGATGTTACAATTCTCTGTGAGAATGGGGAACATCCAGGTTAAGCTCTCTGGGCCCATCATGGCAGGGCTCAGCCACAACGTAATTGCTGGACTCGGCTGGCTTTGGCACAACTGTCCCTACATTGATTGGGATACTTCTGTCATCACCCTCAATAGAAATGGGGTGGGATTCTAGATCTACCCTGTAGAAATGAGCAAGTTACTCCATGATACTGTTTTTGTCAGAATAACAGAGACAGCTCATATGATTTCAAGGGGGGAAAACTAGACTTCAACCAATGCTCAGTTGAAGTTATCTGTGCTGAACCACCAGCGGTCCCTCTCTTGACATCTTCACCATCACCAGCTCTCACAGCACTCCTCAAGAAGTACAAGGATGTATTCAGTGAGACACTTGAACAATTACCTCTTCCCTGGGAGATCCAGTACGCTGTACAACTTCAAGGGTTGTTACCTAAAGCACAACCATTATATTGTCTTACACCAAAGGAAGATGAGACCTTCTGCCAGCACCTTGTGGACGCGCTTGATAAGGGCTTCATTTGCCCCTTGCTTTCTTCATATGGGGCAGCTGTCTTCTTTGTAGCCAAGAAGGACGGGTCCCTTTGCCTGATCACAGACTACTGCACCCTAAATGAGGTGACTGTTAAGAATAAGTACCCCCTGCTGCTAATTGAAAACGTGTTTGATACACTTGCAGGTGTGAAGGTCTTTAGCAAGATCAATCTCACTGTGGGTACAACCAGGTCCGCATTGCACCAGGGGATGAGACAAAAACTGCCTTCTGCACGCGCTACGGGTTGTTTAGTGCTGAGTAATGAACTTTTGGAATGACCAACGCTCCCTCCACCTTTGCCATGTTGATGAAAAAAGCATTAGAGAAACTGATTGGGAATTGTGTGGTTATGTACCTTGACAACATTATTGTCTTTATTCAGGATCAAATCACACACCTCCAACACCTCTGTGCTGTCCTTGACACCCTTTGGAAAAACCAGCTAAAAGCTAAACCCTCCAAATGCAAGTTTCTCAAGTCAGAGCTGTTATTCCTTGGGCACACCATCTCTGCCCAAGGGATAAAGCCCAGCCCTGCCAAAATCAAGGCAATCACCAGCATGCTGCCCCCCACTGATGTGGGCCAGGTGCAGACATTCCTAGGCATGGTTGCCTACTTACGCAAGTTCATTCCCATTTGCAGGGAACTAATTGCACCTCTCAATGAGCTCCTAAATACCAAACAGCGCTTCCATTGGACCCCTGTCAGAGATCAAGCCTTTGAGACGTTGAAGAAAAGGCTCACAACAGCACCAGTACTGCAGTTCCCCAATTGAAACCAACAGTACACACTTGAGACTGATGCCTCTGACAGGGCCATAGGGGGCGTGCTAAGGGTAGAAACTGACAGGGTGTCTTCCTCCCCGTGGCATATGAGTCCAGGAAACTTACTGACTTGGAACAACACTACCCCATCCATGATAAAGAATTGGCAGCCATTGTACACTGTGTTGAGAATTGGTGCTGTTACCTGGAAGGAGCTACCTTCCCACCCCGCGTTCTGACGGACCACAAGTTGCTCCAGTACTTCAACATGCAGTCTCACTTGACACGCTGTCAAGCAGGATGGGTTGAGTGTCTATCCCCTTACCAGTTGCACATTGAGTACAAGCCTGGAAAGGAGCTTATCACAGCTGATGCCCTTTCACGACTCTACGTAGCGTCCATCACTGGGGATGATGGCTTGAACCCAGATTGGCCCATGCTTTACCTCCATCCTGAGGCAACTTGCTACAAGGGCCTTAACTTGGTCACCATCTCAAAGCTGAAGGACAACAAAAGTCAGTTCACCACCAATGCTGATAACGTCTGCTAACGGGCAGAGACAGGTGAGAAGACGCCTTACATTCCCACCACACAACAAGGGGACACAATATTGCACTACCACCAAACCCTGGGTCACATCAGAGGGCGCAACCTCTTTGAGATTATGAAACAGAAGTTTTGGTGGCTGCACATGTGTCAAGACATCTTGGACCTCCTCAAAACGTGCGTGTTGTGCAAAAAGAACACGTCCAAACCTGCACCCTCCAAGTCTGTCCTGCCCATCAAGGCCATGGAACCCTTTGAGCAGTGGGCCCTCAACATTGTGGAACCACTCCCCAAGGACAGACTGGGAAAGAAGTACATTATCACTGCCATTGACTACTTCACTTGCTGGCCAGTGGCTTGGGCAACAACCAACCACACCGCCACCACCATCACCTGCTTTATTGGCAAGGAAATTGTGGCTTGCTTTGGGCAGCCCAAACGTCTCATCATGGATGGCGGCCCCAAACTTGTTGGGCATGTCATGAAGGCATACTGTGCTAAAAACGCACTCCAACATATAGTTACAACCCCCTACCATCCTCAAGCCAATGAACACATGGAACAGTTAAATGGCTCACTGGTTCAATTGATTGCCAAGCTCTCACAAGAACACCCTAACACCACATGGACTGAACACCTGCCCACTGCTCTACTTATCCTGCAAGCAAGAATCAGCAGGGGCACTGGGTTCAGCCCTAGCACCCTGGCCTTTGGAACACCCAACAGTCTGACAGGAGTTGAACAGGGAAAACTACAGTCCAAGGTTCCTGACAAGCCTCCCCTAGTAACAACTCCATCCCTAGACCAATGGCATGCCAAAGCCCAGGAAATCAAACACAAGCAGATTGCAGGAGGGACAAAGCACCTTAAAGCTAGGTACACTGTAGGTGACCCTGTCTACACCCTTGATCTCAATTTTGCCAAGTTTGAACCCAACCACCTAGGGCCTTTCAAGATAGCTGCAGTCTATGACAATCACACTTATCAACTTGAAGATGCCCAAGGAAACACCAAGAAGCTTCACCATGATTGCTTGCGCCCCTGCTGTGCCATCCCCACACAAAAGTTGTTTGTGCGGACCTTCCCAGACCTTCTGCAGACTCCGGTCTTGGTGTCTGACAACAAGCAGGGGGCAAGGGGGGTATTGCAACCAATTTTCTAGCCTTGCCTGCTAACGTATCTTACAATACATGGGGGGCGCTTGACAAGTTGCCCCTTGATGTGTCTAACATTATGGATTAATCTGATGGCAATATTGAATGGCAGGTACTTCATCCTAGTTAGGAGCACTATCAATTTGATTTGCTGATCCCTGCACAAGTTATTCCTTGGCTCCAAACCTTACATGGAACTCCCCACCATGCCACCCCCTTGTGGCCTTGTGGCTTTACCCATATAGTATATTAACCACTATATTCTACAATAAAACAATGTCTTGTTTTTATTATTCAATCCTTTCTATTGTACTGTTGTCTTCCCCAATTCCAAATACTGAATTCTCATTGGTTCAGTTGCAACACTAAGTCTGCTTCCAATATAATGCACTTTCTATATCTTTTTTATATTTTTCTTTTTATATCTTTTATATTATTTATATCTTTTTGTATTTTTCCTGTTATGAATTATATGATGTTCTTATATTACTTGTGTGATTTTTTTATGACAAGCTCAGATAGTGTTTAATTAGACCCTTCCTTTGGGGTGCGTAATGGGTGTAGAAACTTTGCATGTACGCGGTTGAATATGTGTCCACTATCCTTATCCTTGATGGTGTAGGTGTCAGATGAGGTTTTTTCTATGATATCAAAGGGGATTACCCACAGTTTGTCTAGTTTGTGGGATCTACCCACCCCTCAAGTGTTGCAGATTGCAAACCCTTCCCCTACCTCAAAAGAAGGCAACAGGGCTCTATTAGCGGAGTCCCTCTCAAATCTGGCTTGGGTTTTGATAGCTGTGTTGCTAAAAGAAAATGCCTGCAATTTGATGAGGGTGTCAGCCAGTTGTCCTAGGTACTGATTGTAGGAAAGTTGTCCAGGGTCACCTGTGGCCAAGTATAGGACAGGTGAAATGGCAGAGTGGCGGCCATACATCAGTTGAAATGGAGACGCTCCTGTGGTAGAGTGAAGCTATATGTTGTACGCAAACACTGCTGCTCCTAAGTACATCTCCCAGGAAGATGTACGCAAAGAAGCTAATTTCTGGAGGATCTGGGTTGGGGTACCATTGGAACATTCCATCATCCTGTTGGTTTCAGGTTGGTATGGGGTGGAGAGTATCCCACAAACTCCTATGAGATCATTCAATCTTGATATTACTGAGGCTGTAAAAGTAAGTCCCATTGTCTGAGAGCAGGGATTGTGGGCAGCCGTGGCAAAGTATGATGGTGTCTAATAAAAATTGTGCAGTAGAAGTGGCATCTACCTTCCAAAGAGACCAGGCTTCCACCCACTTAGTGAGGTGGTCTATAGCCACTATCACATATCAAAAGCCAGGGCCGCTACGTGGGAGTGGTCCCACTACTTTCATCAATGTGGTGTGCCAGGCAAAATGGGGTTGCACCATTTGGTAAGTTGTGCTTTTCCGTAGGGGCTTATTTCCTTGGCACTTGATGCAGCAGTTGATTGTCTCCTGGATGTCAAAATTCATTGCTTCCCAGAAGTAGGTGCAAGACAGGATCTCCTTGGTTTTCCAAAAGGTACCATGACCTGTCACTTTATGAGTGGCCGTAACAATGCTAGTCCTTTCAGAGGGAGGAGGGAATATGTGTTTCTTGCCATCTAACAGCTTGTATAGCACCTCATTGTGTAGTACTGTATCATTTCAAAGGTCTTGTAGGGTATGCTGTACTTTCTTGGGATCATTGTTAAACTTCCCAGTCATCATTTTGCAATACAGCTGATCTGCTAATGGGCTCACTAAGGCCACAGTGGATAAGCAGGATAGACAGTCTGCATTCTGGTGTTTACTATCAGGGCAATGAAGTATTTTGTAGTTCAGGGCCTGTAGTTTCAGTGCCCACCAAGAAAGTCAACCTTCTGGCTCTTTGAGGCTCTGGAGCCAAGCTAGGGACGGGTGATCTGTGACCACTGTGAACTGTACACCATGGATGTAGACCCAAAACTGTTTGCATGTGTAGATGAATGCTTAGCATTCATGCTCTGTCACTGTATAGTTGCATTCATGAGCATTTAACATTCTACTAGCGTACAATAAAGGGTGTTTGAGTCCCTTGCGTTGAATTGGGATAGTATAGCCCCAATTGCCATAAGTGAGGCATTGGTATGAATCACAAAGGGTCTGTTAAAGTCTGGGTACATCAGAACAGGGTTGCTTGACAAGGCCAGGCGCAGTTTGTTGAAGGCTCCTTGACACTGCTTGCTCCATACAAAATCAACTCCTGATTTCAGCAAATGGAATAGAGGTTCTCCAATGGCTGCAAAGCGGGGGATAAAATGTCAATAGTAACCAACCATACCCAAGAAGACCTGTACACTGTGTTTGCCTTGGGTTGCTTCATCTTAGATATGGCTTTGGTTTTTGCAGATTGGGGATGCAGGCCCTGACTATCTATGACAAAGCCCAGGTATTCCAGCTTGTCCTTGAAGAACTGGCATTTGCATTGCTTTATCTTAATATTGGCAGCAGCTAGCCTCTTGAAGACCTCTTCCAGATGAGCTAGATGCTCAGTGAAAGTCCTAGAGAAGACATTGATGCCGTCCAAGTAAACTAGGATATAGGAGAGTTTAAGGTCGCCAAGAATGGTGTCCATAGCTTGCTGAAAGGTAGCAGGGGCCTTGCACAGCCTTTGCGGCATCCTTGTTGGTTATAATAGTCCTTAGGAGATTATGAAGGCACATTTTTCTTATTCTTTGGGGGGTAAATTGATCTGCCAATAGCCCAATATGAGGTCCATGGCGGAGAAGTACTTGGCACCTCCAAGGGGGTCTAATGTGTCATCTATGCAAGGCAAGGGTATGAGTCCTTTTTGGTGACCTTGTTGAGTTGTTGATGGTCAATGACAACTTGATTAGAGCCATATTTCTCCTTGAAAATCAGGATAGAAGACGCCCAAGGGCTTTTGGATGGAATCAGTATGCCTTGTTTTAGCAGTTTTCTGATCTCATCCAAGACAACCTCTTTGTTTGTTTTCAATTGTTGTATGGGGCGCTTACAGATTGGAGGAGTGGACCCTGTATCAATGTGGTGAACTACTCCTTCAGCACAACCCAGGTCATGATTGCTTTCAGAAAAGATGGAGCAGTACTTCTTAGACAGCAATGATGCCCGAGCTTGCTCCTCAGGACCAAAGGAGAAAAGGTCTGCTAGGGGTGTAGTCAGGTGGACTGCTGGTTCAGGGTCATCTGGTATACTCATTTCCTTGAATGTACCAAATCCTTTAACCTCAAATAGTTCCTCCGCAGGATAGAAGTGTAAGAAGCCTACCACTTGGTCTTTCTTGATAGAGAGTGTTTTCATTGTGAGGTTGGCCAAGAGGATGTGTATCTCCTGTTGGCCGGGGGCAACAATGCCTGGCGCAATGTACAGTTCAAAGCAAGAACGGCCCCAGGGTTCAATGACTTCTCCATTTAGCCCTTCAGGGACAACCACAGACAACCTGGTCTCTGAAATCTTATGGTGTCTGGGATCCATGGAAAATGAAGACCTTGTCCTTAGCAGAATACCCTTATGTTCCAGGATCTGTGTAGGGGGTTTACATCTATGTTTCCCAACAAGTTTGTATTCTACGGGGACAACTTCATTGGAGTAGGCCAGGTTGAAAAATTTGCAGGGCCTGGGGGCGGTGTTTTGACCTTCTCTACTGAAGAACAAGGGTAAGATTTGACCAAGAATCTCAAAAGTGGTGAGGCCCTAATGTATCATGGCTCCATATTTTACCAGGAAGGAGGTGTCTATGAGAAAATTGTAGGTGTCATTTGGCAGTACAACTGCTGGGGCAGATACTGCAATGGAGCCAAATTGCTTAGGTAGTGCGCTGTATGCTCCCACAGAGTAAGTGAGTTCTTTGCCAGCTGTACCAAAGTGTGATCTGTAGTCAACATCTGGGGCTATACCCAATTTCTTCACCATCTTAGTGGAGATATTGTTAAATGGAGCACCACAATCTACTATTGCTTGAATGCAATGTTTGGTAACCAATATTTTAATGTAGGTACAATAAATATAAGAGTCATAAAGGCTTTTTAATGTGTGTATCCCATTCTTCTTGTCACTCTCCAAAGTGCAGAGCAAGCTTTTGCAGACATCAGGGTATGGGGACTTAAGCTCCTCAAGAGGGAAAGCTACTTGTATTGACTTTAAGTTTGTGGTGTTGTTGGAGCAGGGCAAACAGCGTTTTTCTCTGGCGTCCTGTAATTGAGCTGCATATGGTTTTGATACTTCATCCAAGGCGGCCTCCTTGTGCTTGACTTTAGATTGAGAGCAGGTAGTCACAGCGTAGAGGTCATTGGCTACAACCATATGAATTTTGTCTTCATGCAGCTCTTTGGGGCAGTGTATTTCAGGGCCAGGTTTGATGGGAAAGGTTGAGGGATTTGGCAGAGGTAGAAGTTCCCTCTTCTACTCTGCCTTGGCTTTTCCCTCATTGTTGCTAGCAGGATGGGATTGCACAATGTGTACCCTCTTGGTGTTGGTCGGGCATTTTGATTTCCAGTGTCCTGTTGTGTTGCAGGCAATGCAGTAGGGGCCCTTTATATCAGGAGGGTGTGCAGAGGACTTTGCAAGTTCCTCCTTCTGGAAGTGTGACTTCTTGTAGACTGTCTTTGGTTACTTAGGTTTAGGTCTATTAGGGGGACCAAACCTCTTAGCATAGCTACAAAGACAATCCATAATTTCTGACACATCCTTGCCCTTTGCATAGGCGGGGGCCATTGCTCTGTGGAGTTCTTTATAAAGATGGGCCGCCTGCTTCATTGCAGCACAAATGTCAAAGGTGGAGACTGTTCCAGAGCCAAGGAGTACCATTGCGTCATGGTATAATCTTTCTGCAAATTCTTGCAGAGATTTGCCTGGGGCAAACTTTATGGCTCCAAACTTGGATTTTCTGGTGGTTGCTGGCGCCTCTCACTGTCATTTCAAAAAGTCTCAGGAAGGAATGCACGCTTCCTTGCTTGTCAAATTTAGGAAGGTTGAGAGGTTTGAACCGTTTGTTAGGGATTGTAGGCTGAGTGGGCTGGTAGGGAGAGGCAGTTGATTGCCTATCTGCCATATAACTACGCCTAGCCCTGGGTGTGGCTTTTGGCGTGAATGGTTCTCTGGTAGGAAGAGTGGTGAACACCTTGGAAATCCCCCTGTTTGTGTGTTCCACTTCCTCCTCAGAGATGTTGTCAGCATCCTCATAGTGATCAGTAGGCATAGAGGATGACGTATGTTGGCTGGTGGGGATGCATTTAAAGCCTTTTATTTCTAGCAGGTGAACTTGGGCTTAAATTCTGGCCAGGCAGTCATGATATTCAGATTGTCCATCTGCAGGCCTTTCTGGCGGAGCTCAGACTCTACACCCAGTGTGGTTTTGGTCAGGCTAAAATAGCGGTTTTCATGGTCATTGTTCAGATTGTAGGGCCATCATAGTTTTGTGGGCTCTGGAAAACTAATCTTTGTATCCCCTAATTATGTTTTCCAGAGTTGCTACCTTTGTCTCTAGTGTCGTAATTCTAGCACTGTTTGGACACGGTAGCAGTTTGGGCGTGGCTGAGCAAGATACCTTGATATGGATATCAACCTTTTCTTCTAGGCTAAGGAAAACATCCAGAACATACTTCTTGAACTGGCAGAGAAAAAAACCAAGTTTTTCCACCTCTTTATCCAGGGAAATTACATTCTGGTCAGTGGTGGCCAAGTCATCTGCCACTTGTAAGCTGAATTTGTTGGATTTGGCACAGAACTTGTGTACATCTTGAAGCCATGAAAGGGAAGCTCCACAAGCGTCCATTGCCTTGTATACCATAGACCAGAATTTTATTTTGAGGATGTCAATCAGTTCATCAATACATGCATGAGCATTTCCCCCATGGAAAGATTAGACAGGACCACAGCACACATCTCTGAAAAGGAGGCATTGGCCATGGCCCACTGCTCAGCCCAATCACAACAGCAGGAGAGGAGGGCATCAACCAGGGAAGACAGCTCAAGATTCTGACGGGCAGAAACAATCTGGGGCTGCTTTACAGAGAGCTGTACAAAGCCAGCAAGGTATTCCACAGTGTGTTTTCCTCCAGAAAGGTGCTCCTGGAGGGCTTGGAATGAGGTGTTTTTATAAAGCCAGTAGAGCTGCCAGCGGGTCTCCGGGTCACAATAGTGAAAGAAGGTGCTAATGTTCTAATCAGGTTATTTGGAAGGGCGGAGGCAGAATCCACAGAGTAGTGCCTCATCCAGCTCTACAATCTGCGTGCAATTATAGGCACCAACCAAGGTGGGGCCCTCAGGAACAGAGGGCAGAGGAGCCACAACCGAAGGGACAGTTGTGGGAGGGTGGACAACCACAGGGTTGCTCACAGTAAAGACATGAGCACTCTCACTGTTGGAAGATTCAATCTTGTACCCATGCTTATCAGCAAAGCTGGGCGGAGGCGGAGCCAAGGACAATCCTTGGCGGGCGGGGACAGTTTCTGTGGGGATTGGCAGAGGCTCAGTTTTGAGTGAGCACCAATGTTGAGCAACTTGGGTTATTGCTGGTATGCTCACAGCTACAGATAGATATTAGACTTGCCAATGTACTCTACCTTATCCTATGCAAGAGCACTAGAGACTATAATAGAATAGAACTTTGAAGATAACTATGTTTATTGAAACTGGAGTACAATCTAGCCAGCAGCTGCAATCTATCCAGGTGTGACTAAGAACTTGTTATCATCCTTTCAGGTGTCTGTATCAATATATACTGCAACAACTCTTGTTCTTGTCCTTTCAGACAGTTCTCAGTGGCTACCTTTTCAATAGGTCCATCTTTGCTGGCTACACCTATCCTGATTAGCTGTCTTTGGTATGTGTGTTGCTACTGGCCTTAGCAGGCGTACATGGCACTTCAGCTACAGCCTACGCTCTTCTTGAGCTAGCCTACTGTCATTTATCAATTGGCTGTATCTTACACGCCTATTTCTGCGCTAAGAAACTACGCTGTATTTAGTTGATGCTTATAAATGGTCCTTAATCTGTCTTTTAACATTGGAAGGTAGAATTCTGGTATTCCATTTATAGGGCTTAATCAGTGGTCCTCTTCTGGCTGGCAAGCCTTCTGCTTATTAATACAATGGGTCAAATTGGAGATTATACGCTGTATAATAGCAGACTTGATCTAATATTGACTTTTAGATTATATGCCGTGTAATGCTGACCCAAACTGATAAGGAACCCAATTATATGCCGTGTAATGCTGATCCAAACTTGGTATTTCTTAGCCATATGTGCATCACTTGTTTGATATACTCATATACGTCTATCAGGTTGGGTAGGACTGAGTTGATACAACGTCCAGTAGGATGGAATGAGTGATATACAATTGATAATTACATGATTACACACTGTGTAATCAGTGATAATCATTTTATTGGCTAAAGTTTATACGGTGTATAATGCTAATATCAATTATAATAAACTAGGAATTAAACGGTGTATAATCACTACACATAGGAATGATAATTGAGTGATAATACAGCATATAATTGTTGCATCTATCATAATAAACTAACAATTACATGGCATATAACTGCCATATCCATTATAATATATTGGTGATTATATGGCTTATAATTACTACGCTTAATAGAATATTAGCCTAGTGATAATATGGTATGTAACTGATAATGATCTGTGTACCTTGATTAGCCTGATCATTTGTGGTCAATCAGCCTAATATCACACCTGAGAACCCTTAAATCCATTTTACTAGGAATTTGATCACCCTAGCCAAAAAAGCTGACTACCTAAAGCAAGACCACCTCAGCCTGGACAAGGATGTCCAATAAATGAGTGAGTTAATTAACTCTGTAAACAATAGGTCTCCCCTTGTCTCTCAGTGGGACTTTTTTAACCTCCTTTTTGGCTGAACTCTCAACTGTGGTGACCACATATGCTTGTCAACTTTATGTTACTGAGCAACATGCTGATCAAGCCAGCAACATGAGTACCTACAGCTCTGGTACATTGACTACTCTTGAGGAGAGTGTCTGCCAGCTGTGGGAACAACAACCCCCTTCTGGATCCAAATCTGAACTCTCTCTAATTATTAATTTGATAGATAGTAACAATGGTGGACCTACCCCCAAGACTCACTTCAAACCTTCTTTCAAACAAGTCTTGGACCCTAAATGTCCACCATTGCTGCCTTCCTGACTATCTATGAGACAGGTATGCAAAGAGCTTCTGATGAGGTTAAGAAGGAGCACATTTATCCTGTTTGCACCTAACCTATCAGGAAGTGATGGTAGCTGAACTGCCTTTCATTGAAACTTGGGAGGTAATGAAACTTCTTCTAATTGATGATTTTGGCAGTAAACTCAGTCTAGAAGTGAAAAGGGACGTCTTTATGATCATTGCTTTCAAGCCCAAAGAGACCTTAGCTAGTTTGTTGATATGTTATATATGAAAGGACATCAATTGATAACTAGAAGACAGTTGACATCGCATGAAGCCTACATGACTTGCGCTCAAGTCCTCAAAGTTGATCAACGCCTGTGCCTCCACTTTAAAGCTTACAAGGCCATGTTCTTGTCCATGAAGAGCATAAAAACGCTGTTACAAGACATGCACCTTACTCACTCTGGAGCTGTTGTGCAAGAGAATTGAGCAGCCCCCAATTCTGGTTCTTCTTCCTATGGCCCTTTCATCCTCACTATAAACTCTCATAATCCTACTAGATGCCAAGGATTCCATAACTGTGGACAGGTAGGACACCACTCTTGTGTCTGTACCAATCCCCAAGTTGAAGGTTCTGACCCTAAAGATAAGGCTAGAAAAGAACAGTCAACCTAGAGACAGAGACGCTCTTGGTTTCCAATTCTTCCCAATCTCCTCCAATTCTCCCCTTCATAGCAGACTCTGAGCCAGCTGACACTGAAGCTCCTCCCATTCTGCTGCTGTTCCATGATATCTCTGATGACTCTGACATGGATGATTCAGAAATTGAAAATTCTGACACCTATGGATATTCAGCTCTAGCAGTTCCCAAAACCATTGCTGTCTCTTACAAACTACGCTCTGGGAAGACTACAAACACTATTAAGCTTCTGACTAAATCCAAGGAGGTTGTCTCTTACCCATATCTCACACAATCTAAGAGGTCTCCTTTGCTAGTAGAGTCTTATAAAGAAGCAGCTCAAGTAGTTAATGCTGTTTTCAAAAATGTATCAGTCTCACTACTTATTCAGACTGTTTACAAGGAGTTTCCAGGTTTGATATGCATGATTGAAAAATGGGGAAAGGAACTAGCTAAAGCCCAAGAAATCCTGGCCTCTCCTCCTGGTTTTTTGTTGTACTACTACTTGCATAGAGATATCCATCCAAAGGGTGAAGATCAAGGCTGTTTTAGACACTGGGTCTCCAGTTAATGTCATATCCTTCAAGCTTTTAAAGAAGCTTAAACTTGCCCCAAACCTTAACTACCATCAGTATTATGGTACTGCTGGCCTGTCTATAACTTGCGCTATAGGTGCCTACTCTTCTCTCCCTATGCAGTTTGGTAAACTACTCTTGGCTATGCCTGATGTAGTTTTGGAGAATGAGAGTTATAATATTCTAGTTAGTACCCAATTCCTTAGGGAATATAATGGGATTATCAATTTAAAAGTTTGCTACCTCTTTATTCTAGGATACAAAGTCACCCTGATTTTTGAGGAACCTGTCAAAGTCCCAGGGAAACGCCTCAAGATGTGTGCCTTAGAGTACTTCATTAGTGTCTTTACCTTGAAGTGCTGTACCCATTTGTCTAAAATAAAGTGCCCTCTCATGGCTTGCCCTGCGTCTGGAGGAATTTCACTTCTAACCACCTCTGCTGTAACTATTGCCCCTGGATCTCAAGCCATATTAGACTCCCAAATATAGTATGAGTTACCTGAGCGTACATTCCTTGAGTTTTACTCCCCTCCCTTGCTAGGTTGCAACAAACACTACCTCTGTCCTGGAATCTTAGATGTCTCCCATAAAGACCCTGTTCAATTGCTAGTAGCTGATCTAACTGCACTCCCCATACATGTATCTAGAGGTCAAGTTGTTGGATATGGCAAGTTGTTGAGCGCTCCTGATGTCCTGTCTCTTCATCCCTTTGGCACATTCCAAGATTTTAACCTACCTGAAGACAAGCCTCAAGTCCTATCTTTGTTTACTGTGCAAGACTTCCTGCAACTACCCCCAATTCAACAGAAGGAGGTGACCAATTTTCTAGATCAGTTTTTGTATATCTTTGCTAAAGATAGCACTGATTATGGTCTAGCCAAAGGCGTTATTCACCAGATTGATACTGGTGACGCTCCCCCCTTCCACACTAAACCATATTGTTGCAGTCAAGTCAAGGATGCTCAGATGTCTAAAGAGCTCAAGCAGCTATTAGACGCTGGGCTACTGGCTCCTTCCCAAAGTCCATGGGCCTTCCCCTTGCTAATATTGAAAAAGAAGGATGGAGGTAATTGTATTGTGATGAACTATTGATAATTGAACTCCTTAACCAAAAAAGGATTCTTACCCCTTGACGTGTATTGATGATGCCCTCTGCTGCCTTGGGGGTTCAAGTTCTTCTCTGCTATGGATCTAGCATATGGGTACTGTCAAGTTGATCTCTCTCCCAAGGATAGACAAAGGGCTGCGCTCATCACTTTCAAAGGACTGTTTGAGCCTACACATATGCCGCAAGGGCTCTGCAATGCCCAGCTACCTTCCAACAAGCCATGGACTCCATCCTTCATAATCTGAAGCTTTCCTGTGTCTTAGTGTACTTAGACAATATCACAGTCTTTAGTGCTACCTTTAAAGATCACCTGGCTCACCTTAAGGAAGTGTTCATAAAGATTTAAGAGGCTGGCCTTAAGTTAAAACCATCAAAGTGTGCTTTCTTCAAGGAACGCCTTGAATTCTTGGGTCATGAAGTAACGCAAACTGGGATCCAACCTATGACCAATAAAGTTAAGCCATCAACAAAATTCTTTCATCTACCAAACTCTGTGAACTAAAAATCTTTTTGGGCATGATGGGCTACTATAGACAGTTTATCCCCAACTTTTCCAATACTAATGAGCCTCTAGTCCAATTTTTACGCAATGTCCCCTTCAAATGGACCACTTTCTAACAGCAAGCCTTTGAGACTCTTAAACAAAAGCTCAAAGATGCTCTCATCCTGGTGTATCCTAACTACAATAAGGAGTTCATCATTTACACAGATGCTAGTGACCTGGCTATTGGAGCTATCTTGGCCCAACTATACAATGAAGGAGTAGATCACCCCGTAGCAAACACATTTTGTGTTTTTAATAAGCATGAGAAAAACTATAGTGTCACTGAGAAAGAGTGTCTTGCTGTACTGCATGCCATTAAAGAATTCTGCTATTACGTTTACAGCACTCATTTCACTGTGGTCACTGATCACACTTTGCTTAAGTGCATACAACAACTCAAGGAACCTGAAGGGTAATCAGCTAGATGGGCCTTTTGTCTTCAGGGTTATGATTTCACTGTTCTAAATTGCCCCAGAATCCAGCATCAAGATGCAGATGGGTTATCTCAGATGCCTATCCTTGCTCTACACCTGTCACAGTAGGTTCCATAATGCTGGGTATTGTCTGTCCAAGTAATAAGGCTCAGAAAGCCAGAAAACCTGTATTAAAATTGACCAAGTTAACAGATCTAAACCAAACATTTGATCAAAAATGGGTCACAGCTGCTCCAGTCTGCCAGCTGAAATCAGCTCCCCCTTTCAAACTGATGTTGATAAATTGACGTAATTTGAGGGACACCCAGTATGAGCTTGTTAATTGGCAGGGTTGTCAGAAACTGGGCATTCAAGGGTTCTTTTCAACCTGGACCAGGTACTTGCTAATCAATGTGGAAGGAATAGGAGGTCTAGATTCATGTGGTATTGCTTAGTTGTTTTTTTATATATATTGAATAATTTTCCCTGTTTTAACTCTAATAGTTGAGTCCTCCTAAATTTACTCAATAAAAATCATTTATCCCAAGTTCTAATTTCCATTTTAAAAAAATGCATCCTGTGATTGAGTTGTTGTGGTATATTCCATAAAATCTGATTCTGAACCAAATCATTTCTGGAAGATGGGGCCCTGCAGCAGGAACTTTGTTGTTGGTGCTGCCCAATGTCAATTTCATGCCAGCCAAATTTGCAGCTTCTCCCCCCATTCTTGAAACTGAAAATTGTGTTACTTCCCAATGCCCAGAATTTTACTCTGAAGATGCATTGATGCTTTCCTAGGTCATTTATCTTGGCCTACTTTGGTTAGGACTAATTGTTCTCTTTAATCCTGGAGTTACAATTGGAAATTTCACAAAACAATATCTGAAGCCGTGTTGGTGGTTAATCATTAATTCTATGTGGATTTGGGTGGTAACTCCCCATCACTTAGAAACGGCTTCATACTATCCCGCAATTTCTGTCACATTACTCAACTCTTCTACTTCTGAGTTTTTGGAAGCAGTTTGTCATAAATTTGTGTTTCTTTTCTCCTGCTCCATTGAGATATCTGCGTTTACCATGTTTATTTGCATCAGTTTATTTCTGAGTTTTCAGTTTGGGCTTTTCTACAATTTGTGGTTTCCATCTCTGGTTGCAGTTGTTAAGACTGGATCCTCTGTTTCCTATTTCTGTTGTGTCATGTCATTTTGGCGGCCGTATTATTTTCCTGCTCCACCCACTGATGAAATTTTGCGTGAAGTTTTGTCAGCATTATCATTTTATTCCGGCTCAAGCCTTAGCCACAAATCCCAAGTTTACCATGTGATGACAAAGGTTTCTGAGGATGCTTGTGAATGGTTGTTGTCTGCGGTGGAGCGCAATCTACATGTTTTAACTGATAGTGCATCTCTATACTCTTTGTTAAAAAAATTGTGTGTATCTATTGAGGAGCTCAAAGTATATTGTAAGCTGTACGCCTTCCATCAGGGTACAACTCCGCTTTTGGTATTCCTTCCTCAGTTTCTTGCCTATTGCCATATGATTGATGTTCCCAAGGTGAATAAACTCTCAGCGTTGTGGTTAGTAGTTGACCAGACTACCCAGGATTTGGCGTTTTGGGATTCCCTGTTAACTACAACTGAGGCCCTGGTAAGCCAAATTCTTTCTCTGGTCTCAAATCCGTCTACTTCCAAGCAAGGTACATTGGTAATTGAGGATAAACCTGCTGCGCGCTCCTGGTTTTCTGGTTTTCTGGTCCTTGCTCTGCGGTAGTTCCTTCCAACCAAAGCCAAGATTGTTCTCCCCCTAGCTTGTCTCAGCTACAATTGGCGGTGGTGAACAAAACCAGTGATGTAAAGGAGGCCCCCTGTAGTGTCCAGTCCTGATAGTTCCTTGGTGATGCTTCAGCACATTGTACCTGTAAAATCTTTTGTGATTACTCCAAAGAGTTGCCCCTTGTTTCCGTTTATTGTGATAACCCTGTTCTTCCAGCTGCTGTCCAAGAAATGATTGAGTGTTACTTCCAGGAGTATCCTGTCTCCTTAGCTGCCATCCGTACTGCCAATGAAAAACAAGACCCTGCCAAGATTGCCACCTTTGCTGCAAATAAATCTACTTCTGGTTACTTCTTTCTCTATGGTAGCATTGATAAAGGTCAGAATATCTCTTGGCCAGCTATTTTTTTAGATACAGGTGCTTCCAAAAAATTTATGAGTGTGGAGACTGCCAACTTGCTACAACTCAAGTACCACCTGGGATTGCTTTTTAGGGGTGGGAACTGTCAGAAGTTTCCCTCTTTCCAGCTGAAGAATCCAGTTACTTTTGTAGTTGTAGGTCAGTTGTTTACTGCAAGGTTTTCTGTTTGCTCTACCCTGATGTATCCTATCATTTTGGGAGTGAGTTGGTGGAGAGATCACAATGTATCAACCTTACTGGAGAAAATGAGCTGCAGGTGGAACACTCTTTAGGTATAACTATTTGTATTCCGCTGTTGGATATGTCTGAATTGGAGCAATCATCACAGACCATACAATTGTTTCCTGTCCCTGTCCCTGTAAGTTTGGATTTACCAGCATGCTTGCAACCCTGGTCCGTGGCGTTTGACGCCACCAGAGGCAAGGTCCTTCCCAAGCACACTCAGTTTGACTTTGACTTTAAGGTCTCTGTTGATCTGATCAGAATTGTGTCTCCTATTTACCCTTTAATCTTGAAGGAAAACACATGTTTGGAAGAGTGGACTTGTGACATATTGGCAAAAGGCTACATTTTTAAGAAGGCTTCATTGATCTGCTCCCCGTTATTGTTTGTTCAGAAGTCAGATGGGTCCCTTCATCCTTGTATTGACTACAGGAATTTGAATAACATTACAATTCCAGATCCTTACCCTTTACCCCTTGAAGCAAAGATCTCTAGGTGTGTTGAGAAGGACAAGGTATTCTCAAAACTGGATCTATTGAATGCTTTCAATCAAATCAGGATTGCAGAAGGAATGGAATAGTTAACAGCATTCAGAACCAAGAAGGGTATCTTCCAGTTCTGTGTAATGCCTTTTGGATTGAAGAATGCTCTGGCTTGCTTTCAGCAGTTAATTGATTCAGTCCTGGGGGACCTCCTAGGTGTTTGTGCCATTGCATATATGGATGGCATCTTGGTGTTTTCTCTGGATGAGGAGTCCCATAAGGCCCACTTGTCAGTAGTTGTAGAGCGCATTCTCCAAGCAAACTTGATCATCAAAAGGAATAAGTGTGAATTCTTTAAACATAAGTTTACCTTTCTGGGTAATATTATCTTTGAGGATGTCCACACCATTGCTCCTGACAAGGAAGCTGCAGTTTGAGAGTATGCTACGCCTGTGACAGTATCCCAACTGTGTAGTTTCTTGGGTACATGTACTTTCTTGAAGAAATTCACCCCCCACTTGCCTGAGTTGGCTGCCCCTTTATATTGGCTAGTGGAAAGACAACTTTGGTCTGAACACCAGAGTGCGCAAGTGCCTTCTCAGCAGTCAAGGCTCTTTTTTTGTCCTCCCCAGTGTTAAGACATGTGGATCCTGAGCTTCCTTTTGTGGTTTCCACTGATGCATCCAAATACGCTGTGGCTGGTGTGCTGTTGCAGACATCTAGTGACGGAATTGAGAGACCTGTAGGGTATTTATCCTGGAAGATGGAGGCTCAAGAACGCAACTACATGATTAACAGCAAGGAATTGTTGGCTGTTGTGGAATAATTAAAGCATTGGCATCACCATCTCATGTTGGCATGTCATCCTTTTGTAGTAAGAACTGACCACATAGCTCTTCTATATCATTGACAACCCAGGGTTTTGTTGGGTTGTCAATCCAGATGGCATGGTGACCTGACAAGATACAAGTTCTGCTACAAGTTTATTAAGGGATTGGACAATCACTTGGCCAATGCACTAAGCAGGAATCCTTCCCATCTCCCAGATGCTAGTATGGACGTTGAGTTTAACACTCATAATATGATTCCAGACAAGGTGGTGATGCCTTTTGTATTGCCTCTGCCAGCTACGTTGGCCACCATGTCCTTAGCTGAGGGCAAAAACCTGGACTTGTATTACAAGGTTAAGTTTCTGCAACCTTTGTCCAAAGGCTATGATAGGCTATTAGAGCTAGCATGCGCAAACCCAGTGGGTCAGCCTCAGGGTTATCATAAGATTGGTTCAGTCCTATATCATAAAGGTTGCTTGTGGTTTCCTGATGGCACTATTTGGGATGAAATCATGGAGGCTAATCATACCTGTCCAACGGCTGGTCATCCAGGAAAAAACAAAACTGTGGAACTAATACGCCGCCAGTTCTCCTGGAAAGGTTTGACTGTGCAGGTAGCAGCTTTTGTTTGAGATTTCCTGGTATGTGTTTGATCCAAGGCCAGTTGTAATAAGACTAATGGTTTACTGGTTCCATTACAGCCTGCTTCAGGACCCTGGACGTCTGTGTTGGTGGATTTCATTGGTGAGCTTCCCAATTCAAATGGGTTTAACGCAATCATGGTGGTGGTTGATTGTTTCACAAAGATGGCACACTTTGTACCTTGCTCAACCACAATTACTTTGGTAGAAACAGCTAGGTTATTTGTGAACAGAATCTTCTCCCTACATGGCATCCCAATGGAGATTGTAAGTGACTGTGGGCCTCAATTTGCTGCTCAGTTCTGGGAAGCTTTTACTGGAATCCTTGGCTTCAAATTGTGCCGCTCTACTGCTTTCCACCCCAATCCAACAGACAAACAGAGAGGGTAAACCAAAGTTTGGAGGTCTACCTATGTTGCTACACTAATACACAACAAGATGACTGATGTGATAATCTACCCATGGCAGAGTTCACATATAATAACGCCCTGCACACGTCAACTCAAGTATCGCCATTTTATGCCAATGTGGGTTACAATCCTTCTTCCAACATGGGTCCTTGTTTGGTTAGCAACGTGGAAGCTGCAACTGATCAAGCCGCTGCATTAAAGCAGGTCCATCAGGAGCTCCAAGTTACTCTTGCCGCTGCTATGACAACTTACAAGGAATACACAGATTGTAAGCGCCAGGAAGGTCCAACTTACAGGCCAGGTGATATAGTCATGGTTGATGCTTGCAATATGAAACTTAAGGTTCCCTGTTGTGAATTTGGTCCCAAGAGAGTTGGTTCCTTTAAGGTAGAACGTCCAATTAATCCCTCTGCCTATTGGCTAGATTAACCTCCTGCTTTCAATATTTTCCACACCTTCCATGAATGTCTTCTTACTCCCTTCAAAGGAACAGAGACTCCCTCTTCCCAACCCATTCTTGTGGAAGGAGAACCTGAGTATGAGTTAAATTACATTATGGCTTCCTGCAAGAATTGCCGCTGTTTGGAATATTTGGTGTCTTGGAAGGGTTATCCTGATTCTGAAAACTCCTGGGTTCCCCACTACAATTGTTTGAATTCCTCAGATCTGATCCATGAGTTCTACGAGGAAATCCCACTGCTATTGGTCACCCTGAAATTACCTTAGCCGCAATAAAGCTCCCACCTGCCCATAAGAATTTCTCCTTATCCCATCTCCCAGATGGGGGTATTGTGCCCAGGGCTAAAGCGGAGGGTAATGTCACGTTAGGTTCCATAATGCCGGGTATTGTCTGTCCAAGTAAGAAGGCTCAGAAAGCCAGGAGACCTGTATCAAAATTGACCAAGTTAATGGATCTAAACCAATTGGTTGATTGAAAATGGGTCATGGCTGCTCCAGTCTGCCAGCTGAAATCAGCTCCCCCTTTCAAACTGATGTTGATAAATTGACGTAATTTGAGGGTCACCCAATATGAGCTTGTTAATTGGCAGGGTTGTCAGAAACTGGTCATTCAAGGGTTCTTTGCAACCTGGACCAGGTACTTGCTAATCAATGTGGAAGGAATAGGAGGTCTAGATTCATGTGGTATTGCTTAGTTGTTTTTTATATATATTGAATAATTTTCCCTGTTTTAACTCTAATAGTTGAGTCCTCCTAAATTTACTCAATAAAAATCATTTATCCCAAGTTCTAATTTCCATTTTAAAAAAATGCATCCTGTGATTGAGTTGTTGTGGTATATTCTGTACAATCTGATTCTGAACCAAATCATTTCTTGAAGATGGGGCCCTGCAGCAGGAACTTTGTTGTTGGTGCCGCCCAATGTCAATTTCATGCCAGCCAATTTTGCAGCTCCTCCCCCCATTCTTGAAACTGAAAATTGTGTTACTTCCCAATGCCCAGAATTTTACGCTGAAAATGCATTGATGCTTTCCCAGGTCATTTATCTTGGCCTACTTTGGTTAGGACCAATTGTTCTACTTAATCCTGGAGTTACAATTGGAAATTTCACAAAACAATATCTGAAGCCGCGTTGGTGGTTAATCATTAATTCTATGTGGATTTGGGTGGTAATTTCCCATCACTTAGAAACGGCTTCATACTATCCTTCAATTTCTGTCACAACACCCTGCAGAGGCAGACCAATTGTATGAACTGATTAGTTACCCTTCCTCCTGAGAAAACAAGACTGATGAAATTTGATCTTCCCTGAATAAGCTATCTGAGAACACCCTCATTTGTGACAATCAGCTCTTTAAGAGAGTGTACAACCAATATCTACCTTATGTATGCTCCAGTATTTGCCTTTTTTTAGTGCCCCAGGCCCATAAAGAGACTGGACATGAAGGCATTACCAAGACCTATTACTGGCTCCAGAAGAATATTACTGGGAGAAACTTTTTCTGTTAATCCCTGATGTCATTTCTAGTTGTCACAACTGTCAGCTACAGTGTCTCCAAGCTGCCTCACATAAGTTTAAATTAATCCCTTCACAGCAAACCTTCCATACAATCAGTATTGACACTGTAGGCATTTTCCTTGTTCACACTCAGGCTGTTGCTTCATCTTGGTTTCTGGTGATCATTTCAGAAAATGGGTAGAAGCTTGCCCCACCAAGTACATCACAGCTAAAACCACTGCCACCTTCTTACTGCAGTATGTGTTTTATTGCTATGGTTTCTCTCAAGTGCTATTATTGGATAATGGACCTAAATTCAATGAAAAGCTAGTGACTTTTATTGTAGAGGCTTTGGGATCTCATCAGTCCTTCTCAGCCCCCTACAATCCCTCCACTAACTAGGCTTTGGAACGTGCTAACTCAACCTTAGTTTCCATCATGCAGAAACTAACTTACTCTGATGCTGAAAATTGGGATCTATACCTGCTTATTGTCCTCTTTGCCTGCCGTCTCAGTAAGCATTGTGTCACTGGGTACTCTCCCTTTGCTATGTTGTATGAGTGTGAGGCTGCCACTCTGTTGCCTTTGGGGTCTCCTACTCTCTTCTGGTGAAGCCCTGGATTCTGACGCCCACATCATGAACTTGATTAATTGCATAATTGACATACAGGCCACTGTGTATACCTTTGCATACAAGACTAAGATGCTTAAGCTCTCTCCTGACAATGCTGGGTGTTTCCCCTTGCCTGAGTTCAACATTAGAGATCATGTTCTCTACTGCCAGCATAGAGTAGGAGGACAAACTCACAAGCTAGATAGGTTATGGGTTGGACCTTTAGAAGTTACTTTCAAATGTGATTCAGAGTACACTGAAAAACTCCTCTTCAGTGGTTGCCTGTTTTCCCAAGTACACACTAAGCATCTCTGCAAGTACCACCCTCCTAAAGCCAATCTAGAAGGGGGTAATGTTGTGAATGCCAATATTCACACTCTTGCTATTTTGTCTTTGTTGAGTTATTTTGAGGACAAATCCCTTGCCTCTGCTTTTGCTCCTCAAAATGGGCAAGTGCCTAAAGTCAAAGTGCGGAGATCAAAATCTCCAAATCAATGGATTTTCTGATCTCTGCACTTTTTTTCAATAAATTTTTTTTCCAAAAACTTTAATATTTTTCTTAAATTTGACTTTTTTAAAATGTTTTTACTAGTAGCTAAAATTGAAAAACCAAGTTTGAAGTGCTCAAATTGATGCAATTTAAAACACACCTTAACTTTTTTGGATTTTAAAATAGAATTTATTTACCCCTTTGAATAGAGGGGACAAAATTGAAAGTACAAAAATTGAAGTGCAAAAAAACTTCAATTTAATATTTGATACATCAAAAATTAAAAAAAATATATGTAAAAAAAGAAATCAGGAGCTAAAAAAAGCTTTATTAACTTTAGGCAAATTTTAGAAATTTATTTTTTTTGAATCTTAATATAAAATACTATTATAAGATCTTTCTTTTTAAAAAATAGAATTTTGTCTCATAAAAATTTAGTTAAGAATTTACATATAGTTTCTTAATGGGTGCAGAAATCAAAAAGTAGTCAAATTGAAATCTAAAAAGGTACCAAAAAACTAGGTCCACTTAATATTAAATTTTTGCAAAACATTAAAATTTTATTGATTATGTTTTATTAGGTTCCTCAAATCAAAAGTGAGGAAATTGAAAATTGACTTTTTAGATTTAGTCACACTTTTTATAAGCTTAGGAAAATTTTAAATAATTTATAAAAACTTTTGAAATTCTTCATACAGATTCTTTAAGACCTGATGTTTAAATATATAAAAAAGAAATGAAGTTTTTTTGGTAGGTTTTTATTTTATTGCAATATTAATAAATTGGTGTGTTTTGGAGGCAATTTCAAAAAATAATATAATATTGTACTATGTTTCCCTATGTTATTTCAGGGGAAAAAATCAAAGTGCCCAAATCAAAGTGCACAAAACAAAGTGCCTAAATCAAAGTGCAATAAGCTCTTAGTTTTTTGAAGGTTTCTCATTTCCCACCTCTCCTTTCCACCTCTCATTCCTCCTCAAAAAGAAGTTTGTTTGGCTCCTTGGCTATGCCGGGGGCCAAAAAACCTTTAAAAAATTTCTGTGTCATCAGGAGAGTAGCTCAAATCATTATATGGGTTTATAGTTGCTATATTAGTGATTTAGAGTGCAGAATATTGCATCATTTCCAGTTTAGACATTTTTACATTTCACTTAATTTCATGCCCTAACATGGTTGTTGAGATTTATTTTCCATTTGATTTTATCCAGAGTGGAGCTTCCTGATTTGGGTTGATTTGTCCTAGTTACTTACTGTACATTCAATTTGGATTCCAGTTCCCGCAATTAATATCTGAGCTTACTAGTGGCATTCAAAAGTGATTTGAAATTTGGTTCATTAATTTGACAATCCTGCAATTTCAAAAAACATAGTAAACTTAATGAAAATGGTTGATGGATTTGAATGCTTCAAATCTGATTCCAGTTAATTCATTTTGTCCATTGGAAATATGCAGTTTGACTTGAACTTTGCAAAGAGTCTATGGGTTCCTTCATTTTTAAAAATTCAAATAAAAATACAAATAATTCAATTTAATTAAAAAAGGCTATCCCGCAAAAGTGATTCAAAATTTGGACCAAGGATTTGACAATCCTGCATTTTTATGTTCAGGTTCTGAATTTACTGTATAGCTTTAATAAGAAATTAATGTACTTTATATTATTTTAATGGTAAACTTCTAACTTTTATCATTGAAATAAGATCACTAATAAACTAAAATACCTAAAATCATATTTTGTATCTTGCAGGAAAAATTCTTTATTTTGCTTATACTGAAGTATTATTATAGCTTTACATAAGCTGAAATTAAATTATCCTTTTTTATTAAAAATATAGTTTATAAAACATTTTTTTGTGCAGTTTTATATTTAATTAAATAGAGTTACATATAAATTCTAGTCTAATTTTTCTTTTGAAACTAAAATAAACTTTTTTTAAAAACAGCTAATTTAATAATCTTTTTATATCTATCACTATTTTTTATTTCAGAAATGAATTTCTTGGGGTCTCTTTAGTCTAGAATAAATTTTAAAATATATAATTTTATCTTAAACTGTATTTTATTCTGCTTCAAATTTAACCTCTGGAAAATAAATTTTTGCACTTTGATCTTTAATATTTTCAATTTTTGCACTTTTGGACTTAGGAACTTTGACCTACAGAACTTTCCCTTGAAGACTGTGTGCTTGGCTTGGTTGGTTTGTTTGATCTTGGCTAAAAGAATGTTAGCTTTGTTAATAAAATAATAGGAAGGATATAAAAAACATGATGAATTAAAGCAAAGCAAAATATAAGTAAAAAGTGTATATATAAAGTCTTATTTAGTATTAAAAACATAGCAAAGTAAATAGAAGCAAAATAGAAACTCAAAGTATAGATATAAAGGTTAAAACATAGAAAATAAGTGAATTTATGATGAATCATTAAAGATGTTAGGTTCAGCATAACATCTTAGTGCTAAATCAATGTAAAAGAAAAATTAAAAATAAAAAAGTATATAAAAGTTATATTGAGAGTAGTATAAAGGTTAATAGAACATATTTGCAAAAAATAATTTATTACGTGGAAATTATTTTTAATTAGGGGTTAACCGCCCAAAAATTAGTAAAGTGTCAAGTTTGGCACTGTTGGTGCAGCTGAAAACCCCCTAGTTCTCACTGTTGACTTTCCAGAAGTTAACAAAAAAATTAAGATCATTATGTTTTTTACATATAAAACTTGCTTAATTTAAACACAGGTTCAAATTTTAACCCAAAAGCAAGGCAGTTTCATATGTGCAAAAATATTAAAAAAGTAAATGAGTGAAAACATTAAGAAGCTCTCTGCACTAGTCATCCTGATAAGGTGTCAACTTGATGGGTGTTGACCAGCACCCATCGTACAACACTTATTAATTTAGGCTTAAATCTGAGCCTTTAATTTGTTAAATGTCAAACCAATTATGTGGCAAGTGGATAGTGTCAAACAGGAGGGGAGTCAACAATCTGTTTTCTATAAGTTGCATATGAAATCTATTAATAAATCAGGCTTGATTTATGTGGTACCAAAGATGGTGCAATACACCATCTAGAAAATGCCATTTAAAAAGATTTTTATAATTGAGTTAGGATTTACATCAGCAAAATTAAAAAAGCTTAACAAAAATTATTAAATAGTTAATTTTTAAATATCTGTTTCTAATATGGCATCTCAAAAAACTGCATTGCAAAAACACTATCACAATAAAAATGAAAAGTGTGTTATCCAAAGAAGGTTGTAAAAACTTGACATACATCACTGCAAAACTACCCAATGATAAGTGTATCATGCTATCCTAATCATACATAAAGCGCTGCCAAGCCAATCAAGAAAAGCTCCAGGTGCTGCTCTACTTTTATATCAAGCGCTGTGGCAGCGCCAGGTTCAAATCCCCAAAAATCCAATCTCTTTAATTAATCATTAGTATATATAAAAGTGATTCTGTCTGTCTGTAATGTCACCTCAAGTGGTCTCAAGCTGTTAGGGATTTGACTGAATTGCTTTTTACTTAAATTTGATTTTAAAAGTTGATTGTTAAGCCAAAAGCTCAATTTGGCTCTTCCTTACATCCAATCCCTTACATGCATCTTTGAAAGTACACAGATTGAGTTCAGTAGAGTGTTATAATATAACTGTCCTGTTTAGCTACATTACATACCTGAGGTTCAACAGGTATGAGGTTTTAAAAATTCATGTGTGTGTCATCATAATTCAAATATGAGACATAAGTCCCAATATTGTTAAGAACCACTAGAATAGGGAAACAAGTGGATTGGAAGCTTGGTTGATTTATTTATTGAGTATTTACCAGTTCATATACTGTGCTGGAAAATTATAAAATTTCAGTTAAGACAATCTATTTGATTGTTATGATTATCAGATAATCAGAAGTTTCAGTTGTGATCTAACTGAAATCTTCCTGATGTGATCTGTTACATCACACTTCCCCTATAATCATCACAAGAGCATCCTGTTGAGTGGTGTCTTGTCTATACCCTAGAAGTGCATAATCTTCATCTGGAAGCCTTGGGTCTTGGTTGCCTTAGTTTCTTCTGTACCATGGATACATGTATTTGTCAGAAGGCCTTGGGTCTTAAAGTGCCACAGGTGTATACTGTGCCCTGGTAAATAATTATCTGTTTCTGGTTTTAGGTCTTATGTGCCACAGGGACAACTTGTTTTTGGATACTTGCTGGATTGGTAGTGGATAGGTATGTGGATTGGGAGGAACATCTTCATCTTCTTGAATCATGGATAAGGATTTGGATAGCATCTAAATGCTATTCTCTGGCAGGATCACTAATTTAATATAACTGTCCTGTTTACCTACATTACATACCTGAGGTTCAACAGGTATGGGGTTTTAAAAATTCATGTGTGAGTCATCAGAATTCAAATATGGGACATAAGTCCTAATATTGCTAATAATCACTATAATAGGGTAACAAGTGAATTAGAAACTTGGATAATTTATTTATTGAGTATTTTTCATATTGTATACTTTGCTGAAAAATTGATAAACCTTCAGTTCAGACAATCTGTTTGATTTTTATTATTATCAGAAAATCAGGAGTTTTAGTTGTAATCTAAAGGAAGTATTCCTGATATGATCTTTTACATAACAACAGTTTATATATTAGTGATTTAAAGTGTATAATATTTAACTTAGTCCTGCTTTAGATAATTTTAAATTTTAATTGATTTTTGTTTCTAAACATAGTTATCATGATTGAATTTTTCATTTGAATTTAGTAATAGTAGAGCTTCTGTTATGGTCAGATGGCAAGCAGCACTATTCAAGGAAACCCAATGAGGGTATAACAGATAGATCATGAGTTTCTTGAGAACTATTAAGCCAAATTGAGAGGAGCAGGGGAGAATTTGAGCCCCTCTGGAGTTGTAACAGAACAGAGTTGTCAAAATGGACTCCAAGAAAATCACTCTAAGTGGGAAATCAGAATAAAGATTAGATGTGGAAGAAATATAAAAGGAAGGCCAAGGAACAGCCAGGGAGTTAGCATACAGTTGGACTGCTGCTGACGCCCAATTATCAATCACTGGGGCCAGAAGGCCCAAATTTTCAAGCTTTTTGTAAAACTTCCTTTATTGTTCAGGGTGAGTAAAGTATCTAGAAACAAGTTTCTAGATGGGAATATGGACAGTTTTAAGGTAGTTCAGGAAGGGGTGGGAGGGACCTCAATTTCATTTGATTGGCTGGGTAGAATATTTTCAGTATCTTGGGGATTTACTGTTGAATTTGGCTTGATGATGTCATAATAAAAAAATTGGCAATCAGCAGGTTGAGGGCTGCCATCTCCAATTAATGTATATTGCGTAATTTTCTTGGCATAGTTAATTGTTGCAAAACAGGGCAAGTCTAGATTTTTGAGGGGGATCTGGGTAACTCATGTTTTCACCCATTTTTTTTCAAAGACAACATTTAAATTTTCTAACATACTCAAAGGTTTGATTGCTTTCTGTTGCTGGTTTTAGTGCATTAATGGTGTGTAATTCATTACATTTGTCTTTCTATTGTATTGGCTTCTTGATTTGGGTTAGTGTTCCCTAATTCACTTAAAATTTATTCAAAGTTAATTTCAGTTTCCACAATTATTATTTGATTTCACTAGTGGCTTTCATCTGTAATTTGAAATTTTGTTCTTGGATTTGACAAACTGAAAATTTCAAAAAACATAGTAAACTTTTTTGGGAATTTTGACCAAGCCATGATGCCAATTATGATGGAACTCACAGATTGGGGTTTCTGCAACCAACCCCATAAATTAGCAGTATAAAAATCAATGAGGCTAATTATGAAAAAGCCTTCAGATATGAATTACATCTGACAAATAACATAAATTGGTAGTATAAATCACATGCAGATTGGATCAGCAGTAGTCTGCTGACCTGAACTATAAATCAGCCAATGGTAAGCGCCGCTGCGGGTGCTTAGTAGTACATGATTTGCCTCCAGGCCACTTTGTAAAAGTTACAAGTGCCACCTAGTAATTAAATTAGGCGCCAAGGTGCTGGACTACTTTTACCTCAAGCGCCAAGGTGCTGGGTTCAATTCCCCATAATCTTGGATTTACTAAATTGACTGTATTTCTAAGCAGTCAATATGAAGACACAAAACTAAGCAGGATGAATGACCCCAAAATATACCAAACCCCCACGCCAGCAAGGGCCATCTGTGCTGGGTGAAGCAATTAAATCTCATTAGTTGACTAGTTTGAAATGGCCAAACCTAGATCACTAATTACCCAAAATAAGAGAGTGTTGGAATGTCCTAGAAGATATTGCCAAGAGCTCAGGAAGACACTCCCCAGGAGGATATAAGTACATTGCCCATAATAATAAAATACCTTTGACGTATCAAAAAGTACTTCTGTGTGATCAGAAGCCAATTCCCAAAAGTAATTGTCAATTCTTCTTCCTATATGTTCTTCTTCCACAATACTAATCATATCCTCACATGTGACAGTATTTGAGATGAGTGCTTTACACCCTACTACAGAAAATAGTTGCCCTAATATCCCAAGTGCAGCAAACTTAATGAAAATGGTTAGTGGATTTAAGCACTCAAATCTAATTCCAGTTGATTCATTCTTTCCACTTGAAACATGCAGTTTGACCTATAAATTTGCAAAGTGTTATGAGTTCTCACAATTTGAAATATTCAAATAAAAATGCAAAGAATTCAATTTAATTAAATCAAGCCCAAACCACAATTGTGGTTTGAAATCTGGACCAAGGATTTGCCAATCCTGCCTTTTTATCATCAGGCTCTGAATTTACAATGTATGGTTTCTTGGAAAGGGTACCCAGATTCTCAAAATTCCTGTATTTCACACTATGACTGTTCTGACTCCCCATATCTTATTTGTGGATTTTATGGCCGTATCCCAAACACTGTTGGCCATCTAGAACTACCCAGGTAGCCACGAAACCCCTGTCTCCCCACAAGAATTTTCATTTACTCCATCTTCTTAACAGAGGGTTAGTTCCCCAGCCTAAAGCAGTGGGCAATGCCAAAGTAGTTCCTTTAATTTCAGGCATAAATTGTCTTAATCAAAAAGCTGGTAAATCACAGAAACTATTGCATAAATTGTTGGATTTGAAGAATCTAAATGAAACTGTTGGTCAAAAATGAGCTACAGCAGCTCCAGTTAATCAGCAGGATCTGAATATCCATAAAAAATTAACTTTGATAAGTTGACATAATCTCAGGGTCATCTGATATGCCCTTGTTTATCAGAAGGGCCATCAGTATCAGGAATGGCAATTTTCCCCTATCCAAAACCCAAGTTATGAGGTGGTGTTAAACCCCTGAGCCTAATTTCCTGCCAGTATGAAAAGCCAAGAGCACAATTGCCTGCTTCTCATTAATAGTGAGCCTGAAATTAAATTGATGCAAACCCACTGGGATCAAAACCTTTGCCAACATTGCAGGTTTTTGTTAGAGATCAGCCCATGCCTGGTAGTAGAAGGTTTTCTAAAATAGCACCCTGCAATACTGGCAGTTTGGGAAGTGAAATCAACAATCCTGTCAATGAGAATCCCCCCAAACCTGCCCTTAGCCTAAGACTCAACACTTATTCTTTGAACCTGACCAACACAATAGCAACCAATGATAACCTGCCTACTCCAGATGCCAGGAGTTTCCCCAAGGTACAAACACGTGACACTGGTGGTTTGGGCAGCAAAACTATAAAATACATCAATGAGAATTTTCCCAAACCTGCCTGAAGCCCAGGAAATGGCGCCAGTCCTGAAAACCTGCCCCACACCAATTATCAAGTTATTGAACAGAAGGGTTCAAAAAAGCATGGCACAGGGGCAGCCAATAGTGACCTGCCCATGCCCAATGTCATCCCTATAATCCTGACAACATAATGCCCAAGCCCAAGAAACCTGACCAGACAATGAGGCCTGGCAGAGCAGTATAAATATCCGCCAGGCCAAGACCAAACTACATTGTCATTTTTAAATAAAGGTTATGAGATATTGGCTCTCCCAAATATTGCAATTTTTTTAGTCATCTGTCAGTTAAGCTCTAAATCCTCTTATCCTCCTGCCACCCTGCCCTTATCCTATTGTCTGACAGGTGCTCTTTTTGGTCCTGTCTGTTTTACGGAATACCCGTGAAGCTCAAGTACAAGAATTACACCTCAGATAAGATACTAGCGCAAGATTCCTTGGCCCAATCTAAAGAGCTGACCAGATACAGCAGGAAGGGCCCTGGGTACATTACTGAGCCCTCACTGTTCAAGAATAAATACAACTTCCTCCCTGCCTACCAATTAGACATGAAACTGCCCATCACCCCCAAACTGATGCCTGTGTCTGCAACCTAAATCCCTTGGATCATAATAACAAGCTATTTGGTATAGTGTATATCTCCTTCAATGAAGTGATTGATACTATAATCATGGCTGCCAGCCTGTAGTCCTGGGTGGGAAAATCTATGCCATACCTTGTTAGGTTAATGCCAATCTTATGGTAGGCTTTGCCCACTTTTCCTGCAACCCACCCCAATCCCAGACAATGATGGGCTGGCTGCCCAAGGTTGGTTCTCTGACAATCAGAAGTTAAACCCTCAAGGGCGCTTTATGTACTGGACCTGTTACACGCTGGAATGATAAAATGATCTGGGAGTTGCAGATCCTGATGAAATTGCTGAGCCAATAAGTTTGGTCCATATTGGGATCGTCATATTATTTGACTTCTAAGAGTTGAGCCCTCCTGAATTCTCAAATAACCAAAACTATCTCCTTGACTTTAATTTACTTTTCAATGCATCCATTAGCCAGACTACTCTGCTATATCCCTTGCAATTCAGCTCTCAGTTGTATTGTAACTAGAAGATGGGGCCCTATCCCAAGCACTTCTCCTCCCAGTCCTCCCAATGTAACTATGATGCCACCCAATGCTGGAGTTTTCTTGTTTGAAATCAAAACTGAAACCCTTGTCAGCTCCAATGTCCCAGGTTTTATTCTGAAGGCTTGCCCATTTTGTTGCAGGCTATCTATCTGAGACTACCTGGCTAGCTTTACTATTTTTATTAACCCCTGGTGTCTCTTTTGGAAATTTTGCCAAGAGATATTGGAAGCCTTGTTGGTGGTTGATCATCCATTCTATGTGGATTTGGGTGCTTATCCCACCCCACTTGGAAACAGCTTCATGCCATACTGCTATTTTGTTCACAGGCAAAGTATTTGATGCAAAAACGCTGCAGCGCCAACTCAGATTAGCAACTTGCCCTGCAGTGGTGCCTGGTTTGAAACACAAGTGATTCAAGTTGACAAGGTATAACTAATAATTAATAAGTGCAGATCCCCCTTTGATCAGAAATAGGAGGGATTGATGCTGAAAGATATCATATAGTTGTGCTAGCAAGGGTGGCCTGTGCTAGGTGAAGAACATTAAATCACAACAATGGATGTATGCCTAGGACCAACCCCAGAATGCAAATATCTTAAAACAAGGATGTGCTGGAATGTCCTAGAAGAAATTGCTAGTAGCCTAGGAAGGAACTTGTCAGAAGAGTATAAGACAATAACAGTGAAGCAACTCAAAAGTATACTTTTACCAGATAAAGTGCTTCTGTGTGTTTAGAAGCCGTATGTAAAAGTAAATTCCTTGCTTATATTTCAAATCCTTCTTGTATAGTGCCAACTGCATCTTCATATATATAATACAGACAATTAGTATCCTGTGCACCAATAATTACGAAGGAATGAATTACCCTGAAATCAAAGGTGCGACAATTATCACTAAGGATTTTTCATGCTTGGCTTTTTTTTTGAAAGAAATTGCAAGAACAAGGCATTTAAAAGTGGGAATTGCTATTAAGAACACTAAAAGTTTACAGTCAACAAACTTTGGTGATAGAAAAAAGGCAAAGCTGCAAAAAGTAGTGAGAAAGCTTTTAAAAAATCAAATAGTATATATCATGAAAAATAATGAAGCCATATAAATCAATATAAAGCCAGCAGTGGTTATGACTGCAAATACAAACTATGGCTTTCAGAATTTTTTAAAAAGAGCCATTTTACCAGGAAGCACTTTCTGTAATTTATTAACTTCAACTTAGTTTTATACTTCACCCAATATTTTATAATACTAACTTCAAATAAAATTGACTTAATATATCAGAAAGAATAAAAAAATACTTTTAGGATTTTTGGTTGCATCTGAAAACTGATTGGCTGAAATTAATAATCATCCGTAAAGCATTAAGAGATTACATACCAATTTACTATCAATGAATATTTTGGATGATGTGCATGAGAAGTGCAACACCATAACCAGTAGCCCTTGGTCCTTTGGTTGCAGGGCCAGCTTTAAAAAATTAGGCTATAATTTAGAAATAAGATTTACCTATGTCAATGTGACACCATACACCAGTATAGTCCGGGTGCAGGTGTGCTTCGATAAAGTGGCCGGCAAGTGATGAAGCTGCAGTTGTAGGGCCATTCTTATTGGAGTTTTTCATGTCGGCAACTTCTGATTCCAAATCTTTCATGAGAAACTCTGGACTATACATCAAAGGATAGGCAAGATCACCAGAAGAGTGTGCGGCCTTGATAACTTGAGATTCAAATTCGGCCTGATTGGCCATGAACCCTGCATGACGAGGACCAGTGGCAATCAGCTGTGCCCCAGTCAGGGTTGCCATGTCAATGATATGGCTAATGTTAGCCAGATCCTGACTAGCATACGCAACACCATCTCCCAAAACCAGACGGCCTTCGGCATCAGTGTTATTAACTTCAACGGTCTTTCCTGAGTACATGGTTAGAATATCGTCTGGCCGAGTTGAAAGTTGATCGACTGAGTTCTCAGCAAGACAAAGCACTGCATGTAGCTTGTGAGGCACCTGCAAGCGAACAGATGCTAGGAAGGCTCCTAGAATAGCAGCTGAGCCTCCCATATCAACCTTCATCGTTGGCATTCCTGTAGTACTTTTGAGGGACAAGCCGCCAGTATCAAAACAAATTCCCTTGCCAACCAAAGCAATATTCTTGGACTTATCAGATGTTTTGGGTGGAGTGAAGCTCAAGATGACCAGCGCCGGTAAATGAACTGCAGCCTTTCCAACTCCCCACAAGCCACCAAATCCACACTTTTCAAGATCAAGTCCTTTGATGATCTTGGTTGTCACTTGCGAAGGCTGGGGAAGCTGGCTCACTTCTTTACGAATCTCCTCGATATATGCATCAGTATGCAATTCACTACAGGGAGTATCAGTCAGTCGAGCAGTTAGTCGGATTGCATCTGCTGTATATTGGATTTCATCCACTTTCACTCCATCAAGAGGCTTTCCCGAAGCAGAAATGAAACTGACTTCAATAGTTCGTTCCTTCTTTGATAAGAAACTAGATTTCCGACTGTACTGGGGAAACGCTCGGGCCACAGCGCTACAAACGGATCAAGTCCATGGTTAGAGCTTGTAAATATTGGTATTTGAATAACTATTCAAAGCTTACCATCCAGCAGCGAAGGCTTGATCCTCAATTATGACAAAAGAAACGTGTACTATATAGTTTAAATAAAAATACTTTTATTGATATATTGCTTACCATTCTCTTCACTAGAAATAAGCTTGGAAACAAGAGCAGGAATTAGATCTGCCCTGATGACAGCATTGTTGCGAGTTCTTTTGTCGGAAATACAAGCAATCGAAATGCGGAGAACATCTTCACCTGCAAAAAAAGAAATGAACTTATAGAAAAAAGAGTGAGAAGAATAAACAATATTTGGAACGAAATAATAATGAAATTTATAGGGTCTCTAAGTACCAAACAGAGCTTATGATTATAGTAGAGCTTATGTAAGTTATCAAATAAAAAACCAGCGCAAAAGACCAGCTCAACAAGGTATACAGCTATGAAAAAAATAGGTGACAAGTCAAACTACATCCTCTCTCAAAGGAAAATATCGGGCTTGGCTAAAAGAAGGGTAAGTTTACCTTTTCCGACAATGTGATGTAAATTTTCTTCACCAACCGCTTTAAGTGTTGTCTTCAAGCAAGAAAGTTGACTAGTTGACTCTTTGGTATGAAGTCCACCTACGAGTACACTCAAGCCGCTTGCACTGAATTCATCACTGGAAAGTTGGTTGGCTTCACCAATAACAACAAGCTTGTGTAGAGACCCCGCCTTCAGTGAAGACCCTGTAATAGAGTTTGTATATATGATATTTGTCGCCATGTAAAGCAATGATATGGCCTAGCATTGTATAAATTTGTTTATCAAGGTTCTTCGACCGCAGTATCACGTCATCACATCGATATCCTATCTGTAAGGATCACAAAGGCTGGCAGGTGAAAGCTAAAAAATCATTGACATGGATTGTCCTGCCAATCAGCTATAAGCGATCTAATGGATCCACCAATGGGCTGAATAGATACATCAGCAAGGTAGGAAAAGAACAGTTTAGTATAAATTCACAAGTGTTTTTAATTCATACCAGATATATTTGTGATATGACAGCCTCCCTTTTGACGTAAAAATCACACACATTTCACAAGGATTGTGATGTAATTGAGGAGCTAGATACAATGTGTGCTTTAACATTTTCTTGTAATCCGCAAAGTCATGATATTGTGTAAATAAATTTAATTTTGAAGTTTAAAACCAAATCCCTATATTGTATACATTTGCTTATCCCTTTAAATCAAATTGAACAAAGGATCATTTGACTTCAAGCAGCAGCTTATTTTAGATCTAGATGCATCATAGATCGTATGTCTGAAAACGATCTAATTTTACTTAATGCTACAACTCAACAGTTTTGATCAACAGATAGTTTTTATTTTAACAGTATGCATAGATATGAAACAGTCAAGCTGTTCCTCAAGTCAAAAAGTAAAAGGCTTTTAGAAACCCCAAATTCAATAGTCAGATGCTTGATAAGAATATAAATTGTCTATTAGATAGCAAAATTTCTTCTTTATTTTCATTATGGAGTTATCAAACTCTTGCTTAAGGGTAGGACATGCCATTTCAAAAACAGCATCTCAAAAACACCATCCTGAATTTAATTTGAGATGGCGTTTTTTGTGTTAGTGATTTTGAATCACAAAAAAATAAAATAAACAATAAAATAGTTAAAATTTACATATACCTTTATAATGCAGCATCTCAAATTTACGCCATCTCAATTCCGTCACTTCAAGTCAGATTAATTAAATCTTATTTCGCTAACTTTATTTACATATGAAATCACTTAGTGTGGGGCGTGTTTACGCCATCTTGACTTTACGTCATTTCAAATTATGCCATTTATCTTAAACTAAAATAAGCTTATACCCAAACTAAAAATAAAGCCTGTGGTATAGTGCCAGAAGATGTTCCTATAGTATTAATCTAAGACACTTATAATAAGAACAACCTAAATAGACACCACTATGATAGTCCTTCTAGTGATTGTCATTGCTGGGTAAAAAAAACCAGTTTTTTTATATGTAATTTTTAGCTTTATTATACATGGATACATTGATAAGGGTTTCCTCAATAAAATATTTTAATAGTGATTTTAATATGGAAGGGGGTGATTACGCCATTTCAATTTATGTCACTTTGAATTCCACCAAGTTTCATATCACCCAATTGATTTGATGCGCACAATGGATAGGGGAAAATAAGGGGAAATTACCTATGACGCTAGGCTACGCTATATTGATTCCCCCACCGCAATTCTTGCTTTCCACTTTTCAAAAGTACATATTCACGTCAAATACCATATTAATAAAAAATGTAAGAAAACATATGAAACTTTGCAAATATATATTTTTTAGCTTTCTCTAAACAACTGGGTACTTTTGAACCCCAGTTGTATAAGCTAGTTTTTGAGAAATTCAAGTTTTACTCTTTGGCCCAGTTGAGGTAGCTCCACCGTAGATTTGTTAATTTAATATAAAAAATGGTCAAAAACACTATGTTTTTGAGCTACAGCACCTCAATTACGTCACTTTGAAAACGCCATTTTGAAAGCAAGTTTTCAGTCAAAACTCAAAGTTTTGCCTACTTGTGTTACTAATAAAATAATTATTTTTACAAAATAAAAAACATTGAAATTTTGATAGTATATATTTTTTGATCTCCTCTACAATTCTATGTAAAAAAATTGATACTTTTATATTAAAAAACATTCTCATTTTTCTCTTTAAAAACAACCCCCAAATTGCTCATATTTTGATGCTAATTCACTTTTAGATGCCTCCCAAGTCAACTGCCAAAGCTGCGCCCAAGGCCTCCAAGGCCTCAAAGTCCAAAATCACTCTGCCCAAGGCCAAAAAGGCCAAGACAACCCCAAAGAAGCAGCCTTCTAAGGCCAAAGCTCCCCCCAAGACCCCAACTCCATCACCTGAACAAGAGGGAAACAGTCCTACCCCTCCTCATTCTCCATTTGTTTACTCCCCCTCTGATCCTCAAGAGAAGTTGTTCAACTTCAATTGCCATTCTGACCCCACTTCAGAGCCTGAGGATGAAGAGGAGCAGGAGCCTGAGCCTGGTGCTCCTGCAGATGAGCCAATTGAGCTCTGGGATCTTAACTCCATCCACAATGTATGCAACCAAAATGGCACCTTTGCTGTGCCAACAACGTACCCTATCAGCTATCCAATTATGACTAAGAAAGGGGGTGCTGGCTTTGTCTACAAGGGCTACAGCTTCAGCTGTAATGACAAGAAGAAACCCATCTGCCAACATCACTTCAAATGTGATAACGTTGGCTGCCCAGCAAGGCTCACAACTTATGGGTTCACCAGATTTAAGGCCCTTACTGTTAACCACAACTGCGCCAAGCCTTTTGACCCTCTCTATCAACTTATCTGCTGGTTTCTTTGCCAGGTGATCCCAACCACAAAGGATCAAACTGCAACTGAGGTCTTCAACAATGTGCTCCTTAATTTAAATGATACCCAACTAGCAACTGTTGGTGGCGCCTCAAAATTACAGAGATATTTCACTGATCAGAGATATGCTCTGAGCACTGAAGGCGTCAGTGCAAGCTCCATTGACCAATTGATCATTACTGAGGAGCAAAAACTATCTTGCCATGAGGAGAGATTCCTTCTTCATGATGATGGTCAACATGCCCCAGAGCGTATCATCTGCTTTGCAACAAGCCAGGATCTGCGCAACCTCCTCAAGTGCAAGACCTGGCTTGCAGATGGAACTTTCTCAACCTGCCCAAAGCTCTTCAGCCAGCTTTGGAATATCCATGGGCAGGTTGGAAATCTGGTTCTTCCCCTGGTCTTCTTTTTCCTCCCAAATAAGAAGGAGGAAACTTATGTCCGGGCACTCACAATTTTAAAGGCCAAACTGGATGAAATCCTCCCAACTATTGAAGAGGAGCCCAAGGAGACTAGAGGGCGCAAGAAAAAATCCATCTCCCAAGAAGAAGACACTCCCACCCCAACCAAGAAAAAGCCAGAAAGCCTTCCCTACCACAAATATCTGGTAGTGGATTTTGAACAGGCTCAGGCAAATGCCTTTATTTGTGTCTTTAAGAGCTCCCCTCAGGGATGCTACTTCCACTTCCGGCAGGCACTCTGCTGCCGCCTCCAAAAGTGCTCTGACCTCCATGAGCTGGTCTACACTGAAGGCACCAAAGAAGCAAAGGACATTTTTAATTGCTTTGCTGCCCTTGCCCTTGTGCAAAAGGAGGAGACCAATGCCTTTTATGATGCCCTCCTCCGCCATCCCTATATCCAGGCCAACCAGGCAGCCTTTGCTCCGTTCATTGAGTATTTTGAGACTCAATGGGTTGGCATCTTCCAAGGAGCACGCCGCATTAGAAAAGGCAGTGACTCAATCACCTGGAACTGTTTCAAGCAGGTCAAAGACGGGTTGATCAAGACCACCTCTTCCCTTGAAGGGTGGCATAGCCAGTTTGCTACAAGGGTTAGGGTTCATAAGCCCAAATTCAATAAGATCATGGTCCACCTCAAAACCCAACAAGCCATCTCTGCCCGCCTCTTTAAGACTGGCATGAAGACCAAGGGTGATCCCCCCAAGATGACCAAAGCGGTGAAAAAGTACACTGAAATCAGCAAGGTGGTCCTTGCCTACTATCCCAAGGATAGCAAGCTTGAGCATCTTCAAGCCATCTCAGTTGCTCTTTCCACTAATGTTTGAGCCTATTTCCAATAAATACTACTTTATCTTCTCTCTTATTTCCTTTAATTTTATCATTATTTTAGTTTTATTTAGTATTTGGTACAATTATATGCTTATTTTAAAGTATAGTTTGTAGTTAAAATAGATGAAAATAGTTGTTTTTTGGGATTATTTTAACTTTTGGGCTTTACGCAACTATGTTGCTACTAATTGACCCCCTTTTTAATTGCAGATTTGGAATTCTGAGGCTTTTTTAAGCCTAGAAATGGTTTTGAATTTTTATTTTTGGGAATTTTTGGGGAATTTTTGGAGTTCAAAAAATCTAAAATTTTAAACCCGTTTTTTCTTAGTCAAAATGCTGTAAATCAAAATGGCGTTTTTACTAATAAATCAAGATAGCAGAAAATTGAGATGGCGTATTTTGAGATGGCATTTTTGAAATGGCGTGTCCTACCTGCTTAAGGCTTGAATGAGAATCCTTCTCTTTTTCTTTGGCTGGTTTGTAGTCCAAGAGCAAGCCTTCAGTTCATATAACTTGGCTTACTCTATATTAGTTACCAATAAAGCCAATAAATCACACTTCAAATATATATTTCTTAAAAGTATATAATATGAGATAAGGGGGAAGTTTATATGGCACTTATAGTATTTTGTGAAAATAGGGGAATATTGTTATATATATTGGTGATATGCCACATGGTGCACATGTAGATTGTACAGTAGTTTTCAAACCTGTTGAGATGAATGTATATTAGTTGGGTTATAATGCATAGGCTCAGTTACAAAACAAATTTCAACTTGATAGATCTAAATAGAAGATAATTTCATGGAAACTGTGCACTATTTGGAAAAAATGTCCAATCATACAACAATCTATTCAAACTGGGGATGAATGCTTAACAATTCAACAAGTGTACCAAACACTAGAGCACATGAGTTTCAGTCACAGAACACATCTACTATGTCTACTATGTTTTTGGTGAATGTATGAAACTCAGTCACAAAAGTTATAAACTTGATCCAACAACAAGCCCCAATAGCAACTGAAACAGATAACATAAATATCAAATATCAAGACACATGAATGAATCTATAATACTGCTACCAACTTGTCCTAATTAAGAATTTAATCTAGAATAAAAAAGGAAATAAATATTCTGAGTGTCTGTTTTGGGATTAGGATCAATAAAACAAGCAAATTTATCTAAACTCATGATCAACAGTGCACATTTTCAACCAAAAATAATTTATATAGAAATCTAAAAATCTAATTCAAAATAAACAGTAGTGACTACAAGGTTTCATGCTAAATATATGGAGTGATAAAAGTTATAATAAATAAATTATATGGATAAACTGTTCTGATTTTATTTTTATGCCAAAATGAAAGCTTTACACCAAGAGAGTGACAATGGAACTGTTGTGCGCTGCAGTTTTGGTTGCCCCCGCAGGTCAAAGAATAGAGTTAGTGTCAGGATTGACAATTCTTCCTTTCTGGAAACCCAGGCCCGGGAGCAGGAATCAAACCCTGACCCTGGATTCCTTTGGGCTGCCAGGCTTGTGGACTGCCGCTGCCCGCATTTTTCTGGGATTGAGTCCCCACAAGCTGAATTTGAGAAGGTTGGCCTATGAAGTAAAAAGAGCCAAACCAAAGAAATCATCACACCAAATGGAGGATTAATCACAGCGCCTAATGGAGGTACTGATTTGGCAACTATTAGCTTCATAAACTTGAAGTATACGCCAGCAACCAATCAAGAGCCAACCCAGGAAAGAGGCACGGGCCCCCGGCCCAGTCCCATGACCTTGACACTAAAGCAAGATAATCAGGTAGCCAAATTGAGATTCTGGACTAATGAAAGAACTCCTGGGCTAAGTGTGCCATTTTGCCGCCTTTGGACCCAAAAGCACCCATTTCCCCTGGCCCTGCCCTTCCCAATGCCTTGATGAACCCCTCATGGAAAATTTTAAGTTTGGAGGTGGGGTACTAATTATATCCAAAGATCCTGCGCTCCAAACTTATTGCCATTTTTGAATAAAGGTTATGTTCATTTGGCTCATACAGCTATTGCCTTATTTTGTATTTGCTGTCTACCAATTCAGTTCAAGATCTCCTGGCCTGCCTGCCCCACTGCCTGCTGTTTTCTGTCCTCCTGGTGTATCCTTTGGACCCGTCTACTTTACCAACTACCCTCTGAAGTCTGAATACAAGGAATACACCCTGGAGAAGATACTTGAACTCAATCCCCTGGCCTGCATACAATCTGAAGTTAGATACAACTGACAAGGCCTGTGGATATTTTCAACACCCAAGTTGTTCAGAGGGAAATTCAACTACCTCCCTGCTTAAAACCTGTCCATGGAACCACCCGTGACCCCAAAACCTATGCCTGCTTCTTTGCCCAACCTCCCAACCAACCATTCTGGCAAGCTGTTTGGGATTGTGTACATCACCCTCACAGGGGTGATTGACACTATAATCCCGGCTGCTGGCCCGTGGTCTTGGGTGGGGAAGTCTGCCTCATACCTTTTAAAGTTAGCTCCCCTCTTGTGGTGGGCATTGCCTGCAAAAAACCCGGCCTGAGTTACCCCTGAAAATGACAGGCTGGCTGCCCAAGACTGGATCCCTGACATTATGGCAATCTTTATTAAACCTGGTACCCTGAGCCCCAAGATGTTGTTATTTCTTGGGGCATCTTGTATGCTTTTGCTATTGATAATCACTTATTACACCTATAAGATGACCACAAACCTGATCTCTTCCATGTGGAAGAATGAAAACCTGAATGACCCAAAGAGAACCAACACCAATACCGCTGATGCCAATAAAGCTCTGTCCTCCAAAGTGCAAAACGTGATTGTGAACCAGTCCCTCACAAAGGTGGAGATGCCTCAAATGGGGAAGCTCACGCTTGAGGAAGCTAGACGTGCCATGCCAGTCCTCCGCCTGCATTTCCATACCAACACCCCCTCTTATGCCAGTGACACCAAGAAGATCCTTGGGGTTGCTTCAATGCTATCAGGGGACGCCTTGGACTGGTTTGGCAAGGCCACAGCTGAGGACGTAGAATTCTGCTTAGACTACGCCAAGTTTGAGGCTGAGTTAATGGCCACGGGTGAAGATTGCAACACTAGATACTATGCCCTGAACTCCCTGCTAGAAATTTGACAAGGTCCCTGACCCATCCAAGCGTATATTGACAAATTCCTCAAACTGAAAACCCACACCCAACTCAAGGACAAACTGGCAGCCATTATCTTCCAAAAGGGCGTCAACCTAGCAATGAAGGACCTGTTGAAGCACCATCCACCCACCCTCAGCCTAGACAAGCTAATTCCCCTGTGCAAAGGTCTTAGCATGAACCAAGAGAACGCTGGCTCCTCCCAGGCCTGCCAACCCCAAACACTGACCCCCAACAGAACAGGGATGACCCCTGAAGAGCTCCAACAACATTACCGCAAAGGACTCTGCTTCCACTGCCACGAGGCAGGCCACTTGACCAGAGCCTGCCCTAAGAAAAACACTGCCCCAATCTCACTGGCGCAAATAAACACTTCTTCTCAGTCTTAAAAATTCATCCAAGTGACTGTAGAAGTAGCAGGGAACAAGTGCAAGATTGAAGCCTTTATTGATACAGGGGCAGATGAAAGTTTTATTGACGCCAGCCTAGCAGAGGAATTAGGCTTGACAGCCTCAGAGCGCAGCCTACAAGTAATCATGGGAAACAGCTCCTTGGACACTGGCTATGAGTGTGAACAAGAACTCCTGTTGACCATTGGACACAATGCATACCCGTTGTCCCTGATCCTCTTGCCAGGACTACCCCACCCCCTTATACTGGGCAACTCCTGGTCCAACAAACATGGCCTGATCCTGAACTACCGCAAGCAAACCGCCACGTTGGGCCAACTGGAATCCTGTGACACTGTTCCTTTTTGCATGAGCCATGACCAACCCCCTACCAACAAACTCTTGACTATGAAGATAGAACCTAGCGTTGGAGTACTGCCTACCCCCTACAGAGATGGAACCATGTGTTTAGTGAAGAAGCAGCCACAAAACTACCCAGCCATTCAATCTACAACCATGCCATAGACCTACTACCAGGGACTCAACTGCACCATGGCCCCATCTACAGCTGTAACCACCGCAAGCAAGTGGCCTTGAAAGCATACCTTGAGGATATGACAAAAAAGGGTTCATCTGGGTGTCAAAAGCCCCCTGCTTGTTGCCCATGCTGTTTGTAGGAAAAAAAGATGGTGGGATGCGTCCATGTGTGAATTACCAAAAACTGAACAACATTATGGTGAAGAACCAATACCCCATCCCCAATGCCAACAACCTCTGTGATGTACTGACTGGAGCCCAGGTGTACTCAAAAATTGACCTCCAAGATGTGTTCAACCAAATCTAAATCAAGGATGGAGACAAGTACAAGACGGCCTTCAAAACCTGATATGGGCTGTACAAGTACCTTGTAATGCCCTTTGGCCTCTGCAATGCCCCCAGCACTTTCCAAAGGATGATCAACACCGTCCTAGGGGAATACCTTGACTGTTTTTGTGTGGCATATCTGGACAACATTCTCATCTACAGCAAGTCTCACAAGGAACACCTGCGCCACCTGGACCTTATACTGGAGAAACTCTCCCAAGCCAACTTACACGCTAAGCTTAAGAAATGTGAATTCTTTCAGTCTGAAGTCAAATTCCTGGGATACATAGTGAAGACTAGCGGCTTTGCCATGGCACAGGAAAAAGTAGAAGCAATAACATCTTGGCCAGTGCCCAAAAGCAGAAAGGATGTGAGAAGTTTCTTGGGCCTGGCAAATTATTGCAGGGATTTCATCCAAAATTTTCTCACATTACCCTCCCCCTGACCCGCCTTTGCTCTGACAAGGTCACCTTTGCCTGGACTCTGGAATGTACCACTGCTTTTGAAACCTTGAAGCTTGCCTTCACCTCCGCCCCTGTCCTGGCCATGCCAGATCCCTCCAAACCTTTTGTTCTGGAAACCAACATGTCAGACTTTGCGGTGGGCGGGGTCCTTCTTCAGGAAGGAGGGGATAGTATGCTACATCCTGTAGCATATTACTCCAAGAAGATGCTACCTGCGGAAGGAAACTACCCAATATATGACAAGGAGATGCTAGCCATAATGAAGACCCTGAAACATTGGCGCCAATACCTATGTGGCGCTGAATATCCAGTAAAGGTCCTGACAGACCACAAGAACTTGGTCTACTTCTTCAAACCATGCCAGCTTAACCAACAACAAGCAAGATGGGCCTTAGAACTGGCTGACTACACTCTGACCATAGACTACAAGCCAGGAAAGGTGAACGTGGTACCCAACGCCCTAAGTAGAAGAACTGACCTGGTGCCTACCCACCTAGAAACCCGCGACCACAACACCCAAGTCCTCTTGGACACAGAAAGCCTAGGCATTCACCTGGGATTGATGAAAATCAGAGCCAGCAAACCAGAGGTAATAAGGGCCCAAACACTAGACAAGTTCACCAAGACCTTGATCTCTGACCTCTCCAAATCCTTGGATAGCACCCACTACCAAAAAGGCTACTCATTGAAGGGAACCACGCTAATGCTCCACAACAGGATCTTTGTACCAGAAGGGGACATCAGAACCAACGTCTTGAGAGACTACCACAATTCTGAGATGGCTGGACACCCAGGTAGGCTCAAGACCCTCTGGAGCATCAGAAGGAACTTTGCTTGGCCAAAAATGGATCAAGACGTAAGTGCATACCTGAAGGGGTGTGAGACCTGTGGGCGGACCAAAACTTGTAGAAACAAACCTGAAGGACTTCTAAGACCCTTGAATATACCCCATGGACCCTGGAGATCTGTCTCCATGGACTACATTGTGGAACTGCCGCCATCCCTCTTGTACAATGCAATCCTGGTCATGGTAGACTGCTTCACCAAGATGGCATACTTTGTACCAACTACCACCAATTGTGCAGCAGCAGAAACAGCCCAACACTTCCACAACCGCATCCTCACGCAACACAGAACACCTGAGGAAATCATCACAGACAGAGGACCCCAATTCATGCCAAACTACTGGACACAAGTGATGAAAGACCTAAGAATCAAGCAATGTGTATCTACCTCCTACCACCCACAGACGGACGGCCAAACTGAAAAAGTAAACCAGATCCTTGAACAATATCTTCAATGCTACGCCAATGCTGATCAGGACAATTGGGCCAAAATGCTCCCCATGGCCCAGTTTGCCTACAACAGTAAGGACCACGCCTCCACAGGCATGTCCCCATTCAAAGCCAACTATGGGTTTGACCCCACCTGGGACCCCCAGATTGGCAAAAAGGAATCAAACACCACTGGGCGCTCCTGGATTGAACAGATTCACGACACACAAAAAACATGCTTGACCAACCTGAACCGTGCAGTGCAGACATACAAAGCCTTTGCTGACTGCAAACAAATTCCAGGCCAACCCTTACAAGTTGGAGACAAAGTATACCTAGACTCCTGGAACGTACCCCTGCACGTGCCCTGCAGAAAGTTAGCTCACAGAAGAAGCGGCCCCCACAAAATCACCAAACTAGTTGGCAAGGTTGCCTTCAAGCTAGACCTACCCCCTCCTGGAAGATTCATGATGTGTTTCACCGCTTCCTGTTGTTCAAAAAAGATGGGAATTTGCTCCCCCACCAACGGATTAAGACAGCCCCCCCCCACCCTCCAAACAGGCCGTGCTGAGGAATATGAAGTTGAATACATACATGGAAACCAAACTCACTACCAAAAACCCCAGTATTACGTCAAGTGGAAAGGATAACCACTAGAAGAAAGTACTTGGGAACTGCAGAGAAACCTGAATAATGCCCAAGAAGCTGTCCAACTCTACCTGAACAAGAAGAATCAGAAGGGAGGGCCCTCAGGGGAAGAAGGGGATGGTGTCAGGATTGACAATTCTTCCTTTCTGGAAACCCGGGCCCGGGAGCAGGAATCAAACCCTGACCCTGGATTCCTTTGGGCCGCCGGGCTTGTGGACTGCAGGACTGCGGACTGCCTGCCCGCATTTTTCTGGGATTGAGTCCCCACAAGCTGAATTGGAGAAGGTTGACCCATGCAGTAAAAAGGGCCAAACCAAAGAAATCATCACACCAAATGGAGGATTAATTAAAGCGCCTAATGGAGGTACTGATTTGGCAACTATTAGCTTCATAAACTTGAAGTATACACCAGCAACCAATCAAGAGCCAACCCAGGAAAGAGGCACGGGCCCGCAGCCCAGTCCCATGACCTTAACACTAAAGCAAGATAATCAGGTAGCCAAATTGAGATTCTGGACCAATGAAAGAACTCCCGGGCTGAGTGCCATTTTGCCGCCTTTGGACCCAAGCACCCATTTCCCCCCCTTCCCTTCCCAATGCCTTGATGAAACCCCCTGGAAAATGTTAAGTTTGGAGGTGGGGTACTATATAGACCCAAAGACCCCGCGCTCCAAACTTATTGCCATTTTTGAATAAAGGGTATGTTAATTTGGCTCATACAGCTATTGTCCTATTTTGTATTTGCTGTCTACCAATTCAGTTTGAGATCTCCTGGCCTGCCTGCCCCACTGCCTGCTGTTTTCTGTCCTCCTGGTGTACCCTTTGGACCCGTCCACTTTACCAACTACCCTCTGAAGTCTGAATATAAGGAATACACCCCAGAGAAGATACTTGAACTCAATCCCCTGGCCTGCATACAATCCACAGTTAGATACAACTAACAAGGCCTGTGGATATTTTCAACACCCAAGTTGTTCAGAGGGAAATTCAACTATCTCCCTACTTACAGCCTGTCCATAGAACCACCCGTGACCCCAAAAACTATGCTCACTTCTTTGCCCAACCTCCCAACCAACCATTCTGGCAAGCTGTTTGGGATTGTGTACATCACCCTCACAGGGGTGATTGACACTATAATCCTGGCTGCCAGCCTGTGGTCTTGGGTGGGAAAGTCTGCCTCATACCTTTTAAAGTTAGCTCCCCTCTTGTGGTGGGCATTGCCTGCAAAAAAACCTGGCCCAAGTTACCCCTGAAAACAACAGGACAGCTGCCCAAGACTGGATCCCTGACAGTTAGTGCAACACAAGTGCCTACTCAGGAAGAAGACTGAGGAACGTTTAATAGTGAGGTTGCACTGACACAACCAGCTCAAGGAGAACAGAGTGCAAGGGCACAGACCATAAATGCCAGGGTCCAGAAGCTGACCCAAAAATTTATCAAGGTCATCACCACCAAAATGTTAAATGACGTCACCACTAGGAGGGTGTCTGTGAAAGTCCACATGTTTGGTGGTTTTTCATGTGAGGATAATGTTGGCCAAATGAAAGTTTAGTGGCTTTTGTTGCAGTTAGAGGTCTAGTAGGGAATAAGGACTACTAGGGAAGGTAAGGCCTGGCTAGTAGGTAACAAAGAACTACTAGAGGCAAATGATGCCCCCACCCAGCAGAAAATATTGGCTGCTCTGGGCTAGAGGTCCTCACCCAGCAGGGAACTGTAGCTGCTAGGGGTGAGAAATGAGATATCTCAGCAGGAAACTTTAGCTGCTTGGGGTGGGAAGTGGTCCAGCCTGATGGGTAGTGCGTGCTACTCAGGATGGATGTTGTTGAGACCCTGGCAGGTAACACGGGCTGCCAGGGTAAGAAAGTGTGCCAGCATGATAGGTAATTTGGCTACCAAGGCTGAAAAATGTTGGACCCCTGGCAGGTAACACGGGCTGTCAGGGAGGAGAGGAGCTTTGAGAGCTCTACATACCCTAATACACCTACAGGATATCTGTGAGCAAGCACTCTACCTAACAGACTGGTAGGGTGTCCTTGTCTATATTTCCATGGGAGCTTTGGGGAAGGTCCCAAAGTGAGCATTGGAGAGCATGGATATGCTTAGGGATGTCATCAGGGTGGTTGCTTGGGAAAGAATCTGCAGAACTTGGTGTGATCAGGTCTCTGGGAATTAAAGCTGTTTACTTTGAGACTGAAAGCTCAGACTTAATCACCTGGGTGAGTAAAGACAACCGTGTAGACTTTAATGATCTATGATTGGATAGCCTAAGTGGTTGCCACTTGCAAGGTCCCAGTCAAACGCCAGTAACAATGTAGACTTATTGCCCAAGTCTGAGGTATTGGTAAAAGGGACTGACTGTGAAACTATAGTGGTTCATAGGGTAGGACCAACAGTGAAGACTAGTAAGAAGGACTGTATGATCACAGTGAAGGCTAGTTGAGGGACTGTTGGATCATGATGCAGGATTAGTTTATGAACTAGCTGATGGATAAAGAAGAACTAGCTGAAGAACTAGAAGATCATGGTGCAGGACTAGCTGAGGAACTGAAACTTTGCTAATAAGGACTAGCATAAGTGGATACAGGAGCTAGAATACTTGTTTTGGACTCTTGGAAATGTAGATGTTTATAAGAAAGAAGCAGTAAAGAATTAATTAATGCTGCCAAAAGATATGATATAAAGATGGAATTAATTATCATATAAATAAAAAAGGAAAAGAAAAAATAAGTTACAGTGTTGGAACTGCAGATTTATTGGAAGCTGATTGAGTGAAATGGTGCCAGAATAATGGTGTAATACCCAGTTATGGTAGGTATCACTTGCAGGATGTAGGGCAGCAGGTTGGTGAACTGAAACCCAGTCAAGGCGGTAACAATGGGAAACGCAGTCATTAGTCAGCAGAAGATCTTTGCATGCACGTTGTATCTCCCAAAACTCCCAGCAAAGTAGGTTAAGATGTAGTACATGGACGTGTACATTGCAATAGAGAGTGTTGAATGTGGAGACACCAAAGGAGGCCAGGGTCCAGTTTGAGATGAGTTCAGTTGACCAGGGTTGTAGTAGGGGTCATGACCTAGTCCATCAGGAGGTGGCCCAAAGAACTCTGGACCTGGTTGGTAGCCTCCAATCCCAAGGCAAGCTGTGAGCACAACTGTGAAGATGAGGTGGTTCATCTTCCTTGGATTGGAGGGTTGGCAGGGGCTGATTGTTAGTTTTAACTTGTTAGAGGTAAGTTGAATTTCACTTTTATTGAGGGTATTAGTCTCAATAATAGCACAAGCTATTACTGAGGTGGGATCCTTTATTTATAGTCCTCTCCCCTGTGCAAATATTTGCAATTGGGAGGGAAAAACAGGGGATGGGAGATCCCAGAAGTTTGGAGGATAGGGATAGAAATTGGAACTTAGGAAGATGGCCAAATTCCTGTTCACCTGTTATCTGTGGCTGGTTGGGCAATTCTTGAGGCAAGCCAATAGTTTCTTGTGGTCCTGGTGCTAGGTGAAGGTTGTGAGTCAATTCCTCTTCAAAAGTTATTTTTGGGTCAAGAACATTGTTTTGGATGGGATTTGGCCTTGCCCATGTGGCCAGTGAATCAGCACCTGATTGGTTGGTGGTAATCTTATTTTTGAAATTCAAAACATTATTCCTGCCCTCTTCTTGAGGTAAAAATTTAACTTTTAAATCTTTCCCTGTTGCCAGGGACTTATTTGATTGGCTGCTCCCCATGGAATTTTTTGATTGGCTGCAGGGTAGACCCTGGGACCTGGGTGGGTGGCAGGCACCCGGCTGGGGCCCGGGGAGCAAGTGGGTGGTCTGGGGGCTGGCAGCGGGTGCGCTGGCGGCTGGGCGGGCAAGCGGGTGGGTGGCAGGGCCCAGGCTGGCAGCTGGGGCGCTGGCGGGAGGCAAGCAAGCAAGCAGGTGCCTGGCTGGGTGGCAGGAGGCTGGCGGGCGGGTGGCTGGCAGAGGGCTTGCAGGTGGCCGGCTGGGTGCTGGTGGGTGCAGCAGGCGCCTGCCCGGATGATAAATTGGTTTGGCACTCACCAAGTTCCAATTTCTCATTATTTTTATTTTTATTTTCCCCTAATAAAGGGGGAAAATCCCTATCAAATTTTGCCCCCAAAATTGGGGCTTCAGGTATTTTTTCCCAAGTTTTCTTCTCAGTCAATATTAGGTTTATGTCAGGAATATTCCTGAAAAATGGACTGGTTAACACTTTGGTGCACAAAGAGTTGTCAATTTAAGCACTTTGAGCAGTGGAAATTGATTTCATAGTTGGATCCCGGTGGAACTTCATAAATGGTCTAATTTTGCACTCTGCATTTATTGGTTGAGTTCTGGAAGGTTTCCTGATGAATATGATTGGTTGAAAGACAAAGGTTAAAGTATAAGCAGGAAAACAGTGGATTGATACTTTAAGCTTTTGGGAAATTAAGTGTGTAAGCTTAAGTTATTATAGAAAAAAGTGAGTGACAATGATTTAAGCTTTTGAAGAAAGCAATTATGAAGGTGGAACCTTTGGGAAAAAGACACTATAAAAAGGAGGCTAGCTGGAAAGTTACGGGGTCTTTAAGTTTCTGCCAAAAGGTTTTTGGAGGCCTTTTGATTGCAAGCAGAAGCTTGTTTGGACTGATACAGGAGGAATAAAAAGGCCACTAGAGCTATACAGAGAGCTGGAGCCCAAGATAAAGAAGCAGAAGCCCAATATTAAGGAGCTTGAGCTTGAGCTTGAGATAAGGATCTGGATCCTAAGCACAGTGCAGGAGTCCAAATCTAAGGAGCAGAAGGTTTCTAAGGGGATCTTCCTTCTTAGAGTGAATAAAAGCCTATTTTGACCCCTATACATATTTCTGAGATATATTTTCCCTTACTAAAGAATGACAACCCCTTCCAGCTGGTCCCTGGCTATGACCCAGGACACAATTTGGGGACTGGTGGACAAGAACCCCACAGTGTCCTTGGTGTATGATCTTGTATATCATGTGATGGTGTTTCAGCAACCCTTCTGGAGAAGGTTAAGCCTGTGCTAGACAAATAATATGAGCCCTACATTAGTGATTCCAAAGGGGGAGACAAGGACAAGCCGCCCCAGTATTTCCAAACAACTAAAGTGCAGAATGTGCTGAAAAAAGTTGCCTTCACAGTAGGTTCCATCATGCCGGGAATAATCCAGCCAAGTAGAAAGGCTCAAAAAGCCAGAAAACCCTTCACAAAATTGACCAAATTAATGGATTTAAATCAAACAGTCAATCAAAAATGGGTTACAGCTGCTCCAGTCTGCCAACTGAAACCAATTCCCCCTTGTAAATTGATGTTGATAAATTGACGTAATTTGAGGGTTACTTGGTATGAGCTTATTAATCAGCATGGTTGTCAGAAATGGGTCACTCAAGGGTTCTTTGCAACCTGGACCAGATACTCACTTGACAATGTTAAAGGAATATGAGCCCAGGATCCAGGTGGTATTGCTTAGTCAATTTTTGATATATATTGAATAATTTTCACTGTTTCAACTCTAAGAGTTGAGTCCTCCCAAAAATTTACTCAATAACAATCAAATATCCCTTGGTCTAATTTATTTTTGAAAATGCATCCTACAGTTGGATTGTTGTGCTACATCCCCTAAAATCTGATTCTGAGCCAGATCATTACTGGAAGATGGGGCCCTGCAGTTGGAACTTTGTTGTTGGCACCTCCCAATGTTAATTCAATGCCTGCTGATCTTGGAGTGGTTCCCCCTGTCTTTGAACCTGAAAATTGTGTTGCACCTCAATGTCCTGAATTTTATTCTGAAGATACTCTGATGCTTTCACAGGCTATTTATCTTGGGCTACTTTGGTTAGGATTAATTATTTCACTTAATCCTAGTATCTCATTTTGAATATTTACCAAACAGTATTTGAAGCTGTGTTGGTGGTTAATCATTAAATCTATGTGTATTTGGGTGGTAATTCCCCACCACCTGGAGACAGCTTCTTACTATCCTGTGATTTCTGTCACATTACTCAACTCTTCTACGTCTGAGTTTTTGGTAGCAGTTTGTCATGAATTTGTGTTTCTTTTCTCCTGCTCTGTCAAGGTATCTGTGTTTACCATGTTTATTTGTATCAGTTCTTTTCTGAGTTTTAAGTTTGAGCTTTTCTTTATTTTGTGGTTTCCATCTCCGGTTGCAGTTATTGAGACTGGATCTTCTGTTTCCTATTTCTGTCGCGCTATGTCATTTTGGCGTCTGGATTATTTTCCTGTTCCACCTACTGATGAAATTTTGCGTGAAGTTTTGTTGGCCTTGTCATTCTATTCTGGTTCAAGCCTTAGTCACAAATCCCAAGCTTACCATGTGATGACAAAGGTTTCTAAGGATGCTTGTGAATGGTTGTTGTCTGCAGTGGAGCACAATCCACCAGTTTTAACTGAAAGTGCATCTCTGTATCCCTTGTTAAAAAAATTGTGTGTATCTATTGATGAGCTCAAATTATATTGTAAGTTGTACGCCTTCCAACAGGGTACTACTCCTCTTTTGATATTTCTTCCTCAGTTTCTTGCCTACTGCCGTACAATTGATGTTCCCAAGGTGAATAAACTCTCAGTGTTGTGGTTAGCAGTTGACCAGACTGCCCAGGATCTGGCAGTTTTGGATTCCCTGTTAACCACAACTGAGGCCCTGGTAAGCCAAATTCTTTCTCTGGTCTCAAATCTGTTGGTTTCCAAACAAGGTTTGATGGAAGTCAAAGCCAAACCCTCTGTGTGCTCCTGGTTTTCTGGTACTTGTTCCGCAGTGGCGTCCTCCAGCCAGAGTCAGGATTGTTCTCCCTGTAGTTCTTCTCAGTTGCAATTGGAAATTTTGAACAAACCTGTCAAGGTGTATGAAGCACAGGTAGTGTCTACCCCTGAGAGTTCATTGGCTATGCTTCAGCATTTTGTGCCTGCAAAGCCTTTGGTAGTCAAATCCAAAGTGTTGCCCCTTGTTCCAATCAATTGTGATCATCCTGTCCTTCCTGCTGCTGTCCAAGAAATGATCAAGCAATATTTTCAGGAGCACCCTGCCTCCTTAGCCGCTGTCTCTACTACCAAAGAGAAGCAGGATCCGGCCAAGATTGCAACATTTGCTGCAAAAAAATCTACTTCTGTTTACTTCTTGTTTTATGATAGCATTGATAATAGTCAAAAAAGCTATTGGCCGGCCATTCTGTTGGATTCAGGTGCTTCCAAAAACTTTATGAGTGTTGAGACCGCAGACTTGCTGTAACTCAAGTATCACCCTGAAATGCTTGTTAGGGGTGAAAACTGTCAAACACTTCCCTCTTTCCAGCTTAAGAAGCCAGTGACGTTTGTAGTTGCAGGTCAGTCTTTCACTATGAGGATCTCTATTTTCTCTACCCTTATATATCCTATTATTTTGGGGGTGGGCTGGTGGCAAGACCATAATGTATTGACCTTGCTGAAAGAAAATGAGCTGCAAGTGGAACACTCTTTGGGAATATCTATCCATATTCTGTTGTTAGGTATGTCTAAATTAGAGCAGTCTTCTCAGACCATTCAATTAATTCATGTTCCTGCCCCCGCAAGTTTGGATTTACCAGAATGCCTGCACCTCTGGTCTGTGGCGCTTGACGCTACTAGGGGGTAAGGCCCTTCCCAAGCACACTCAGTTTGACTTTGACTTTAAAGTTACTGTTGATCTGATTTGTATTGTGTCTCCTATTTACCATTTAACCTTGAAGGAAGACCATGTTTATAGGAGTGGACTCAATAAATGTTAGTGAAGGGTTACATTTTCAAGAAGGCTCCATCAATCTGCTCCCCATTGTTGTTTGTGCAAAAGTCTGATGGCTCTCTTAGTCCTTGCGTTGACTATGGGAATTTGAATAACATTACAATTCCTGATCCCTATTTCTTACCTCTCAAAGCTCAGATTTCTTGGTGCGTTGAGAAGGAAAATGTGTTCTTAAAACTTGATCTGTTGAATGCCTTCAATCAAATCAGGATTGTGGAAGGAACAGAATGGTTAACATCATTCAGAACCAAGAAGGGCATCTTCCAGTTCCGTGTAATGCCTTTTGGATTGAAGAATGCTCCAGCTTGCTTTCAGCAGTTAATTGATTCAGCCTTGGGGGATCTCCTAGGAGTATGTGCCATTCCATATATGGACAACATCTTGGTATTCATTCCAGATGAGGAGTTGTGTTAGGCCTACCTGTTGGCAGCTGTAGAGCCCATTCTCCAGGCCAACTTGATCATTAAAAGGAGTAAGTGTGAATTCTTTAAGCGTAAGGTTACCTTTCTGGTTAATGTTATCTTTGAGGATGGCCACACCATTGCCCCTGAAAAGGAAGCTGAAGTTTGAGAGTATTCTACGCCTGTGACAGTATCCCAACTGTGTAGTTTTTTGGGTACCTGTACGTTCTTGAAGAAATTCACCCCTCACTTTTCTGAAGTGGCCGCCCCTTTATATTCAGCTAGCAGGAAGACAACTCTGGTCTGGACACCTGAGTGTGCAGATGCATTTGCAGCAGTCAAGGCTCTTTTGTTGTCCTTCTCAGTGTTGAGACATGTGGATCCTGAGCTGCATTTTGTGGTTTCCATGGATGCTTTAAAATATGCTGTGGCTGATGTGTTGTTACAGACTGCTGGTGATGGGATAGAGAGACCTCTAGGGTATTTCTCCTGGAAGATGGAGGCTCAGGAATGCAATTACATGATTTACGGCAAGGAATTGTTGGCTGTTGTGGAATCATTAAAGCATTGGCATCACCATCTCATGTTGGCATGTCATCCTTTTGTAGTAAGAACTGACCACAAAGCTCTTCTATATTATTGACAACCCAGGGTTTTGTTGGATTGTCAATCCAGATGGCATGGTGACCTGACAAGATACAAGTTCCGCTATAAGTTTATTAAGGGATTAGACAATCACTTGGTCAATGCACTAAGCAGGAATCCTTCCCATCTCCCAGATGCTAGTATGGACGTTGAGTTTAACACTCATAATATGATTCCAGACAAGGTGGTGATGCCTTTTATATTGCCTCTGCAGGCTACGTTGGCCACCATGTTCTTAGCTGAGGGCAAAGACCTGGACTTGTATTACAAGGTTAAGTTTCTGCAACCTTTGTCCAAAGGCTATGATAGGCTATTAGAGCTAGCATGCACAAACCCAGTGGGTCAGCCTCAGGGTTATCATAAGATTGGTTCAGTCCTATATCATCAAGGTTGCTTGTGGGTTCCTGATGGCACTATTTGGGATGAAATCATGGAGGCCCATCACACCTTTCCTACAGCAGGCCACCCAGGGAAAAACAAAACAGTGGAACTATATTTCCGACAGTTTTCTTGGAAAGGTTTGACAGTGCAGGTAGCGGCTTTTTTAGATTGCCTGGTATGTGTTTGATCCAAGGCAAGCCAGAACAAGACTACTGGTTTGGTGGTTCCTCTGCAGCCAGCTGCAGGACCATGGACTTGGTATGGGTAGAATTTATCAGAGAACTCCCAAATTCCAACAGATTTAATGCAATCATGGTGGTGGTTGATTGCTTCACAAAAATTGTACACTTTTTTTCCCTGCTCAACCACAATCACTTCAGTGGAAACAGCTCAGCTGTTTGTGAATAGAATCTTCTCCTTGCATGGCATCCCAATGGAGATTGTGAGTGACTGCAGGCCCCAATTCATGCTCAGTTCTTGGAAGCTTTTACTGGGATTCTAGGTATCAAATTGTGCCGTTCCATGGCTTTCCACCCCCAAACTGATGGACAAACAGAGAGGGTAAACCAAAGTTTGGAGGTCTACCTATGCTGCTACACAAATCCAAGACAAGATGATTGGTGTGATAACCTACCCATGTCAGAGTTTACATATAATAACGCTCTGCACAGGTCAACTCAGGTTTTGCCATTCTATGCCAATGTAGGCTACAACCCTTTATCTAACATGGGTCACTGCTTAGTTAGCAATGTGGAAGCTGCAACTAATCAAGCTGCTGCATTAAAGCAGGTCCATCAGGAGCTCCAGATTACTTGTGCTGCTGCCGTGATAACTGACAAGGAATACACAGATTGCAAGCTTCAGGAAGGTCTAACCTACTGGCCAGGTGATCTGGTCATGGTGGATGCCTGCAATATGAAACTGAAGGTCCCTTGCCGCAAATTAAGTCCCAAGCAAGTTGGTCTCTTCAAAGTGGAAAGTCAAATTGGTCCCTTTGCATATTGGCTGGATTTACCCCTGGCTTTCAGATTTTCCACACTTTCCATGAATGCCTTCTTATTCCCTTTAAGGGTACTGAGACTCCTTCTTCCCAACCCATTCTTGTGGAAGGAGAACCTGAGTATGAGCTAAATTCTATTCTGACTTCCTGTAAGAATTGACACTGTTTGGAATATTTGGTGTCATGGAAGGGTTATCCTGATTCCAAAAACTCCTGGGTTTGCCACTATGATTGTTCCAATTCCTCAGACCTGATTCAAGAGTTTTACAAGCACAATACCACTGCTGTTAGCCACCCCAAACTTACCTTAGCCGCAATGAAACTCCTGCCTGCCCACAAGAATTTTTCCTTATCCCATCTCCCAGATGGTGGTATTATGCCCAGGGCTAAAGCAGAGAGTAATGTCACAGTAGATTTCATCATGCCAGAAATAATACAGTCAAGTAAAAAGGCTCAAAAAGACAGCAAACCCTTCACAAAATTAACCAAATTAATGTATTTAAATCAAACAGTCAATCAAAAATGGGTTACAGCTGCTCCAGTCTGCCAACTGAAACCAATTCCCCCTTGTAAATTGATGTTGATAAATTGACGTAATTTGAGGGTTACTTGGTATGAGCTTATTAATCAGCATGGTTGTCAGAAATGGGTCACTCAAGGGTTCTTTGCAACCTGGACCAGATACTCACTTGACAATGTTAAAGGAATATGAGCCCAGGATCCAGGTGGTATTGCTTAGTCAATTTTTGATATATATTGAATAATTTTCACTGTTTCAACTCTAAGAGTTGAGTCCTCCCAAAAATTTACTCAATAACAATCAAATATCCCTTGGTCTAATTTATTTTTGAAAATGCATCCTGCAGTTGGATTGTTGTGCTACATCCCCTAAAATCTGATTCTGAGCCAGATCATTACTGGAAGATGGGGCCCTGCAGTTGGAACTTTGTTGTTGGCATCTCCCAATGTTAATTCAATGCCTGCTGATCTTGGAGTGGTTCCCCCTGTCTTTGAACCTGAAAATTGTGTTGCACCTCAATGTCCTGAATTTTATTCTGAAGATACTCTGATGCTTTCACAGGCTATTTATCTTAGGCTACTTTGGTTAGGATTAATTATTTTACTTAATCCTAGTGTCAGAACTTTTGGTTCTGCTCTCAGACCTAGTGGTATGATTGCAACTTGCTTTATTGGGTAGTTGAGTAATCTTAGTCATTGTGTTGATAGTTAGCTTTTGAGGCAACAAGCGTTACTTGCAACAACTGGTATTTCCTTGGCAAGGCGACAGCTAGCAATTTCCAAGGGAGGCAACTTCCAAGCGGCTTTCTATACAGGCGGCTTGCTAGTTCTTTGAGTACTGACAATGGTCTTCAAACTAAGATATCTTCTTCTACTGTGAAAAGGTTCTACAGTAGGATCTTGGTATTATTGTCTTCCTTCCATTAGTCCAATGGGAGGGCTTTTATAGAGCCAGTGCTCTGTTTCCAGGATAAGATCATCTGGCGCATCTAACTCTTGCTTGGTAGTTTTTTCACCTCCAGACTGCCAGCATCAACCCCCAGAGTTAGGCATCCATGCAATGGCATGGGATTTCATATCATAGTACCCTGAGCTGGGTACTAATTTCCATAGAGTGATGCATAATCTATTAGCGTGCTGGTAGTGGCAGCGCTAATTTATGGCTCCATTTTTAGTGCATGACATATTGTTCCCGGGCAACCTTTCTTGTGAGGATTAGCAGTGGCACTGGTGGTTTTCTAGTGCAAATTGGACACATTATTTTTGATCTTCAGAGAAACCCATAATAACTAACCCAGTGGTTTTCTAGAGTATTCTGAAATAACTCTAGCCAATTGGGAACCAGTCATAATTGGAGTTTATAGTATTCCTGGTTGTTCTTGTAACAAGTGATCCAAATCTACTCCACAAAGGCTTCTCATATCAATTAAGCCTGCTAGTAGTATTGGAAGCTTCTCCAATAGATGGCTTGGCAAGCTGCCAAGATATTCAAGGTAGAACAAAGCCAGTATGAATTCCTGACACTTAGTATCTCATTTAAAAAATTTACAACCCGGCATTTGAAGCTGCGTTGGTGGTTAATCATTAACTCTATGTGGATTTAGGTGGTAATTCCCCACCACCTGGAGACATCTTCTTACTATCCTGTAATTTCTGTATCAGTTGCTGCATTCTACAGCCAAGTGCTCATGCCCTGTGTTGTGCCCAATCCCATGGAGTCAATCCCTACTGCCAAAAAGGCCAAGTTCCACATCATTCCTGACGCCACCTGCAAGACCTTGATGAGGCTCATGGAGAAAAGACCAGACTAAAAGAAGGCTGCAGCTATTATCAGGATCTCAGAAAAATCTGCCCACAGGCTCCAAAAAACTTATCTGAAAACAGTTACTGTTCTCCTTTTGGAGAAATCCAAGTGTAAACCAGTTCTGTTGGTTAAGGAACACATGTGGGACATCTGACAGTGGGTCCAGAAAAACTGCCATCTTGAACTGGAAAATCTTCAGTTAATGGTTGAGTCCCTTTTGAAATCCAGACTTCAGTTTCCACTTGCTACTGTGTAATCAAGAAATTACAATTCTCCTGGAAAAATTGGGGCATCTCCATTCAATTAAAATAGCCCAGACAATGTTGTCTACTGCCAGAAATATGCCCAGACAGTTACTTCTCTCAAGGAAAAGGACACAGTAAAGTTCTTTTACATCAATGAGTCCTCCTTTGCGTCCTTCATGAGAAAAAAGTATGGGTATTTCCCAAAAGGTGAAAAGAACAGTATGTCCCAGTGTGCAGCTGTCCAGTCTGTTGCCTACTTGATGGTAGCCTTTCTTAGTCCCCTTGGTATTGAGCTCTACTAGATGATCAAGGGTTCTCACAATAGTGGGACCTTTCTGGAATTTCTCTGATTGGTATAGGAACACCTGAGGTGCACAAGCCTGGGCTTCACCAATATCATTGTTCTAGATAATGTCAGACTCCACAAAGTGGCAGATATTCTCAATTAATTCCAGGTGATTGAGTCTGGTGTTGAAATTTCCTCCCAACAATTGGCCATGTCCACTTTGCGTCTTCTCTTCCCCCCTCCTATTCCCCATTCCTCAACCCAATTGAGGAGATCTTTGGGTGGATCAAGAGAATTTTCAAAAAAGGGGCGCCACCTGGGCCCAATGATTTATTTCATTTGCTGCAGGTTGGTGTCCATACCCTCTCAGCTGAAACCGTGGCCAGATTCTATGGTCACGCAGATTTGTTTCTCACTGTGTGCCTTGTCCAGAAGCCAATCAATTAAAGGCTTAGCTATTCTGAATGTTTTATTCTGCATTTTATTTTTAATATTTTTATTTAGTTTATTTTATTTTGAATTTATTTCTGTGATTCTGCATATTGCGTCAGGTATAATAAAAATTAACAAAGCAAAGCCAATTGAATGAATGAATGGAAAATAAAACACAAAAGTATTTATATTTTTATTATAATGATTTTATTTAGGGTAGTTTTATCCATTTTTTATATGATTCCAATTATATACTGTCATGTTTATAAAGATTAACAAAGCAATAAGGGTGAATGAATGAATACACAGAATATTTTTTATCATGTATTTATTTGTTAAATATAGATTATTTGAGCAGATAATTTTAAAGAAAATATATATATAGAAATCAAAATAGTATTTGGGTGTAGACTTTTATTGGGGGTGGGAGCAGAGGAATTCAAGGACAGTGTGTTGAAATAGACTAGTAATTTCTATTGACAATGTGTATATTGACATTGGACCTGTACTAAATAAATTGAGGCGGGTAGAATACGGGAGCATTGTGATACAATTGGCTAGGAGGATTTTTTCTGGTGGAGCAGCCATTCCATAGGTGGCAGCAAGAATAACTGAATTCTGAATAACATGCTCTATTGAGCTTTATCCAGAGGCAATTTTTTTATCTAGTAAATGGCGTACTACATCCAGTTTTATTATCATATCAGACCAGCCGCGGTTTTCTGCTTTAAGCCACATCAGTACAACAAGACCTAGGTAAGCAATAAAGTTAAGTCTCTGCCCTGCAAACAGGGCTGAGAACTCACAAAATTTATTGTATAGAGTACTTATTTTATTTTTAAAGGATGTTTTGTCAAAGGTTTTTTCCATTGTTTTTGGTATTCCAGTCTTGTCAGAGCACCAGGAGGCCCCAAAGTCTCCAAGGACGCCTACAACAGCAGGCATGATGGCAGGCAAACTATAGCTAAGGTTTGTTATTTTTTTATTGAATTTTTTTAGGATATGTGATAGTGTATGCTCAGTTGGGAAACAGAAACAGACTTCTTCTTGTCCTCTCTTCATTTTGGGTAGGTTTTGGTATGGCATTGTTTGGAAAAAAATCCCAGACAATCATGATAAAGAGCTTGCAGAAGCCAATATCCAGAATGAACTGGTCAAGTTGCAGGTTAGGGGACAAAGCCAATGCCAAGACCCGCCATTCAGTGTCATCTTGCTTTGGTTAGAGTGCTGTAAGTTGTTCTTGTTCCATAGGGTAATTTTTTAAATTTATTAATCATCTCAGAGGCAGCAGCTGGCGTCAGGACCAGCTGATACCCTATGTGGGGGATGTAGTTGCTTTAAAATGATTTTGATATGTAGGGTTTTAGATACTGGCAGCCTTTTTCTTCTGTTTCTTTTATAAATAAAAAAGTTAGTAAAATATTTTTATTTATTTGATTTTTATTTTTTACCTTCTTCTATATCTTTACCTGTTGCTCTCTTGACAGAGGCTTCTTCACAGGACTTGTCACTTGCTGATTCCTGGTTATTTTCTGTTGGTTTTTGTTTCTTTTTATTTTTAGCTGCTCAAACATCTTGGGGTCCTTTGACCACGCCTCCACAGTTGCAAACCCCTGTGGCTTGAACTGTACATTGGCAAGAAAATCTTTTTTGTGTGTTTAAGAGCCTGGCCGTAAGTTTATTGGTAGTATTGGGAATCTTCTTTTTCACAGCCTTCACAGTAAGTTTGTCTAGTTTGTTGCCTTCTAACACCACCTCCTTTAGCATATCCTTCACCTTTTGATTGACCTCCTTGATTTTAGCCACAGCCACAGCCGCATCCAATTCCTTTATCATCACCTCAAATTCTGCCATATTTTTCTTGTTATTACATCAACTCTTTTTATATCATTAGAATGTCTCAATAAACTATATCTATTCTATTGTAGCTAACAGAGTTTAAATAAATATATCTTGATTTTACTTATGTTTTTATTAGCTTTAAGTAATACTATTTATTTGATATTGATATTATGTACATTTATTCTATATAGCAACCCATTTCTAGTATGATTAACAACATACTTTGTCATGTATATGTTCTGTCCAAGTAAAACATGATTTGTTCTCAAATCAATATGCCAAGCTCAACCCAAAGTACATATTTATTAAAAGATAGCCACTTTCACAGGTTATATGTACATCATATATTTTAGAGCGTGTAAACCAATGCAATCTTAGTATCATGAACAATTTGTTTTGTCATGTATATGTTTGTCCAAGTACAATATAATTTATTCTTGAATCAATATGCCAAGTTCAACCCAACATACATATTTATTAAAAAATTATCACATTCAGGGGTTATATGTAGATCATATATTCCAGATATATATGTAATAAGATGGCTTATTTTTATTAATTCTATTGTTCTATTATAACTTTAATATTTTTGAATTGCTACAATAAATTACTTTAAAAACTACAAGTGCTACTTACCAGAAAATTGAAATGGGCATAAATTTTTACTGTCTTTGTGCTTAGCTCAGACCAGACAGGCCTCAGTTATTGCACCCAGTTTAACTTAATAGAATAAGCCTATTAAAAATAGGAAATATCTTTGTTTGCAAATTGGCACACCAAATTGTGGTCAATCTAGCACCAGAGAACCCAGAGGTCTGGTGCTAGAGTGACCACAAGTTGGTGTGCCAATTTTCAAACAAATACATGTCTTATTTTCAGCAGGCTTATTTCATTAAGTTAAACTGGGTGCAATAACTGAGGCATGTCTGGTCTGAGCCAAGCACAAAGACAGCACAAATGCATACCAATTACAATTAGCTGGTTTGTAGCACGTGTAGTTTTTAAAACTCACTTTATTGTAGCGCTTCAATATATTAAAGTTATAATAGAAAGCAATATAATTAATAACTATTAAAGCAGCCAAATTTAACTTGTGACGTGATAAAAATCAATCACCACTGTATTTAAATGCAAATTATTTATTATAACTATAAGAACTTGTAAATGTTAAGCCAATATAAATTAAAAAAAAAATTATTGGGGTGTGAAAGTTTTATTGGGGAAATGATATTGGGTGGGGCAAACTAGTTAGCAGGCTAGATTGAGGGGGGAGGACTTGATTGGCTGGGGGGGTTGGTGCTAGTCATCTGGGAGAATTGGATGGGGACTAGGGTAGCTGGAGGACCCAGTGGGATTTGAGTGCTTTCATTGAATTGGAGGAATTGATTGTACATGACATCATATTCTGACTCAGGGAGGACAGTAATTGGCTTGTACACTGGGAAATCACAAGGTGGCAGCTGGGGATTCTTTGGCAATTGGCGGCTACTGAGAGCCTTCAAAGCTATATTTGTAAACATGTTACAAAAGTAACAGTTTCAAAGCCCTGGTTGGGATCAAATCCGCTCCTAGTCACCAGGCGGGGCTAGCGGGCGGGGAGATTCACCTGCACCTGGATTTTTGCTTTTCAAAGCAAATCCAGATGCAGGAATCATTCCCATCCTGGTGGCAGCTGAGGGGCCTGTTTTGGGGCCCAAAAGCTACTGCCAAGCCTTGGTGGGTTTGGCTGGGCCTAGGCAGGCTATTTTTAGCTGCTCAGTAAACCCAGATCAAGCCCACCCTCCATTAAGTAGTTTAGGGTCCCCAATTGGGGGCCCCTTTTTTAATCAAGTTCTTTGGGCTCAGGAAAGCCTGTCAAGCCAGTCCAAAAATGGTGATCAAATTGGGAAAACCCCCATAACCCCAGAAGCCAAACCTGCCAGAATCAATGGCCAGCCAAGCCAATATGGACCACCAAAAAGCCAAACAACTGTTCCTGAAAACCCCAAAAATGACCATGAAGCAGCCAATCAAACAGCAGAACCTGAGATGCCAAGCCTTCCCACACAGATAGCACCAGAAGAATGCCCAGAGACATCTGCATGTGAGTAATTATATAAATCAGAAGCACTAAAAAGTTATGTATTGTCATCCTTACCAAATAAAGTTGTTATGAACCTTTGGTTCACCAATCTGTTTCCATACCTATTTTTGGTACTCTTCCATCTGCTTACACCCAAGCGTCAGTACCCATCCACTGGGATATATAGTCAGACTCCAGTTGACAAAAACAAAGCCTTTGACTACTACTGTCCACCCAATGCTCCATTTGGCCCTGTGCATTTCACTGAGTATCTTGCCAATCCTGACCATGAACCCTGGACCTTGGAAGACTTGCAGTGGTACACCCACCCAAACGCCCCCAAGGAAGCCTACCAAATTGTCTGTGATGACAAAGCAATCTCATTTATCCTTTGATCTTCAACAGGAAGTACAACAATCCTGCTGCCTACTTGGTCCCCATGAAACCGCCCCTGACACCCAAACCAACCATCTCAACCCCCCCACTTCTGATTCCACTGGCCAGAGTAGTCGATTCCTGGGAGTGCTTTACCTGGCGCTCACGGGATTGATTGACTCTGCCTTGCCAGTGACTGGACCTTGGACTGTGGCTGGGAAGGCCCTTTTCTACCTTGTAAAGTTAGGTCCCATCATCTGGTGGGCCATACAAGTACCTTCTTTGACTCCTCCCTCACCTGCTGGAGCTCCACAGTACTCTTGATATACTGACATTATGATGATCCATCCCAAACTTGATAACCTGGGTCCCAAGATGTTATTAGCACTTGGGGCTACTTGTATGTTTGTTTTTATTATTATCACTTATTACTGTTATTTGTGGCTATCATACCAAATCTCCTCCATGTGGAAGAGAACAACCTGGACTTTGGATGATTCTAAGGATGCTCCAGAGAGCAAAGACCCAACTGCAGCAACCTCCTCCTAAGTACAGAACGTCATTGTGAACCAAACCACCTCCAATGTGGTCATGCCCCAGATGGGCAAGCTCAGCCTAGAGGAAGCCTAAAGAGTCATGCTGGTACTACAACTGCACTTTCTAGCCAATGCCACTGCCTATCCTAACAACACAGTCAAAATCTTGGGATTAACATCCATGCTAACAGGGGACACCCTAGACTGGTTCAGCAAAGCCATAGCCAACAATGTAGAGTTTTGCTTAGACTATGCTCAATTTGAGGCTGAACTAATGGCCACAGGAGAGGATCAGAATACCTGTCACTTTGTCTTCATGACCCTGTTAGAATTCAAGCAAAACAGCTGCCCACTTCAGACCTATGTAGAAGAGTTCACCAAACTACAGACCTGTGCTATGCTGGACAACAAATTGGCTGCCATCCTATTCAGAAAAGGCGTGAACCCAGGGTTAAAGGACCTCCTCAAGCACCACCACCCCACAATTGAATTAGAAGAACTGACTGTTGTTGTAAATTGCGCCATTAATGCTATTTCAATATGGCCTTCAAATATTGATAGCTGCAAAGATTTGGCTGGGTTTTCTTTCAATTTTGGATATTCCTTACCTTCTGAAAATGGGTCTGGTCTAATATCCACCCATTATGGATTATTGTACCTGTCTGTAAATGATCCTGGTATGACCTCATCCCAACGTGACCCTCTCAGCCACTCTGTCTTCCTAATGAGTGATCACTGTCCCTTGTCTACTATTTAAAGTAGAATCATTTCTCCTAATAAAGACAAGTTTATCCTCATTTGTGTTGGCTTTAATAATCTTCAAGCTTTTCCCTGTCCTTTCTTGCCAAAAGAACTTTCTCTTCTTGTTTTCCAGGAAATTAAGGTGTGTGCCCTTAATTTTTGCCCTGAAGGCTAACTTAAGGCTAGCTTCAAACCTCAAATCTTTTGTTATAAATATTTCCTAATGTGTCCTCCTGGATGTTGTCCCTGGGAGCCAAACAAAACAAAATGGTGCTCACTACAGGGGCTGTAAGCCCCTTAGTTACTCTGTTCCCATGTGCATTCTATGGTCCTTCTCACTTTGTTTCTGAAGTACCCAAACAATCTAAAGTCTCTAGTCCCCCTTTAGAAGAAGACGTCACCAATGCCCCCTCAAATCCTATGGTATTATTTCTGTCTCCTGGGCCTGTGTGGGCCCCCCTCCCAGCTTTCTCTCTCAATTACAAGCAAGCTTGTGCTGCCGCCTGCTTCATTTTGGTACTGTGGCAATGCACACCATCCCTGGCCTCTGTCCCAAGTACGCTTCTGAAGACCTGTACTACTTCTTTTTGGACTTTGGTCTCCCCCTGCACTGATGGAATCCATGGATATGATTGGCGTGTTGGTCAACCAGCTCATCCATCCACCCTAGTTCACCATCAACTTGCCTTAGGATCCCAGAACCAACTGTTTGATGCTGTAGCCACTGCTGTCTCAAATAACCATGAGCAAAATGTGGCCTATCAAGAATGGTCCCACAGTCTCTTTGAGTGTATTTCTGACAACCAGTGCAACTCACTGGCATCACAGAAGTACTCTACCTCCTCCCTGAACTCCCTTTGTTCTTTGCTCCCTGGATACATCAAGGACCAACTATGCAAACTGGATGATCATCAGGCAGTGTGGCGTGAGAAAATTGAGGCCGTCTTGCTAAACCACCGCCAGGATTTTGAGACTCTGGTTAGTGAACTTAATCAATTCAGGGAGCATGTCAACTCGCATTTTGAATTGGTAAGAGCTCATGTTGATACTTGGGGCTTCCATCTGCAGCATCAATGCAGTCTGTATAAGACTGCACTAGGCAGCACTCTATACCAGGTGCAACATTATGTGGACAACAGGGTATTGTCTATTGAGGTGACTCCTCCCGCTCCTCCTGTTGAGGCCCCATCTGATTTTGAAACCAAGGTATGGGAGGCAATTACCAAACTCAAGGCTACCACTTGACGTCAAGCTTCTGTTCAGAACCCCCCTCCAGTTAAACCAATGCCTGACCCTTGTATTGCCTCCCTCACTGATCAGGTGGCTACCTTTCAAGGTGAAATCAAGTACTTAAGACAGTGCCTCTCTAATTCTGAGGATTTGTCATCTGAATGAGATGAAGAGAAAGGTGAAGTTGTTAATACTCCCACTCATGACAATCATGGTTGTTGCCCTGGTTTGAAAGGTCAACCCCGGGTCAACTGCGCACATGCTCTAGATCAGCTTGCAGAAGTGACAAATGATGTAGCTGATAGGCAAGACGCATTGGAAAGAGAGGTACAAAACCTCTCCTGTTTTACCGAGACCCTAAATGGACAAGCTGTCCCCTTGGTTGCTCAGACCACTTCTCTGGCTACTTGTGTCAATGGGATTGCTGGCACCTTGGCAGTACAAAAAATCAAGATTGACAAATTTGGGACTACTGCTGCCACTGCTAGGGATATTAGTGGACAGAACAGCTCTACCTTGGACACCCTAGAGGAAAGCCTTTGACTCCTCTGGGCTAGACAACCTGCTGCTGAATCCAAGTTTAAAGGCAACCCTCATATTAATGTCCTCAACCCTGGTGAAAACAGCCAGTCCTTGTCCTCATCATTGACCCAAACTACAAACCAATCTTCAAGCAGATATTTGATCTAAAAACCTCTACCATTGCCGCCTTTCTAACCATTTACAAAACTGCAATGTGTAGGGCTACTGACAAACTCAAAAAGGAATATATCCTCACCTGTCTCCATCCCACTTTCCAAGAAGTAGTGGTCCCTGAGCTCCCCTCTATCATCACTTGGGAGGACATGAAGCGCTCCTTATTGAGGAGTTTGGAGGAGATCTTAGCTTGGAGGTCAAGAATGATGCATTTATGCATATTGTCTTTAATCCCAAGAAAACCCTGGCCAAGTTTGCAGATTGTTTCTACATTAAAGGCCAGCAGTTAATCACTAGTCAACAGTTAACTCCCCGGGAAGCCTACACAGCTTGTTCAAATGCTTTGATGGTGAACCAGCTTCTATGCCTACACTTTAAGGCACACAAGGCTTTGCTCACTTCTATGAAGAGCATTAAAACACTCTTACAAGACATGCATTTGACCCATGGAGGTACAGTGGTAGTGAAAATAAAGCCAGCAATGCTGGGACTACCTCTTGTACGCTGCACATAATAACCCTGGGTGCTGGTGGACAGGCTAAGAGACAAGGCTGCCATAACTGTGGCCAAATTAGGCACCACTTGCGTACTTGCACTAATCCTTGAGTGGAAGGTTGTGATCCCAAGGAACAGGCAGGAAAAGAGAGGTCAGCTTAGAGACAGAGACGCTCTCTGCTGACCAATCTCCCCTGTCTCCCCCTGATCCTCTGTCTGATGAGGAAGCTCCCTCTTCCTCTGGCCCAACTATCCTTCATATATTTCACAATCTCTCCAGTGATTCAGAGCCTGGATTCTGATAGTGAAGATTCTGATAGTTATGGCTATTCTGTCTTGGCTGTTCCAGAAACTATCCCTGTCCCATACAAGCTTTGCTCTGGGAAGACCACCACCATTTCCTGAGTACCTGAAAGTGAAGCTAAATACATGGTGGCTTGCCCTTACCTATCTCAAGCCCATTGACCTCCTGTCTTGGTTGATTCTTCTGAGGAAGCAGCCAAGCTAGCCAAAGCTCTCTTCCAAAAAGTAACTGTATTCCTCCTGCTACAGACTGTATATAAGGAGATTTCTGCGTTACAGTGCATGCTAGCTAAGTGAAAAAAGGAGCTAGAGGCTGCACAAGATGTGTTGGCAGTCCTGCCCCCTTTGGGAAAGATACTTAACCTGTGTGGAAGTATCCATCCAAAAGGTTAAAATCAAAGCCATCCTGGATACTGGCTCTCCAGTCAACGTAGTATCTTCAAAACTAATGAAGAAGCTTAAACTGGCTCCTGACCTCAACTACACTCAGTTGTATGGCATAGCTGGCATGACACAAACATAAGCCATTGGTGCCTACTCTGCCCTACCCATGAAGTTTTGGAAACTCCTCATTGCATCCCCTGATGTTGTCCTCAAGAACAAAAGCTACAACCTCTTGGTTGGTACACAATTCCTCTGAGAGTATAACGGGATTGTGAACTTACAAGATGGATACCTTTTGCTCTTGGGATATGAGGTTCCTTTGATTTTTGAGGAACCTCTGTGCCTCTCCAGAAAACGTCTTAAAACTTGCATGCTTGAATACCCTACGGGTATCTTCTCTCTCAAGTATAGGACTCACTCCTCCAACATGTGCACCCCTCCTCCTTCCTGCCTTGCGGAAGAAGGGGTACCCCTACTAGCACCAGCGGCTATCACCATTCCCCTGGGCTCTCAAGTGGTGGTTGATTCCCAGATTTCTTATGAGCTACCTGAAAAGTTGTTCTTAGAACTCTACTCACCTGAATCCCTAAGCCGTAAAGAGCCCCGCCTGTGTCTTGGGATTCTAGATCAAACCCACAAAGAGCCTGTGAAATTACTGCTTGCTAACCTGACGGCCCTGCCCATGCAGATGACCTGAGGCCAGGTTGTAGGGCATGGTTGTATACTGGGAGCAGAGCAAGTGGCCTCCCTCTACCCCTTTGGAACTTTTAGTGATTTTAATTTACCTGAAGACAATCCTCAAGTTCTCTCCTTGTTCACTGCTGCTGACTTCCCCTAACTGTCTCCTGTTCAACAAAAAGACGTGTTAGACCTGCTCAATTAGTTTAGCAACATCTTTGCCTCTGGACCTACGGATTATGACCTGGCTAAGGGAGTCATCCATCAGATTGATACTGGGGATGCACCCCCTTTTCATTCCAAACCATACCGCTGTAGTAGGGTGGAGAATGCTCAAGTGTCTAAAGAACTCAAGCAACTTCTGGATGCTGGGTTACTGGCTCCTTCCCAAAGTCCTTGGGCTTCCCTGTTACTGATTCTCAAGAAGAAAGATGGCAGACATTGCATTGTAATGGACTATTGCCGCCTGAATTCTCTCACTAAGAAAGACTCATACCCCTTGCCCAGGATTGACAATGCTCTTTGACGGCTGGGTGGTTCCAAGTTTTTCTCAGCCATTGATCTAGCCTCTGGATACTGGCAAGTTGACTTATCTCCTGAAGATTGAGAAAAGGCTGCTCTTATCACCTCAGAAGGCCTTTTTGAACCCACTTGTATGCCCCAGGGACTCTGCAATGCCCCTGCTACATTTCAACGGGCTATGGACTCCATCCTACAAGACCTAAAGCTCTCTTGCGTCCTTTTGTACCTAGATGACATCACTGTATTCAGTGCTACCTTTACCAAACACTTGGAACACCTCAAGGCTGTCTTCATCAAGATTTGCAAAGCTGGCTTGAAACTCAAACCCTCTAAGTGCTCCTTCTTTAAGGAATGTCTCAAATTCTTAGGTCACAAGGTCACTCAAACTGGAATCTGCCCCATGAATAACAAGGTAGAAGCCATTGACAAGATGCTACCTCCCACAAATCTTTGAGAGGTTCAAGTATTCCTTGGCATGATGGGCTACTACTGACAGTTCATACCTGATTTTGCTGAACTGAGTGAACCCCTTGTCCAGTTGCTTTGCAATGTCCCCTTCAAATGGACAGACAACCAACAACAAGCATTTGAAGTGTTGAAGGCCAAGCTCAAAGAGGCTCCTATCTTGGTCTATCCTGATTATGATAAAGGGTTCATCTTGTATACTGACGCTAGTGGGGTAGCTATGGGTGCCATCATTGCCCAGCTTGACAATGAAGGCGTGGATTGACCTGTAGCCTACTCTTTGCGGGTCCTCAACAAGCATGAGAAGAACTACAGCGTCACTGAGAAGGAATGCTTGGTGGTGCTGCACGCAGTAAAACAGTTCAGGCACTACATCTATGGGACCCACTTCACAGTAGTCATAGATCACTCCTCCCTTAAATGGCTGCAGCAGCTAAAGGAACCTGAAGGTCAATTAGCGTGTTGGGCCCTGCATCTACAAGGATATGATTTCACTGTGATACACTGTCCTGGGGCCCAACATCAGAACTCTGATGGCCTTTCAAGGATGCTAATTCTAGCTATCCACCCCGCTGATGCTGATTGCCTATACAAATTAATAGGGTATCCTGACTCTTGGACCACTGAGCCAGAAGACATTTGTTTGGCACTACAGAACCTATCCATGGACACTGTAATTTGTGATAGACAGCTCTTCAAAAAGGTTAACAATGCCTACCTACCCTACATTTGCCCTAGTATGAGGATAGCCATTATTCTCCAAGCTCACATTGACACTGGACATGGAGTCATAGCAAAGACTCACAACTGGCTGTGCAAAAACTTCTATTGGGAAAACATGTGCATCCTGATCCCTGATGTCCTTGCCTCCTATCATTTCTGTCAGCTTCAACGCCCTTGCCTATCCCAACACCAGTTCAAGTGCATCCCTTCAAAGCATGCCTTCTACACAATGAGTATTGATGCTGTTGGGCCCTTCCCTTGGTCTAGGTTGGGATGTTGGTTTATCTTAGTTGCTGTATACCATTTTAGCAAATGGGTCAAAGCCAGAGTAACAAAATATATAACTGCCAAGACCACGGCTACTTTTTTACTGCAAGACATCTTCTATTGACATGGCTGCCCCCAAGTCCTGCTTTCTGACAATGATACCAACTTTAATGCTCATCTCATCACTTCTATTGTCAAAGCTATGGGTACCCACCAATTGTTCTCTGCGCCATATAACCCCTCAACCAATGGAACTGTCAAACAAGCAAACTCCATCCTTGTGTCCATAATTAGGAAGCTCACGCTCTCTGACGCTGCCAATTGAGATATGTTCCTCCCTGCTGCCCTCTTTTCTTACCACCTCAGTAATTACCAAGTGACTGGTCAGTCCCCTTTTGCCATGCTGTATGGGCGTGAAGCCACCACCCCCTCAATCTTGGGACCCCCCTTGATTGAAGTTGATGCATCTGCAAATCCTGAGTCCCATGTTAAAGACTTAACCAATTGTATCATTGACATCCAAGCAACAGTGTATTCCACTGCTTACAAGGTCAAGACTCTGGAGCTCTCCCCATCCAATGCTGCTAGATCCCCCCTCCCTGAGTATCAAATAGGCAATCTAGTTCTCTACTACCAGAATTGTACAGTTGGTAGAGCTCATAAGCTGGATTCCCTCTGGGTTAAGCCCTGTGAGGTCACCTTTAAAAAGGGTGTCAAGTATACCGTGAAACTACTGTCTTCTGGACGTCCTTTTGCCTGTGTTCACTCCAAATTTCTCCACAAGTATCAACTCCCTGTGTCTAATATTGAGGGGGGAGATATTGTAAATTGTGACATTAATGCTATTTCAATATGGCCTTTGAATATTGATAGCTGCAAAGATTTGGCTGGGTTTGCTTTCAATTTCAGATATTCCTTACCTTTTGCAAATGAGTCTGGTCCAAAATACACTCATTCCGCATTATTGTACCTATCTGTGAATGATCCTGGTATGACCTCATCCCAATGTGACCCTCTCAGGCACTCTGTCTTCCTAATGAGTGATCAACGTCCCTTGTCTACTATTTAAATTAGAATCATTTCTCCTAATAAAGACAAGTTTATCCACATTTGTGTTGGCTTTAATAATCTTCAAGCTTTTTCTTGTCCTTTTTGCCAAAAGGACTTTTTCTTCTTGTTTTCCAGGAAATTAAGGTATGTGCCCTTAATTTTGCCCTGAAGGCTAACCTAAGGCTAGCTTTGAACATCAAATCTTTTGTTATAAAGATTTCCTGCTGTGTCCTCCTGGATGTCATCCCCAGGAGCCAAACACAACAATTGTGCTCTTCTGAGGACTAAGCTTAAACCAAGAAACCCACGGTGCCGCCCCCATGGACCCCAGATGGCCAGAAGCCCCACTGCGGCCAGACCAGCTATGACACCTGAGGAGTTGCAACAACATTACAGAGATGGGTTGTGTTTCCACTGACATGAAGCAGGGCACCAGACTAGGGCCTGTCCCAGAAAAAACCTAACTTCAGGCTCCCTTGCCCAATTAAACACTACCTCTCAGTCTTATAAGTATATTATAGTGACCCTAGAAGTGGGAGATAAAGTATTTCACAAAAAGGCTTTCTTAGACACAGGGTCTGATGAAAGTTTCATTGACCCCGCATTAGCGTTCAAGCTGGGACTCACCCCCTCAGATACTCAATTCCAAGTCACTATGGGAAATGGTTCAACTGACATTGGCCAAGAATGTAACCAACACCTTGAGCTGAAGATTGGGTAAAACACCTACCCCTTGTCTGTTATCTTGTTGAAAGGATTACCACACCCATTGATACTTGGAGACTCCTGGGCTGACAAGCATGGTGAAATCCTGAACTATTGTGGCCAAACTGTAACCCTGGGAAAGGGCCCTAACCCCAACACTGTACCCATTCAGCCAAGCCCACACATAGTACCCCCCACCAAACTCATGACCTTGCAATTAGACCCTTGCTCAGGGAAGCTGCCCTCAGCCCTCAATAAATGGGCCAGTGTCTTCAGCAAAGAGGCGGCAACTCAACTACCTGAACACTCTATCTAAGACCATGCCATTGACTTACTCCCTGATGCACAACCCAGCCACGGCCCCATCTATAGTTGCAACCACAAAGAACAGGTGGCCTTGAAAGCGTACATTAAAGACATGACCAAGAAAAGATTTATCCAAGTCTCAAAGGCCCCATGCTCTTTCCCCTTACTATTTGTTAGGAATAAAGATGGGGTAATGAGACCTTGTGTAAACTACCAGAAGCTGAACAAAATCACAGTAAAAAACCAATACCCCATACCTTATGCTGATGCCCTATGTGATGTCCTGACTGGAGCACAAGTATACTCTAAGATTGATCTCTGAGACGCTTTTAACCAAATCTGAATCAAAGAAAGCAATGAATATAAAACGGCTTTCAAAACTCAATATGGACTCTATGAATACCTGGTCATGCCTTTTGGGCTATACAACGCCCCTAGCACTTTCCAGAGGATGATTAACTTGGCCCTTGGAGAATACCTTGACCAGCTCTGCGTGGCATATCTTGACAACATTCTGATATATAGTAAAACACATGAAGACCATCTCCACCACCTGGACCTCATATTGGAGAAACTAGCAGCAGCCAACCTTCACGTCAAACTCAAGAAGTGTGAATTCTTCCAACCTGAGGTAGAATTCTTGGGCTACATAGTACAAACTGGTGGATTTTCCATGGGCCAAGATAAAGTGGACGCAGTCACAGCTTGGCCCACCCCCACCTGTCGAAAGATGTTAGGAGTTTCCTGGGGCTGGCAAACTACTGTAGAGATTTCATCAAAAGGTTTTCTCATATTACTCTGCCCCTGACCCGCCTTTGCTCAGACAAAGTCCAGTTTGAGTGTACCCCCAACTGTATTGTTGCCTTTGAAGCCCTGAAGTTAGCCTTCACCTCTGCGCCTGTGTTGGCCATGCCTGATCACACAAAGCTGTTCATCCTTGAAATTTACACTTCCAAATTTTCCCTGGGAGGGGTGCTTCTTCAGGAAGGAGGGGATGTTATGCTACATCCTGTAGCATATTACTCCAAAAAGATGATCCCTGCTGAAGGAAATTATCCTATATACAATAAAGAAATGCTAGCTATAATGAAGACCCTGAAGCACTGGCGCAGATACCTATGCGGTGCTGAGCACCCAGTAAAGGTCCTAACAGATCACAAAAACTTGGTTTACTTCTTCAAACCACGTCAGCTTAACCTACAACAAGCAAGATGGGCCCTGGAACTGACAGACTACGTACTAGAAATTGACTATAAACCCAGCAAAGTAAACATTGTCCCAGATGCCCTAAGTAGAAGAGCTGACCTGATCCTGTCCTCCACTGAGTTGAGATATCACAACACCCATACCCTGTTGGATACAACCAGTGGAAGAATACAGCTAAACTACCTGAAAATTGTTGTTAAGAAATCAAAAGTATTTGAAGCCCAGGCAAAGGACCCTGCTGCCAAGACTATGATCTCAGAACTCTCAACACAACTAGACAGCCCCCTGTACAAAAGAGTTCACTCACTAAAAAGAACCACCCTACTGTTCTGAGGAAGAATCTATGTACCAGAAGGATTAGCTCAGATTTCTGTACTAAAGGACTATCACAACTTGGAACTAGCCGGCCACCTGGGCTGTCACAAAACCCTTTAAAGCATCAAATGGAATTACTTGTTTCCCAAGATAGACGCAGATGTTATCAACCACATTGAGGGCTGTGAGACATGTGGGCACACCAAAACAAGACGCTCTAAGCCAGAAGGCCTCCTCCACCCCCTATACATCCCTTCAGGCCCCTGGAAATTGGTATCCATGGATTACATAGTTGAACTCCCACCCTCCAAAGACTACAACACAATTCTAGTGATGGTTGTCCGTTTCACCAAAATGGTCTACTTTGTCCTCACCACTACCCATTGCACTGCCGCTGAAACCGTCTGACACTTTCATGACCAAATACTCACCCAACACAGAACCCCAGAGGAAATAGTGACAGACCAAGGACCACAGTTCACATCTCATTATTGGGTGCAAGTGATGAAAGACCTAGGAATCAAAAGATGTGTGTCTACTTCCTATCACCCCCAGACCAACGGCCAAACCAAACAGGTAAACCATATTTTGAAACAGTACCTCCAATGCTACGCAAACGCTGATCAAGACAACTGGGCAGACCTATTATCCACAGCCCAATACGTGTACAATAGCAAAGATCATGTGTCCACCGGGATGTCCCCCTTCAAAGCCAATTACAAATTTGACCCCACTTGGGACCCCAAGATTGGAAACCAGGAGTCTAACAAAGCAGGTAGAACCTGGATGGAACACATCCACAAAACCCAGATGACCTGCTCCAAAACCCTAACCCATGCAGTACAGACTTACAAAGCCTTTGCTGATAGAAAGCACACCCCTGGAAAGCCAATAGAGATTGGAGATGAGGTCTATCTAGACTCAAGGAACATACCCCTAAATGTCCTATGCCGGAAGCTAGCTCATTGAAGAAGCGGCCCCTACCAGATCACGGGCCAAGTAGGCAAAGTAGCTTACCGTCTGAAGTTACCTGACACCTGGAAAATACATGATGTATTACATCGATCCTTGCTGTTTAAAAAGGACGGAACATCCCTACATCACCAGAAACTGAAGACTGTCCCTCTGCCCATCCTGGTAAGGAGATCCCTTGAACATGAAGTAGAGTATATACATGGCAACCGTACCCACTACTGTAAGCCATAGTACTAAGTCAAATGGCTAGGATACCCGCCCAAGGAAAGCACCTGGGAACCAGCTAACAACCTTACTAACGCAGCTGATGATGTCTGCAAATATTGGGAGAAGAAGAAATCCAAGTCTGGTTTAGAAGGGGATAGTGTTACAAAAGTAACAGTTTTGAAGCCCTGGGCGGGAATCAAACCTGCTCCTAGACACCAGGCAGGGCTAGCGGGCAGGGGAGATTTGCCTCCACCTGAATTTTTGCTTTTCAAAGCAAATCCAGGTGCGGGAATCATTCCTGCCCTGGTGGCAGCTGAGGGGCCCGTTTTGGGGCCCAAAAGCTACGCCCAAGCCTTGGTGGGTTTGGCTGGGCCTAGGCAGGCTATTTTTAGCTGCTCAGTAAACCCAGATCAAGCCCACCCTCCATTAAGTAGTTTGGGGTCCCCAATTGGGGACCCCTTTTTTAATCAAGTTCTTTGGGCTCAGGAAAGCCTGTCAAGCCAGTCCAAAAATGGTGATCAAATTGGGAAAACCCCCATAACCCCAGAAGCCAAACCTGCCAGAATTAATGGCCAGCCAAGCCAATATGGACCACCAAAAAGCCAAACAACTGTTCCTGAAAACCCCAAAAATGACCATGAAGCAGCCAATCAAACAGCAGAACCTGAGATGCCAAGCCTTTCCACACAGATAGCATCAGAAGAATGCCCAGAGGCACCTGCATGTGAGTAAGTATATAAATCAGAAGCACTTAAAAAGTTCTGTACTGTCATCCTTACCAAATAAAGTTGTTATGAACCTTTGGTTCACCAATCTGTTTCCATACTTATTTTTGATACTCTTCCATCTGCATAAACCCAAGAGCCAGTACCCATTCACTGGGATAAATAGTCAGACTCCATTTGACAAAACCAAAGCCTTTGACTACTACTGTCCACCCAACGCTCCATTTAGCCCTGTGCATTTCACTGAGTATCCCGCCAATCCTGACCACAAACCCTGGACATTGGAAGACTTGCAGTGGTACACCTGCCCAAACGCACCCAAGGAACCCTACCAAATTGTCTGTGACAGCAAAGCAATCACCATCTACCCTTTGATCTTTAACAGGAAGTACAACAATCCTGCTTCCTACTTGATCCCCATGGAACCGCCCTCAACACCCAAACCAACCATCTCAACCCCCCACTTCTGATGCCCCTGGCCAGAGTATTCAATTACTGGGAGTGCTTTACCTGGCGCTCACAGGATTGATTGACTCTGCCTTGCAAGTGCCTGAACCTTGGGCTGTGGCTGGGAAGGCCCTTTCCTACCTGGTAAAGTTAGTTCCCATCATCTGGTGAGCCATTACAGTACCTGCTTTGACTTCTCCCTCACCTGCTGGAGCTCCACGGTACTCTTGATATTCTGACAAAACATGTCAGCAATCTTCTGACGGGGAAAAGGCACAATGTGGTTGTTGGCTGCACTAATCACTTAGCTGAAGATTGTGGGGTTGCGCCCACAGATGGTGTCCCCAACTTTAAAGAACAGCATGCCTGGCAGGGGAAATGAGACATTGTGGCTGTCTGCTTGTATTTTTTGGAGGCCACTTTAGCGCACTCCATTTGGTGGCTCAGGAATATTTGGAATTTGGAATTATCCAAGCTCCAGGTGGCAAGCAGGTTGTAGAGGATTTTCTGGTACCAGTAACCATTGGTGTAACTGGTCATGGTTTGATAAAATACAGTCCCTTTTGGGGAAACTGCAAGGAATGCACTAATCAAAATCCCCTCTGGTTCCTTCTTTTGCCCTTGGGGCGTTTTTTTCACTCAAAGTGCCATAATCATGGACTTGCAATGATAATTTATAATAGGATATAAATATGAAACTGTCCAAAATAGAGGACAGTCAGAAGTGATGATGGCACCAATCACAGGGTCATAGGGCAAATCAGATCCATCATTTGACTCATTAGCTGGCTGATTGGTCAGAATAAGAACATTGACTACAAGCCCATGCATCCAGAGCTGTGCTGTGCAGCTGGCAATGAATATGCCCTGGAGCCCAAGTAAGCAATGGACCTCAGTCAATTGGAGGTATGGGTCATGCTGGAGGATATCAAGCATTAGAGGATAAGCATCCATGATCTAGGATTTGATCTGCTTCTTTGGCTTCTTGCCCAGCTTTGCACCACCTCTCTTTAAGAGGGCTCAGAACTCTTGCTTGATTGCTGCCTTGGTATATTGAAGCTGAGTGGCTATTTTGGCAAAATTTATGCCACTCTGCTTGAGGCTCACAATCTTTTCTATCACCTCATTGGTTATGATTTGACGTTTTTGGCAGTCTTGGGAAATAAGGGTACCTGGATTAGGCAGGGCAAGATTTGATTGGCCTGAATTCTCAAGCAATGGTTGGATTGGATTGGAGGGGGCTACAGTTTCCCAGTCTCTAAAATATGGCACAGGCGCAGGTTGGGCCTGGTCTTGGAGAGCACCATATTGGCTATTGGAAAAGCCACCTGTGAATGGGCCTGGTGACACATACAACTCAGCCTCCTCACAACTTGTATTAAATTGGGTGTACACAGGAAACACAATGGCTGTGTTCCTTAGCTCAGCAGCCTGAGCTTGGAGTAGCTCCTGGTACTGCTCCTTGATGACATCAAAGTTACTCTCACTTGAAAAACTCATACTAACACAAAGCAATAAAAATTCTATTAAAAACAGAAAAGCAAAGTATTTCTAGAAAAATAATTTATTTAAATGAGTGCTCCTATTTGAGACATTCTCTCAGACATAAATGTCCAAATTTAAAAGCTCATACATTGAAAATAATGCTGTAGTTCTCTGAATAGATTTTGGTGAATTCACTCCTGAAATACACTATTTCCAATTTGAGTCCTAAAAATAATCAATATTTTCAAAAAATGAATTTTTTTGTGTTTGAGTTCATCACTTTTGTGACTGAATTTTATATGCTCTCTGTTTTTATCATATTTGACACACACTCATAATCAAATTTGATGTAGAATGCTTCAGGAAGTGACTGGATTGTGTGTGTTATGAAATTGAGTTCCATGTGTTTGGTATCTCATTTTTGGAATTCAGTATTTGACTCTATTTTTGTTGTATGATTGACTATTTTTGTTTTCTGGCTATAGATAAATGGAAGTTTTATTGAGTAAATTAACCTTCAACTGGTTCCAGTTGAAATTTGTTTTGTGACTGAACCCATGCGTTCTAAACTGACTAATATATGTTTATCTCAACAGGTTCAAAAAATACTGTAAGTGGAATAAGGTTTAACTAATTTGACTCAAAATGGTAAAATTGGGATGATATATTTTCCAGATACTGTAATATAAAATTATAGATGAATTTCATCTTTTTTATTTTTTAGTAATTCAAAAGTCCTAACGCAAAAAATGCCATCTCAAAATAAATTTGAGGTGGTGTTTTTGAGATAGTGCATTGTACCGCTGATTAAGTTGATGTTTACTGTAATAAAGCTTGCCCCTTATTATGGTTATATATTTGTTGTTCCCGATTTTTATTAGATGTTTATGTAAGGATTTAATAAATATCTGTATTCTTTTGCATGGTAAATAGCTAGTGTTTGGGTAGAAAAATACCTGTCATTGATTGGCTATTTTCATTGGGTAGCCGAAATGCTTGTACCTGGCTTAGTCCAGCAGCTTTTCAAAAGAGTTGACTTGTTTTTATTTTGGGTTCTTCAACGCTGGTGGAGCTTCTATATTGGAAATGGCTGCTGAAAATATTTGGTTGGATTTTGCCAAGCTTGGCGGTTGATCTGTTTAAATCAGCCTCTGGTAAAAAGTGTTATTTAAGGTACAGGTACCAAGGTTGTCAAAGGGGTCTGAAGCATCAGAGCTTGGGGTTGACCAGTGGTAACGGCCCTAAAGCTAGAGAGGTATGATAGAGCTCCATACAGTACAAATGCGTTTTCTGTTCGCCTTACTTCGCATTAGGGTTGGTAAGGTCTCATTTGTTAAAATCGGAATAAAATCCTTCATCTATAAATTTATATATAAAAACTGTGACCGTCCCAACTCTACTTTGCATCATGTAGTCCCAATGTTTTACATGGGAAATGTCGAGTTTTAAGTAAATTTTTATTTGAAAGGTAAAAATCAAAGCAACGTCATCTGTCCAACCACTTGCGGATCGAAATCACACCTTGATTTTACATAATTTTGGGATGACGTATGTATGGGTATAGTTGATAAAGCAAGGGGTTGTTGTGGAAAATCTAATTGGCTACAAATATTCAGAATTCATTCCAGTCAACTCAAATCAAATTTTTGTAACTGAGCTATATTCTCACTTCCTTGACACCCAATAGACCATCTTTATCTCTTTCACTTCTGGTGTTTGATAAACTGATCCGCAGAGGCAGGCGCTGCTGTGGTTTGCCCTTGTATTCCCATTTTTCTATTTGTGTTGAATATTCGATATTTGTTGTTCACTATAACAGGGTGGATTTCATTTAAGGAGCAATGCGAATGATTTCTGGGCTTTTTTGGGTGGAGATGTTGTAGCAAAGTATGGATTTTAAAGCATTCTGGTTATTTATTAAAATAATTAGATTAAAATTAAATGCTAGTGGCGTAAATGAGATGTCTCTTACTGGCATATCAATATGGCTTAGATCATATTTAACCAGAGATGTAAATGAATGGTGAATTAGAGTAATGTATTTTAATTTTATTTAAAATAAATGCATTTGAATATTGAATTTAAATAAAGGGGTTTGAAGGAATGCAGAATCTAGCGGGAGAAGGGGAGGATGCGGGCCAACTTGGCAAAGTCCTTGGCTCTGCGGCGGGGTCCGTGATCCATGTTCTTGATGTGGGCGTTGAGATGGTTGAGGGCGCCGTAGGACTTGGTGCAGGAGGGATGTCCGCACTGGAACACGCGCTGCACTTCGTGGTAGCGCCGTCTGGGTCGCTTCAGCATTTCGTGATTGACCAGTGTAAACTCAGCACCCTTGCGGATTCTCAAAGGATAAGCCAGCTGCCGCGAGTGGATATTGAACAGCCCACCCAGCACGTCATGGAGAGAGGGTAACGCGCACTCTTCATCCTGGAAACCAATAGGAGGAAGCGTCAAGCAGTCAGGCCCAGTAACATGGAATGAAGAACCTCCCATAGAGTTGTATTTAGTACTTTTAAATTCGAATGTCAACATGTTCAAGTATCCTCGTACCCCCTGCCCTTTATAGTAGTCCTATAATCTCACCCCTAGACTAGTTACCCCTAGCTTAATCGTCATGTGCGTTTTAAAACGACACCTTACAAGACAAAGTTACTGCCAACAGTTAAAATTTAACCCCATTCTGGTAGGCTAGTTGAATTTAGACATGTCCCACATGGCAACTCACTTCTCCTCATCAACTATAATATTTAACCAAAACCAATCCCTTTATTTCAAAACACCGTCATGAATGAAATATTTTCAGCAAATCCAACGTTATCTTCCCCAAAGTGAACCTTGTAGCCCCTTTCTAGCAAATCAACATTGTATCCTTCTACTCCTAGATTAAATTAAACCGAAGCCTTACACAATCAACCCGAAAAGGTAAATACAGAACCAAACATTGTTCATGTTTAGCATGCTTGGAATCTTGTCATTGCAATCCCAAGCCTATGGGGGTTGATCTAACGGGGCACTAAGCTTGGCTTTAACTCACCCTTGACATGGCGAGATCATCTTGCAAAAGTCTCCCCCTAAACATAAGGCACCGCAGAACCAAGAGCAATAAATAAAAAGACCCTGCTAGCCTCACTATGACAAAGCATATATTCGTCGCAGCCCCCTGTTGTCATAGCATGGGGCTTCCGCAAAGGCCACTGCAGAATTGCTTAGCGATTGACAAAATATACCTGTTTCAAACTGTTACTATCCGTATTCTGATACCAGCATCTTAAAAAGAGGATTTCATTTTGTCACATTTTACCTGCAATAGTTAAATATGCAGGGATTTTCAAAGCTGTCAATATCAACAAGCTTCAACCATTATTTTAATGCCCCAGCTATCTTAACAGACAGCTAATTATTTTTATTACCCCCAGGTGCCAGATTGAATGATTTATAATTTAATTATATTTTATATCTTCAAATTACTTAAAGGGGTGGAATATAATTAAAAGCCAAAGATTCAATTGATTTTTGAGTTAATAAAATATTTCAAGAAAAATTATTATTTCCTGGGATTTAAATTGTAAGTTGTAATGTTGCCAAGAATATTTTAAGTGTATCTAATCAACTGTTGCAATATCTATGATTACTCCTTCTTGGGAAAGTAATTCACTGAGTGATTCCCCAATTAATCATTAAGTCAGTGACACTCTTATCAGCCGCCCATCTTATACAGTGATCAAACCTTTTGAGCCCTAAATGGAACATTACTTGGAAAAGCCACATTACTACTATGACGTACATGGACAACATGTGGCTTCTCATGATACTATACAATTTTCTAAATTTATATCAATAATATATTATTTTCTTCTCAAATTTCCCATTTATCTCATTTCATATACTTATAAGAAGTATATACTCAATAGTGGTAGCAAAGGTAGGTTATCTATACCTACACAACTCAAAGAAAATTTCCCCAAAGAAAAGAACCCAGCAGATGGCACTTCCCATCAGCTGGAGAAGATATGAAGAGGGTCAGGACATCTCCATGGAGTACACTGTCTTCAACAATATCCTTGTACCAACCAAATATTACAACTTCATCAGTTTTCTGGGAGTCTTGAACCCGCCTTCAATCCAAGACATGTCCAAAATACCCAATATTGTATTTTAACATCTCTGTTCAGCAGAAATTGGAACAATTTCAGGACTACACTGTGAAACCACCAACCTCTGGATCTAAAGTACCCAAAAACAAGTTTACACAAGTTGGTTATTTCCAGAAATTCTGGTCAAGCAAGGCCACTCTCCAAGTAACAGGGATATCCTCTCAGCTTGTAAGCAAGTGGTTCAAGAAGAACCCTACCCAGAGCAAAAATTGGAAAGTGTTTAAAAAGACCTTTCTGGAGAAACTTGTCATAAAAGACTCAAATGTGGTGATCATGACAGAACTCAGAACTTTCAAAATAACAGGAGCTCTTGAGGAGTACATTGCAGCCTATAAAGACATACATTACCAAGCTCCCAACACCACCAGCTTGAATGAGGCCAGGCCACCATTTGGCTTCTACAATTGCCTCCCCATGCACATTAGACGTCAGTTTGACATGAGCTGCTGCAAGAATCTCCAAGACATATTCTTGGAAGGAAAGCAAGCTGCACAAAAATCTGACGACCTGCATGTAACAAAAAAAGGGAGGAGAGTCCCACAGCAAAAAAGAACCCTCAATCTAATAAGTAGAACAACTGAGCCAATAACCCTCATCCTTGAGGCATAAATTGCACCACTCAGGTAAAACAGATGAGTACTGATACTGCACCCAAGGGGGGAAAGCTCAGATGAGTGCTTAGGCAAGCCTCCCTCCCCCCACTTTGTAATACTTGTAAAGAGACCAAAACGTGGACTCAATTACCATAATCCAAGCACCTTCCCTCAATTCTATACTGTTTGTTGTCCAAACTGGAAATAAAATCCCCACTTATCCTTTCTGCTTTTGCAGATATCAGGGCACAGCACTATTCAACACTGGAGCAGACCAGTCCCTTGCTGAAAAAATATTTTCCAACCTTATGAAATTACCTACAACCAAGAGCAATTTCAAAAGAGTTTTAATGACATACAACATGAGTATCCCAGTCAACAGAGAGGCAAACCCCTTCTGGGCCCAGATGTCAGGAATATTCCTGACATAAATCAAATACTGACTGAAAGGAAAAGTTGGGGGAAGATAGCTGAAACCCCAATTCAAGGGGCAAAATTTGATAAGGAATTTCCTCCCTTATTGGGGAAAAATAAAAATAAAATTGAGGAACACCTAGATCTTAGTGGGTGCCAGACTAATTTATCATCCAGGCAGGCACCTGCCTGCCCAGGAAGGCCCGCCGCCAGCCCACCTGCTGGCTTGCTCCCCAGGCCTCAGCCGGCCACCTGCCACCCACCTGGGTCCCAGGGCCCACCCTGCAACCAATCAGAAATCCCCCTGGAGTACAACCAATCAAACAAATCCCTGAAAACAAGGGAAAATTCAGAAACCAAAATTTCCCCTCCAGAAGAAGGAGGGAATAATGATTCAGAGTTTAAAAATAAGTTTGCCACCAACCAATTGGGTGCTAAGTTCCAGACCACATGGGCAAGGTCAAACTCCAACCAAAACAATGTTCTTGAAACCAAAATAGCTTCTGAAAAGGAATTGACTCACATCCCTCATCTAGCACCAGGACAACATGAAATTATTGGTTCACCTCAAGAACTTCCCAACCAGCCACAGATAGCAGGAGAACAGGAATTTGACCATCTTCCCAAGTCCCAATTGCTATCCCTATCTTCCAAACTTCTGGTATTTCCCATCCCCTGTTTTTCCCTCCCAATTGCAAATATTTGCACAGGGAAAAGGACTATAAATAAAGGATCCCACCTCAGTAATAGCTTATGCTATTATTGAGACTAATACCCTCAATAAAAGTGAAATTCAACTTACAACTTAAGTCAACTTACCAATTAGCCCCAGCCAACCTCCCTCCAATTCAAGGAAGATGAACCATCTCATCTTCACAGCTGTGCTCACAGCTTGCCTTGGGATTGTAGGCTACCAACAGGGGTCAGAGTTCTTTGGGCCCTCTCCAGATGGACTAGGTCATGACCCTCATTACAATCCTGGCCAACTAAACTCCTCCCATACTGGACCCTGGCCTCCACTGGTGTCTCCACATTCTACACTCTCTATCTCAATATACACCTCCATGTACTACATATTAACCTACTTTGCCGGGAGCTTTGGAAGATACAATGTACACGCAAAGGTCTTCCCCTAGTTGATGTCCATATATCCCATCATTACTGCCTTGACTGGATTCCAATTTGCCAACCTGCTGCCATACATACTGCAAGTGGTACCCACATTTTTGGGGGTATTACACAGATAGGGAACGTTCAAATTACCATTAGCAGGCCCATCATTCTAATACCTAAGTATGATGTAGTGTTTGGCCTAGATTAAATGAGAAAGGCAAACCCTTATATCAATTGGGACAGCGCCACACTCATCATACAGCAAGGAGAAGTACATCACCATGTATATTCTACTTACCTTGACACCCTTATGAGAGATCATGTATTTTTAAAGATTACCAAGACAGAAGAGAAAAAGACACCAGTAATACAGTAGTTTTAAAAGCTATGGCAACAACCAAAAATACCTCAGATTTAAACAAAATGATTTCAGATTTAAACAAAATCCAAGTTGCGCAAGATTCAGGATTCAATTAATTTATAAAATTTTGGTTAATAAATGGACTGTCAAACAAAAAATGAAATTTCACTAGCCAATTAACAAAATTATATCAAACATCAAGTGGTGTAGTTCAAACTACAAACAAAATGAACTGATGCAACAAGTGAAATGGATGGATGCTGTTCCAGAGTATATTATAATCCAATCAGGATTCATATGAGGCACCAACAGAAGAACAAAACAAAACAAAACTTGAGCAATCTAGAAGCAATATTACACAATCACAAAACAAAATAAACTCACACAAGATGTGTAGTATGAGCAGCCTGAAATAGAAAAATAACAGTTTAACAGCCAATCAACATCTATCCAATTTAGGAACAGAGGCATTTTATCCATTTTCATGGCTCCAAATTTGTATGAAAAGGTTTTGAGAACCTTCCAAATATGGACTCAAGATTACAATAAAAATAAATCATTAAATTTTAAACTTCTACTTTTAGTGATTTTATCCTAGGTTTTTTAAAGTGGTTTTTACAAGCAATATCTTTGACGGCGCAAGCAGCCAAGCCAGCTTCAATTGAGGCAAGGCTCAGAACGTGGAGGCACCTGTTTACACCCAAGCCTTTGAGGCGGGTAACAAGGAAGCTGACCTGTATCTGACCACCAACCCCTATGGCTTTGACTTGTTTGAGAGTCACTTAGTGTCTAGCTCTGCCCCTGCTCCTGTACCCACCCCCGCACAAGCTGCCCACCAACCAATCAGGATGTCAACCTTAATTTGGAACAAATTCCTGCCACCAGCCAACCTGCCTCCCCCCTACAGCCAATCAGGCTTCAGCCCCCCTGGCCCAGCGCCCCAAGCAACAAATCATCACTGCCCAAATTCTTCAGGAAATTGTGGCACTGAATCTACAGGGTCTGTCCTGGGAACATATTGCTGCCCAGTTGCAATTTACCTGAGCTACTGTCATGCGGGAATTCAACAACCTGATGAACAGGGGGAATCTGATCAGTACAGCCAAGAAGCCCAAGAAGGCCCCTGAGTCACAAATATCTGAGGCATACCCAATCATGCTTGTCCTCCTCCAGCGGGATCCCAAGCTTCCATTGACCCAGGTCCAGAAAAAACTTATACACCATAACATATGGGTGTCTGAGCACATGGTGCAGCTCTGGATGTATGGAAAGGTGGCTTCCATACGGGTTCTTACCAATTTTTTCGGCAACCAATGGGATGGTGCTGAGGATTCCCTGTATGACACTGCCATCAAATCAACCCTGGTCCAATGCCTGACTAGTCTAACAGATGATGTCATGTTTATCTCCTATTAAAAGCTATCAATAGCTTTTGATGATTTTGGCGAGCAAGGAAAAGCTGCCACCAAGAATAGAAGGAAGAAGGTCAAGAAGGGGACATTCATTGGTGCATTTCTGGCTGTTTCAGCCAAGGGTTTTGTCTACTATTAGACAAACCCATATTTCATCAATGGCTACTCATACAGCCACATCCTTGGTGGATTACTCAACTCCTGGGATGGCTCAAATTCCAAGTACTGGGTTTTCTTGAGCCACCAAATGGAGGGTAGCTCCACGCCCTCAAGGCCATCCAAGGACGCAGGCACCAGGCCTTGGTCTACCCTGCCGGCCACACAGACATTCATCTGGGTGATCTTGTCTTCTTCAATATCAGAGACACAGTACAGAAGTGCCACCCTCAGGCTTTCAACAACCTCTATCTTGGGGTCCTTGACCACAATTCTCTCTTTGGTCACCAAATGGTGGCTGACTTGTTTGCGCAAATGGTTTTCCATGTGAACATGGGCAACCAATCACGTAAGGATAAGCGCCTTCCACCTTGGGCCACTGCCACTTACCAGCCCATCCAGCCAATGAACAATGAGGAATACGACAAGCATTATATGGCAGCCATCACGTAAAATCCTCCTGCCTCCACCCCTTCCACCAACACCCCTAACCTGCAAGCCCAACCCACCCAATCCCAGACCCCCCAGGCCAGCACTGCCTCTACGTCTTCCTTCCTGCGTTATTCTGCCTCCTAGGCATCACTCTCCCCTGCCCCAATAAACCCCTGTCACCAAAAATTTTCTATTTATATTATCTTTTTTTAATTTCAATTGTTCATGTTCTCTTTGTTTATAGTTGATTTTATTCTTTATTTTCAGTTTATTTCTGTAAAATCATATATTTACAATGCCATGTATCTAGATCCAGAACACAGTTATTTTTAGCACTTTAACATAGCCCCTTGTGAAAATATTAACAATGATTTGGTGATCAGCTAAATTTGAATTAGAAAATTATAGTGTTAACTGTTTTTAGATAAAGTTGTTACTGATCTGAATTCAAAACCTTAATGATAAACTTTAAGCCAATCAGGAGCCAAGTGATAAAGTAATTGTTGTGATATAAAGGGTCATTCAATAATTCTTTGATGTATGTGCACTAATTAATATGATTGGCTGGATGTTTTGCCATTGTACGCCATTGCTGTTGTGACAAGTTGTTGATGGACTAGTGCCCAATCAGCTGCTGGGTTAGCACTAGTCCAACAATTTGTCACAGCGGCAATGTTGTACAATGGAAAAACATCCAGCCAATCATATTAATTAGCGCACATACATCAAAGAATTATAGAATGACCCTTTATGTCACAACAATCACTTTATCACTTGGCTCCTGATTGGCTTAAAGTTTATCATAAAGGTTTTGAATTCAGATCAGTAACAACTTTATCTAAAAACAGTTAACACTATAATTTTTTAATTCAAATTTAGCTGATTACCAATTTGTTGTTAATATTTTCACAAGGGGATATGTCAAGTGCCAAAAATAATATGGTAATCAAGGAAACAATGCCAACAAAAAGCAAACAACACATATCAGATGGGCGTAAAATATATACAAAATGGGTAAAAGATGGGATAATGTAGTAGATGGGAAAACAAAAAGGAATAAACAAAGAGGCAACAGTATCAAAATAATACAGAATTTATTGGGGCAAAAGCTATAAAAACATATGGAAAGGTTAGTAAAAAATCAATGAGAGAATTGGAGAAGCTTCTGAAGGATCTTGACTTGGTGATTGCCAAAATAAAGGACATTGACCGCAAGGTCAAAGCCAAAGTGAAGTCTTCCATCCTTTAAGGGGACAAAATAGACAAGTGTCTGCAAAGGCCCTTATGACCAAAATACCAGACACCTCAGAGAAGACAATTGAGTGCTTACTAAATATTCAAAAAACTGTGGTTGTGGGCCTGCAATTTAAGGCATACAATCTTTCTGTGCCATCTGTCTGGGTTGATGACCCAGAGATGTATGAACATCTCAAACCCACCAAGTGTGCCAGGGCAGAGGATACTTAATTCCTGCACAATTGATTGCGCCAAGAATGACCAAGCTGGCTGAGGCTGCGGGCAAGGAAGAAACACAAAAAGGTAGCCTAAGAAACAAACTTAATAAATTTTCAAAAAACTGTCCTTTTTTCTTAGAAAATGTAGACGGCAAACTCTGCCAAGTCCTGGTCCCCTTTGTCCTGGCCACCTTTTATGCAAATTATGCCACTCATGTGGCAAAGCAATTGTATATGTCCCCCCTGTTATGCAGGAGCTGGAGGACTGTATCCACAGGTCCTTTCCAATGTTGCAGGAGGCGTTGGCAGAACTTACACATGCTGAGGGGGCATCCAAGTGGGCAGTTACTGCCTACAAGGATGCCCAACTAGTCCTCCTGGACCTGGTATCCCTCAGTGGAGTTTACTGTATAAACTCCATTAAGCTTGTTTGGGACGTCCTGGCAACGCTCCCATTCAAAAATGTACCAGAGATGGACCAGATCCATGCGGCTGCTTGCTTCTGCTACTCCTTGGGGAAAACAATTTCTTATCTATTGGAGATCTTTAGGCGCGCAGTGGGCAAATTGTCTGTTGCAGACGCAACAGCCGTCAAGAAGACAAAAATTCTCCTTGCCAACAAGACAGGTCTCCCTGCAGCCATGGAGCTGACCTTTGCAAAGACCAGGCACAACAAGAAGATCAGCGTGGTCTATAATAAATTGTGTGAGTTCACAGAAGCCTTTGCTGGGCAAAGGCTTCATCTGGTTGTTTACCTGGGGTTCCTATTCTACTTTGGGATGGGCACGTCTGTAGAGGACCTGGATGGGGTCCTTCTGGGTATCAACAAGCCCTGGCTTGCACTTGATGGGAAGAAAGTCCCCCTGGATACAACTCTGTTGATCATGTAATCCAAGACGCCCTGGTCCTGGAAGGGATTTACAGTTTGCAGCCCTTCCTGAAAAGTTGCTGCTTCACTCCCATCTGACTCTACTGCCTTTCACCAGCAGGAGGGAGTATTTCAATAAGGGTGTATCCACCGTTCACAGTGTGGCGGTGGAGGTTATGCACCACCTCCATTGCGGGGTGGGTACATATCAAAGAACCCACTACAGGCGCACAGAATATAAAAATGATTCCAATAAATTTTATTACAACTCATAGTATTTTAGTATAACAAATTTTTATAATTTTTATTTTAGCAAACCATTTTTGTAAAATATATTGCAGAAACAGTTTTCATAAAAGCATAAAATTATATGTTAATAAAATAAATTCTAACTTGTACATTTTATGTTTAATTTTTTTAAAACTATTTTTATATTTATTTGACCAAAGTGATTTAAATATTTTTGCTTAATCCAGTATTGAGGGTTTGGGATTACCTCATATGGAATAATAAAATAATATATAATAAAATAAAAAAATTACTTACATCTATTGATGGATATTCTGAATGTGATTGCAGGCGTGGAAACATCTAAATATAAAATGATAATCAATAAATCTTGAATAGTAAATAAGAGAATATAAAAAATGGACATGCTAAGCCTTTAATTGATTGGCTGTTTGGCTAGGCACGCAGGGATAAACAAATCAGCGTGGCCATAGAATTTGGCCACGGTCTCAGCTGGGAGGATGTGGATCCCAGCCTGCAGCAAATTAAAGAGGTCCTTGGTCCCAGTTGGGGTTCCTCACTTGATAACTTGCTTGAGCCACCCAAAGACTTCCTTGATGGGATTTAGGAAGGGCAAATAGGCTGGGAGAAAGAGAAGGCATAAATTTGCTGTGGCTAATTGCTGGGGGCCCACAGCAATGCTGGTGTCAATCATTGGGGATTCCTCAAGAATACCAGCCACTTTGTGGAGACCAACATTGTCCAACACAATGACATTGGTAAAGCCATGGCTTGTGCGCCTCAGGTGCTCCTGGACCAATTGGAGAAATGATAGAAAGGTCCTGCTGTTTTGCAAACCCAATATCATTTGGTAGAGCTTGACCCCCTTTGGACCAAGGAGAGCCACCATCAAGTAGGCTGTGGCGCGGATTGCAGCACGCTGAGCCATCCCGTCATTGGAGCCTTTGGGGACATACCCATTGCACATTGACGAGGCAAATGCCAATTTGTCAATATAATAAAATTTGACCGTCCCCTTGGCTTTGAGGGCAGTGTACGCCTCTGCATAGTTTTTCCAGATGTCAATGTTGGCTGGGCTGTTTCTGTTGTAGGGGGATACCCTGAGCTTTTTCCAAGAAAATTGCATTCCCTTCACCAGATGGTAGCAAAATGAAATCAAGGCCTCAATCCCAAAAGTAGATTTAACCATGGCCTGTATATTTGCCAGTTCAAGATGGCAGTCCTGGGTGATCCACTGGCGGATTGCCCATTTGTGCTCCTTGGTGATCATGGTAGAAACACACAAGGATTTCTCCGCGGCAAGGACAAACCAGTATTGATGAATTTTTGGAAGGTCTTGCTGGCGTACTTGGGATCCACTCCAACAAGGGCCGCAGCCGCTTTGTAATCACCCAATTCCCGCATTAGCTTAAGCAGGATGATGTGTTTGATGTTGGGGATGTGCTTCTGGGTGGGCTTTTTAGCAATGGGGATTGACTTGTTGGCATTGGGCACAACACAGGGCATAGGTACCTTGGTATAGAAGGCTGCAACCTTTTTTAATACCAGCTGTCCCACATTGGTTTGATAGAACTTGGGCTCCTTGTCATCCTCCTGATTGCCATCACTGACGCAGGGCTTGTAGCTAGTATTAATTACAGGCTTCACCTTCTCCAGCATGGCTGACAGGACCAACTCTTGCCAGTACACAACATCAAACACATACAAAGTAAGTTCTATCTCCTTGTTTCTAACTTTCTTTGTAGTGGTGACCTTGGTTGGCTTCTGGGTCAGCTTTGGGACCCAAAGGTTTATGCTCTGCACCCTAGCAGCTTGTACTCCTTGAACCAGCTATGTCAGTGCAGTATCACTATGGAACTCTCCTCTCCCATCTCCTCCTTGAGTAGGCACTTGGGTTGCACTAACTCTATTCTTTGACCTGCAGGGGCAACTGCAACCACAGCGTACAATGGGTGTATTGGTACTCTGTTGTTGTGTTCCTTCCACTTTAAAATTTAATAAAATATTAAATAAATTTCAATTAAGTTACTCCCTAATTTTAGTTTTTGCTTTTATCTGAATATGGATATTTAATTAAAGTTTTTCCCACCCAATATCCCAATTATAGATTTTTTATTTCTTAATTAGTTGTTTTTGGTTTTACAACGCCCATTTTAGAATACTCAAAAAAATCCACCCATTTTCCTAGATTTTACTGCCAAATTCAAACACCCAACACAATTTTTTTAAATTTATGTTTCATATCTCAAATCTTATTTTAGATACCTTGGTATCATTCATGATTACAATCCATTGCACACATTGTGTGAGTGATCTTGTTTATGTAGTGAGTTGCTATTGTGTTTTGTTTTTGGTTTGTGTTTTGACACACCTTGCTTGGGTGTATTTCATCACCAATTCACATAGTAAACATATGTACACCAAAAGTCAACTCACACCATTTTGTTTGTGAATCAATGTATTTCAGATTGTATTTTGAATGGGTTTGCTTTGTATGTGAGCCCTTTGTTGCTGTGTTGACTCATTTTACCCATTAACACCAATAAACCCTGTTAACAGAGTGTATATTTTAACCTGAGAGTTGGATTTTGTTTAAATCTGAAATCATTTTGTGTAAATCTGAGGTATTTTTGGTTGTTGCCATAGCTTTTAAAACTACTGTATTGACAGAAGTACCTGTGCACACGAGATTATTCATTTCAACAATGCGGAAGTCTCACTTGAACAGGACCTGATATTTCAATAACTTGTCCAAGAATTCAATTTGTGTGTTCAGGAGAAGCTTCCAGTGTAAATTTACTGCCCTCTTTGGCTTTGGATTGCACTATTTTCCCATGTTGCGCCAGGAAAAGCTCCCAAATGCCAGCCAAGCCACTTAATTCTTTAGGGGATTTGGCGCACCCCATAGACAAAAGATTCATATTAGCTTATCCTGCAGATCCTTCATCCCTTGTTACTCCCCCTGAAAAGAAACACTGAATGATTTTGACTATCTATTAGCATGGTGTCAACCGCTTTTGAAAACAATTGGAAACAACCAATCAGGCAATGCCATACCAACATTAACAAATTCAAATTAATTCCAAGCGCCCAAAATCAACTCCAGTCAATAAGGTGAAGGTCCATAAACTAGCATGAACCCTTTCAGTCCCCCTGGCTTTGGCTAGCAAAATTTCTCCTCTGGCCAATTAGAGCAGGCCTAGTGATTGTGTGATGAATCAATATGCAATACATTCCCTTAATCATAGCAAGGGGACTTCCAGTCCCCTGATTGTTCATTTTCTAGTCAATTTTTATAAAAGTTGGAACTTGCTGCTAAAATCTTTGTTCTATTTGGTTTGAAAATCTACTCTGGAGTTTCTTATAATCTTTAATAAAGTGTTAGTCTTTTTCTTATCAAACCTTACCTTATTCTGGTCCTGTTTGAGCCCAGCCACCTTCCCAAAACCCCTAGGAGAAGTGTTAGCTCATAGTTGTTGTGTAAATCTACTTACGCTTTTGAAAGTACTGTTTGAATCTTAAAATCAAGCTAAAAGTCTTTATAAACCTTAATTTTATATTAAAATTTCCTTGTATTTGCTTGAATCTGAACCTGCTTTTGCTTTAATTGATGCCCAAGCCTTCTGAGACTATCCCCAAGTCTTCCCTTTGCTTCATACTTTTATTCTGCTTTAATTTTCTGGTGGCTATATATTCTAAGTAAATTTTATAACTTTGAGGCCCATAAATTGCACTCCTAGATTCCAAATTTCTTGGAGATTGCAATCATGATCCTTCCTGTTCTTAAATTTGTGCTGTTTTCCTTGGCCCCCTTTTTGCTGCTTCTTTGGTCTAATTCTCTGATCTTTGGTACCACATCTCCTCTTTGGCACACCTTGTGGGTGATGATCCCTCTAGTTTCTTGCATCTTCCTAGCAGCCTTCTCATCTCTGGAGAGGCTCTAGTCAAGAGTCTGACCTGCAACAACCTGGACTTGTACTCTTATGATCACACTTTGCTCACTCCCCTGTCTGAGGAAGTACATGTGTCCTCTTCCTTTCATCTAGAGAGTAACAACTTGGTGCCCATCCAAGCTCCTGAGGTGCCAACTCTTGTTCCCACTTGTACGCCTTGGCTGCTTACTGGTCTAGTGTTGATGCAACTGAATGTATGACAGAAATCACGGGATAATAAGAAATTTTCTCCATGTGGTGGGGAATCACCCACCAAATCCATATAGAGTTAATGATTAACTACCAGCGCAGCTTTAAACACTGTTTTGTAAAATTTCCAAATGAGATACTAGGGTTAAGTAAAATAATTAACCCCAACCAGAAAAGCCCTAGGCAAATGACCTGTGAGAGAATCAGAGTGTCTTCAGCATAAAATTCAGGATATTGGGATAGCACATGAGTTTCAGCTTTGGCAGGAGTGGGAACAGCTCCAAGATTGGCAGACATTGAATTAACATTTGGAGGCAACAACAACAAAGTACTGACAGCAATCCCCCATCTTCCAGTAATAATCTGGCTAAGGATTAAATTGTAGGAGATGTAGCGCAACAATTCAACTACAGGATGAATTTTCAAAAGTAAAGTTAGACCAGGGAATATGTGAGTTTATTGAGTAAATTTTGGGAGGACTCAACTCTTAAGAGTTGAATTAGTGAAAATTATTCAATATATATCAAAACTTGACTAAGCAATACTGCCTGGATCCTGGGCTCCTATTTCTTCCACATTGTCAAGTGAGTATCTAGTCCAGGTTGAAAAGAACCCTTGAATGACCAATTTCTGACAACCATGCTAATTAACAAGATATATATGGTGACCCTTAAATTACGTCAATTTATCAACATCAACTTACAGGGGGGAATCAGATTTGACTGGCAAACTTGAGCAGCTGTAACCCATTTTCAATCAACTGTTTGATTTAAAACCGTTAATTTGGTCAATTTTGTTAAAGGTTTTTGGGTTTTATGCACTTTCCTACTTGTCCAAATAATCCCCGCATTATGGAACCTACCATGAGAGAATGTGTACTTTCCTCAATTTTCCCCTGTGTCCCCTCTTTGGTCCCCCTTTAAGCAGCCAACCCAGTGCTTTACTTGGAAGAATTTTGGTGGTTTGTCTCACCAGAATGAGAGCCAAACTTAGTTAGTTTAGAACCCCTCTCTTACAGCCAGGCTTACCACCTGACAAAGGTGTCCAGCACAAGATTGGCCTAAAAGTGAGCATCCCCAAATCTTGTCCTATTTACCAGTTAAAACACCAAGAAGATATTGTACTAAAGAAATACTTAGATAAGGCCTTGGTAAAAGGGCTCATTCAACCATCAAAATCCCCTTTTAGTGCAGCTGTCTTCTTTGTGGTTAAGAAAGACAGAGGGTTATATCTTGTTACAAATTAAATGACTCTTAATTAAGTCACTATTAATAACAGGTATTCTATGCCTCTGATTGACGGCCTCTTTGACCTTTTAGGAGAATCACAGGTCTTCACAAATATTGGCTTAACTACAGAATACCATAAACCTGGTTAATCCCAAAGACATCCCAAATATAGCATTTCAAACCAAATATGGCTCATTTAAATGTGTAGTCCTCAACTTTGGTATGTCAAGCACTCCCAGTACCTTTGTGGCATTCACGAATGAAATTTTCTAGAAGCACGTTAGAAAGTGTGGTATAGTCTACCTGGATAATATAATCATCTATAGCCCCAGCAAGGAGCAACACTAAAAAGACGCTTGTATGGTACTCATCACCCTACAAGACAACCCACTAGTGATTAAATCATCCAAGTGTGAGGTTTTCTCAGCTGAGCTCCTGTTTTTAGGACATGTTATTAGTGAAGAGGGGATTAAGCCAGACTGGAGAAGTTAAGGGCTATCACAGACATGCCAGCGCCACACAACAAAAGCAAACTCTGAACCTTCTTGGAAATTGTCAGGGAATCAACCTTGGGTGGCTAGCCTGTTGTTTTCTGGGAATGCACAGGTTGCAAGTTTTGTAGGAAGAGTCCACCACAAGATTAGTGCTAACTTAATAAGGTAGAACATTGTCTTTCCTATCCAGGTCATGGACCAGCAGCTGGGATTATAGTGACAATCACCCCAGTGAGGGTAATATACGCTATCCTAAACAGCTTATTGGTGTGGTCTAGGGGGGTCTCAGGAGCAGATGAGGGCATTGTTCTGGGAGTAATTGGTGGTTCTATGTCCAACTAGTATGTGGGCAGGAAGCTGTACTTATCTCTGAATAGTCTGGGCTCAGTTGTGTGCTAAGGAACTTGTCTATTATATCCAGTCAACAATTTCATGTGGGTCAAAGGATCTTGCTCTAGTATCTTCTCAAGAGTATATTATCTGTATTCAGGCTTTAAAGGGTACTCTGCAAAGTAGAAAGGACCAAATGAGGCGCCTAGAGGACAATAAACTGCAGGCTGAGGGTAGGCAAGCCAGAGGATCTTGAACTGAGCTGATAATTAACAAATTTAAAATAGGGCAGTAATTGGGAAAACCAATGTCTCATAATCTTTTTACTTAAAAATGGCAAGAAAGTCTTAATGTGGGGTCTACGGGTCTATATAGCACCCCACTGCCAAAATTTACATTCACCATGTGGGGCTCATAATAGGATCAGGAATTATGAGGTTGGGTGGCCAGGACGCCTGGGTTTTGAAGCGGCAAAATTGCGCCATTGCAGGGAGGTCACTCATTGACTGAATTCTCAGGAAGGGTCGCTCAACCCTTCTTTTTTGAGCCTTAGTCATGGGGGCAGTCTTCAGGTCCATAATTTCTTCAGGTGGTGAATCTTGATTGGCCATCAATGTAGTTTTCAAACTCTGAAGCTAATAATAGGAATTTCTCTGCCTCCATTAGGAAATTCATCTGGTCTTTTATCAGGGGCTGTAGTTTCCAAGTTTTGGCTGGTATTCTCATCCTGAAAGGTATGTGCAGCCTCAGCTTGAGGGTTCTTGGTCCCAATAAAGCGCAGGTGTCTAGCTCTTTGGTCTTTAGGGCTGATGGCCCGTAGGTGATCAGGTTCAAGGTTCAAAACCTGCTTTTGGGCCAGGTTTCAAGGGGGAGAAAATTGACACTCCTTTCAGAAATGGTCATGTACGCCAGAAGGTTTATTCCTAATTAGGGAGCTCTGACTGCCCTACTATTCACAATCACTGGCAAGACAGCTAATTTTTATGGACCTGCTGAGAGAACATCACTTCTGCTAATTGAAAAAACAAATGGTCACACCACCTATCCTATAATATCCTAACCAAGAATGGATCTAAAAACTAGAAACAGATAATTTAGATTATGCAATTAGAGAAGTGCTCAGGATTCAAATAACAGAAAATAATATTCTCTGTGCTGCATATGAATCAAGAAATTTATCTGATGATAAATAAAGATACCTTATTCATTACAAGGAATTGATAGCTATTATTCATTGTCTAATAAAATGGTGCTGCTATCTGAAAGGCACTAAAATATTTAAAGTGTTAACCTACCACAAGTCAAAGGTATTCTTTAAAACACAACAACACCTGTCAAAAATACAAGCTGAATGAATAAAAATTATCTAAAGGTACGCCATGATCATTGAATATAAACCAGGCAGATAGATGCTTACAGCAGACACCCTATCAAGGTTGTACTGTAAACACTTACTATGCACTAACAGGAAAGACCCTGATTGACCCATGTTAATAATGAGGAATCTCCAAGAGGGGTTCCTGCTTGATAAACCAATGTATTTTTAAGAAAAAGCTCTTAAGAACAAACACCTTTTCAAAAACGTATATGGTACTCTATACCATATATTACTAAATGGCAATACTTTCCCTATGTCCTGTTAACATAAAATATTGACACAATCCTTTGATACCACAGAGATCTGGGACACCCCCATAGCAGAAAGCTACATAAATACCTCAAGACATGCTACTGGTAGCCCAACATGTTGGACAACAGTAAAGAGGTGCTCAAACAATGTGAAGTATTTGAAAGGTATGTGAACTCTAAGGAACTCTCCAAGTCCGTGATGCCAGTATCAATCACTTAACCCTTCAAGGTATGGACATTGGACATTGTGAGGCTCATGTCTAAAGATAAAAAAATCAAAAAAATAAATCATCACAGCCATCAACTATACAACAAGCTGACCTGTATCAAAAGTCACAAAAGAACACAAAGAAACAATGTGAGACAATTCATTGGTAAATAATTGTTGCCAAGTTTGGAAATCCTGAACTCCCAATTACAGACAGAGGAACAGAACCTACCTGTAAAGTTATGCCTCCCCCTTAGGCCTCTACTCAAATTCCTGTCAAATTCTTGGGAATTTCTACAAAATATGTTTGAATATTTATCTAAAAGGTTACTGAAAAAGACCAAGAAAAGCCCTCAAATTAATATTTTATAATTATTCTGAAGATGCCCCCACCTAGCCCACCCAAGAGAAATCACTGGCTAAATATCATGTGCAAGAGCGGCTGGGAGCTGTCAGGAATATTCCTGACAACCCCTTGGTTCAGGACAATATTTTGTGCAAAATCAAACTTGATAAACAAAATAAAAAATGGCAGCAGCTCCCCCTTATTAGGGAAACTGCCGCAAAAAGCCAAGGCAAGGAAACAGAAATTAAAAATAAATTTTTTAAATTGGACAGGTTTTATACCCCGCCTGCGGGCCGCACGGCCGGCTGCCAGCCAGCCTGCCCCCGCCCACCCACCCACCCACCCACTCCTGCCAGCCATCCCCCGCCCAGGCCACCAAATGGGGAAATTCCAAATGGGGAAACCCAAAAAGGCAATTTTCCCAACCCCAAAAGGAGGGGGAACTGCTGTCCAAATTTAGAATCTACCAAATTTGGAAGGAGCTGACAAGCTGCCCAGCACAACCATTCCTGCATTAACTGCAGAAGTCAAATTTGGATGCATGAAAGCATCCAATGATACACCAAGCCAATGCAAGCCCAGAGATAACAATTCATTGCCTGCACACCACTACCAATTCCCCTCCCAAAAGGGAATTCCAGACAACACCAAATGCTTGGGATTCCCTGTCCAGTGTTTTACTCTATTCATGCCACCACAAGGATGATAGTATATAATAAAGCCAATTCACTTGATGATAGTTTGTGCTATCATTGAGTGAAATTACCCCTCAATAGTATCACATAAATCAACCAGAACTTTTACTCTATAAGAAAGTTAAAGACACTAAGCTTTGTCTGCCCTTTCCAAGGATCAAAAGATGAACCATTCAATCTTCTCAGCTGTACTCACAGCCTGCCTAGGGATTGGGGGCCACCAATACAATCACCAGCATGGGCCGTTCAATAAACCACCCGGCAAGTACGTCTACAAGGAGCCAGCGCAGCTAAACTCCTCCAAGCAGTACTCCTGGCCCACGCTGGTGTTGCCCCACTCCACCCAGTCTGTAGCTATATACACCTGTGTATACTACGTACTTATGTATTTTGCCGGTAATTTTGGATAATATAACGTACATGCCAAGGTCTTCAGATGGATGATGATGGTCTACCCTATTGTGACAGTGCTCATAGGATTCCAAGTTGCCAACTTGGTACCTTATTTTGCTAAAATACTCCCCCAATTGTTGGGTCTTTATGGGTGCAGTGGTAATTGCATCCAAAGCAGATTTCCTGATTTTAATTGGTTCAGTTTTCCTTTTAATTATGTACATTCCAAATTTGTCAAGATCTTCTTGCCTCAAGAAATGCACTCATATACGCTAATATCATTGGTTGATTGGTTTTTTGATATTCAATCTACCACCCCAATCCCATCTCATCCTTTAAATGAATGCAAGAGTTGTAAAAGACCTTACTTCCTCATTTCCTATTCTAATAAAGTTCAAAATGTGTTAGTTTAATTTAGCAATTTGGTTTCGCCTGTTGCTTTTAGTGTTCAGCTAATTCCCATCCCCTTTGGCCTCCCAGGAATAGTTAGTGGCAACCATTTGGTTGTTGCTGAAACCATGATTTTATTACGGTTAAGAGCATGGTTGTGTTCTCTCTAACCTGTTTCCCAATTCTCACATTACCTCTGTATACACAAATGTCTATCTTACCAAGAATTAGATAAAACACATAGTTGCTAGTTCCTATCATCCACAAGCCAATGTGAGAGCAGAAAGATTAAACAGTGTCCTTGCAGAAGCACTCAGTAAACTATTTTCCAATGAATCACATTTCTGGGCTGATATGCTCTCAGCATCATTAATGGTCTGTTGAACCCACATCAACCATAATACAGGAAAAATCCCATATTTTCATGGCGCAGGGACACCAACTTTCAGTGTGAAACACAGCCTGATTGGCTAGCCCCAACACTGTGATATAGACAACCCCCAGCTTGCTGAAATCATGGGCAGGAAGGGCATCTGGAAGGGAAGGAGTGGCTGGTATCTCCTTCATAATTGTTGTAATCTGGCCTCTATAGCGGCCAGGAGGGAGATACAGGTAGTGGGGGTGGTAGAACTCCAAGTCAAGGGTGCAAGCTGGCGTAAACAAAGGAATGGGAGCAGAACCAGAGAGGTAGGAGAAGGGGTGGGAATATTTTGCTGTTGATTCACGTACAGATGCAATCAGAATAATTATATTGGTGCAAAAATAAACAATTGCTGCAACCAAATAATGGGTCCTGGGCATAAAGCTGTTTATTATGATAATGTCAACAGTGAAGAAGGCTTTTCTTCCTCACTCCTTATACTTACTGGGAATAACTTAGTCTTTTGTGCCACCAGAGGTCTGATGACATTATCTTCAGTGGTATTAGCAATTTCCTTAGGAAATTGTGTGTTGGGACCTAGTGATGGGTGCACATTAGCTGCTTCTTTATAATGATGGTTTTGGCTGCAGCCTGCCAAGGTACCACAGCTATTAATAGAACCTACAAGCAATTAGTTGCCTGATTGCTCAATTGAGCAATTTTTTTAAAAATTTATCATTTCCCAATATAAAGAGGTCACAAATTGCATTTAGTGTCAATCTCAGGGTTTTGGAGCATATGGGCCTCGTAAGTCCCTGGTCATTTGTGGTCAAAAGGGGGTTTTTCTATGAAATGGCAATTGGTAATTGTTTCCACATAGTTTGTTGTGCTGTAACCAGACATGATAGCTGATTATCTTGGGCATTCTGGGCCCTGACATATGTGAACTTGTTTATGGACACAAGTCTGCCATTGTTAGCACTACACTAGGACTGCAACTACCTTTTCCTAAGAAAGTACCAAGTGACAATGATCATGATGTACAGCAAGTCAGACAAGGCCAGAAAGCCAAAGAGAATTAAATAATTGAGAGAGAAAATCACCATTCAACAGGGACATTTTCAAGTCAGGGACAATATTTTGGTTGTCAACCACAATTTGTACAAGTTAAAACCAGGGTTCAAAGGACCAGGAATTTTTATGGTGGTTAAACCTAATAATACCTACATCATCAAATAAATTGGGCCTCATACTGAGCTAAAATATATGCATCATGACAGACTTCACCAATGTGAGGCAAGGACCGCATAACCCAACTCACTACTACCTGTCTCTAATGCAAAACTGGATCAATATAAAGCCTGAATCTTCAACACTCTCAGGAAAATTCCCAAGGCTCCACCTTTCAGCGCCCCAGGGGGGGATGTCACAACATCTTTGATTACTTTCTCTCATAGAAGTACAGCAGTTTTAAAAGCTATGGCAACAACCAAAAATACCTCAGATTTAAACAAAATGGTTTCAGATTTAAGCAAATTTCAACTATCAGGTTAAAATATACACTCTGTTAACAGAGATTTTTGGTGTTAATGGGCAAAATGGATCAACACAGCAAAGAAGTGCTCACGCTCAAAGAAAAACTATCCAAAATACATTGATTCACAAAAAAATGGTGTGAGTTGACTTTTGGTGTACATATGTTTACTATGTGAATTGGTGACAAAATACGCCCAAGCAAGGTGTGTTAAAACTCAATCAAAAAACAAAACACAATAGCAACTCACTACGTAAACAAAATCACTCACTCAGTGTGTGCAATGGATAGTAATCAAGAATGATACCAAGGCATCTAAAATAAGACATGAGATCTGAAACATAAATTTTAAAAATATTGTGTTGGGTGCTTAATTTGGCGTAGAATCTTGGTAAATGGGTGGAAATTATTTCAGGTATTCAAAAATGGGTGTTGTAAAACCAGAAACAACTAATTAAGAAATAAAAAATCTATAATTGGTATTTTGGGTGAGAAAAATATTAATCAAATATTCATATTCAGATAAAAGCAAAAATTAAAATTAGAGAGTAACTTAATTGAGTTTTATTTAATATTTTATTAAATTGTAAAATGGAAGGAACACAGCAACAGACTACCAATACACCTGTTGTGCACCGCAGTTGCAGTTGCCCCCACGGGTCAAAGAACAGAGTTAGTGCAACACAAATGCCTACTCAGGAAGGAGACATGAGAGCAGAGTTCAATAGTGACGCTGCACTGACACAGCTGTTTCAAGGAGCACAAGCTGCTAGGATGCAGAGCATAAACCCTTGGGTCCCCAAGCTGACTTGGAAGCCCACCAAGGTTACCTTCACCAAGAAAGTTAGAGACAATGAGGTAGAACTTACTTCATATGTGTTCAACATTATGTACCAGCAAGAGTCAGTCCCGTCAGCCATGCTGGAGAAGGTGAAGCCTGTAATTAATACTAGCTACAAGCCCTGCGTCAGTGATGGCCCCCAGGAAGAGGACAAGGAGCCTGAGTTCTATCAAACCAATGAGGGACAGTTAGTACTCAAAAAGATTGCAGCCTTCTACACCAAGGTACCCATACCCTGTGTTGTGCCCAATGCCATTAAGTCAATCCCCACCACCAAAACGTTCACCCAGAAGCGCATCCCCAATATCAAACACATCATCCTGCTTAAGCTAATGTGTGAATCTGGTGATTACAAGGCGGCTGTGGCTCTTGTTGAGGTGGATCCCAAGTACACCTCAAAGACATTCAACAAGTTCATTGATACTGGCTGAGTCCTTGCCATGGAGAAATCCTTGCACGTATCAACCATGCTCACCAAGGAGCACAAATGGGAAATTCACCAGTGGATAACCCAAGGTTATCATCTTGAACTGGTAAATATACAGGCCATGGTCAAATCTACTTTTGGGGTTAGAGCCTCAATTTCCTTTTACTACCATCTGTTCAAGGGAATGTGCTTTTCCTGGAAAAAGCTTGGGGTATCCCCATACAATTGTAATAGTCCATCCAACATTGAAGTCCGGAAAAAATATGCAGAGGCGTACACTTCCCTCAAAGCCAAGGGGACAGTCAAATTCTATTACATTGACAAATCAGCATTTGCCTTGTCAATGCGCAATGGGTATGTCCCCAAAGGCTCAAATGACGGGGTGGCTTGGTGTGCTGCAGTCTGCGCCACAGCCTATTTGATGGTGGCTCTCCCCAGTCCAAAGGGGGTTGAGCTGTATCAAATGATATTGGGTTCTCACAATATCCAAACCTTTCTATCATTCCTCCAATTGGTTCAGGAGCACCTGAGGTGCATGAGCCTGGGCTTCACCAACGTCATTGTGCTGGACAATGTTGGTCTCCATAAGGTGGCTGATATACTTTAGAAATTCCCAATGATTGACACTAGCATTGCAGTGGGCCCCAGCAATTAGCCACAGCAAATATGTGTTTTCTCTTCCTCCCCGCTTATTTGCCCTTCCTAAATTCCATCAATGAAGTCTTTGGGTGGCTCAAGGGAGTTGTAAAGTGTGGGACCCCAACTGGGACCAAGGACCTCTTTGATTTACTGCAGGCCAGGATCCACATCCTCCCAGCTGAGACTGTGACCAAACTCTATGGCCACGCTGATTTGTTCATCCCTGAGTGCCTAGCCAAACAGCCAAACAATTAAAGCTTAGCTTTTCTGACTTTTTTATATTCTCTAATTTACTATTTAATATTTACTAATTACCATTTTATATTTAGAAGCTTCTAAGCCCACAATCATGTTCAGCAGGACCATCAATGAAGGTAAGTAATTTATTTATTTTATATTAATTTTTTATTATGCCATCTGAGGTTATCCCAAATACTTTATACTGGATTACGCAAATATATTTATATCACTTTTGTCAAATAAATATAAAAATCAATTAAAAAAAGTTAAATGTATAAGGTACAAAGTAAAATTGTATTTTACTAACGTATATTATTATGATTTTATGAAAACCTTCCCTGGGATTTATTTTGTAAAACTTGTTTGCTAAAATAAGAATAATAAAAATTATTTATAATAAAAATAATCTAAAGTGTAAAGATATTTATTAGAAAAGAGAGTTTTAAGGGCGCCTGTAATGGGTTTGGTGGTATGTACCCACCCCGCAATGGAGGTGGCGCACAACCTCCACTGCCACAGTGTGAAAAGTGGATACACTCTTATTGAAATACTCCTGCCTGCTGGTAAAAGGCAGTAGGGTCAGGTGGGAGTGAAGCAGCAGCTTTTAAGGCGGGGCTCTAACCCTGTATATCCAAGCCAGGACTAGGGCATCCTGTATCACATAGTCAACCAAGTTGTATCCAGGGGGACCTTCTTCCCATCCAGGGAGAGCCTGGCCTTGTCAATCCCTAGGAGGACCCCATCTAGGTCCTCAATGTTAGCCCTCATCCCAAAGTAGAACAGGAACCCCAGGTAAACCACCAGATGAAGCCTTTGTCCAGCAAAGGCTTCTGTAAACTTGCACAATTTATTAAACACTGCGCTTATTTTTTTCTCGTGTTTTGTTTTAGCAAAGGTGATGTCAGGATACGCCCTGACACATCTTGTATTACAGAAATGCCTTGGGAAAACTCTAATATTCTCCACAATCCCAATGCTAGTTTGATGACTCTCCTAGCTGCTCTTGACAATGAGTTATGGCTTTCTAAAGTTTGGCCGCCAGCTAAACTTCCTAACCAGTGCAAAGTGACAAAAATATGGGACCAAGGCACAAGAATTGATGTGAATCCTAATTTGAGCATAACTCAGCAACCACTGGACGGATTTGGACATCCAAATATGCATTTTGAAGCCAAACACCAGGAGAGTCAATCTGTGCTATTTTTAGACAAAACACGGATGCAAAGCCCGATGTGCGGGATTTTGCAAAGAAACATGAGTCATGCTATTCAGAAGATGCCCTAAAACCCCAGCCTGATGCCACCAGCAGAGTCCCTAAGACTGTTTAGAAGATTTAGGAAGATTCTAAAGAATCTAATGAAATGGTATATAAAGGTGTTGCTCACAACAATCCCCTTGTGATCATTCTAAGTTAGCCTTGAAATAAAGTTTCAATTTAGTTTGATTTAAATATTAAGTTCAGTCAGATGGAAACCAGTCATGACCCTCTGGGCCCTGACAGGTGAGATCCATTGACAGAGGGACCCCCGTCTTGTTGGCACTCCAGGTCAGCCCAAAGTCTGCCAGGAGGATTTTGGTCTTCTTTACAGCTGTTGCGTCTGCAAAAGCCAATTTACCCACTGTGCGCCCAAAGTTCTCCAACAGGTAAGACAGGGTGTGCTCCAGGGGGTAGCAGAAGCAAGCAGTCGCATGGGCCTGGCTCATCTCCGGTGTTGCAACTGAGTTTCCAGACTTGCCTGCCAACATATCTTACGGTACACAGGGGGTGCTTAATGAGTCACCCCTTTATGTATCTAACAACATGGACCAATCTGATGGCAATATCAAATTGCGGGCACTTTCTCCTAATTAGGAGTGCTACCAATTTGACCTGCTGATCCCGTACAAGTTAATTCTTGGCTCCAATCCTTACATGAAACATGCCATCATGCCACCCCCTTGTGGCTGTGTGGCTTTCCCCATATGGTATATTAATCACAATATTCTACAATAAACAATCCCTTATTCTTATTATTCCTGTTCTTTCTATTGACTGTTGGCTTCCCCTTTCCAAATACTGAATCCTCATTGGTTCAGTTGCAACACCAGTATATTCTTGAATGGGAGCGTTGCCAGGATGTCCCAAACAAGCTAAATGAAGTTTACACAGTAAACTCCATTGAAGGATACTGGGTCCAGGAGGACCAGTTGGGCATCCTTGAAGGCAGTAACTGCCCACTCAGATGCCCCCTTGACATGTGTAAGTTCTGCCAACGCCTCCTGCAACATTGGAAAGGACCCGTGGATACAGTCCTCCAGCTCCTGCACAACAGGGGGGACAGATACAATTGCTTTGCCACATGAGTGGCATAATTTTTATAAAAGGTGGCTGGGAAAAAGGGGGCCAGGACTTGGCGGAGTTTGCTGTCTACATTTTCTAAGAAAAAAGGTAAGTTTTTTGAAAATTTATTAATTTTATTTTTTTAGGTTACCTTCACAGATTTCCTCCTTGCCTGTGGCTTTGGCAGGCTTTGCCATTCTCAGCGCAAGCAATTGCACTGGCAATTTGGTGGCCTTGGTTCTTGCACGCTTTGCAGGTTTCAGGTGGGCATACATTTCAGGGTTGTCAACCCAGACGGACGGCGCAGAAAGATTGTACACCTTAAACTGGAGGCCCTTGGCCACCGTCTTCTGAATATTTAGTAAGCACTTAATTGTCTTCTCTGAGGTGTCTGGTATTTTGGTCATAAGGGCCTTTGCAGACACTTGTCAATTTTATCTCCTTCAAGGATGGCAGACTTAACTCTTGCTTTGACCTTGCGGTCAATTTCTTTGATCTCTGCAATTGCAGAGTCAAGATCCTTCAAAAGCTTCTCCAATTCTCTCATTGATTTTTACTAACCTTTCCATATGTTTTTATAGTGTTCATCCCAATAAAATCTGTAGTATTCTGATACTATTACCTCTTTGTTTATTCCTATTTATTTTCACATTACTCCAATATCACATTTTTTACCTGTTGTGTATATGTTTTACACTTAACTCAATATGTGTTGTTTGATTTTTGTTGGCATTTTTTCCTTAATTGCCATATTATTTTTAGCACTTTGCACAGCCCCTTGTGAAAATATTAACAAAAATTTGGTGATCCACTAAATTTGAATTAGAAAACTATAGATTAATTGTATTTAGATAAAGTTGTTACTGATATGAATTCAAAACCTCAATGATAAACTTTAAGCCAATCAGGAGCCAAGTGATAAAGTGATTGTTGTGACATAAAGGATCATTCAATAATTCTTTAGTACATGTGCGCAAACTAATATGATTGGCTGAATGTTTTGCCATTGTACAACATTGCCGCTGTGACAAATTGTTGGACTAGTGCTAACCCAGCAGCTGATTGGGCACTAGTCCATCAACAACTCGCCACAGCAGCAATGGCGTACAATGGCAAAACATCCAGCCAATCATATTAATTAGCGCACATACATCAAAGAATTATTGAATGACCCTTTATGTCACAACAATCACTTTATCACTTAGCTCCTGATTAGCTTAAAGTTTATCATTGGGGTTTTGAATTCAGATCAGTAACAACTTTATCTAAATACAATTAACCTATGATTTTCTAATTCAAATTTAGTTGATCACCAAATTGTTGTTAATATTTTCACAAGGGGCTGTGCAAAGTGCTAAAAATAACTATGTTCTGGATCTAGATACATGGCATTATAAATATATGATTTTACAGAAATAAACTGAAAATAAAGAATAAAACCAAATATAAACAAAGAGATCATGAACAATTGAAATTCAAAATAAAGATAATATAAATAGAAAATGTTTGGCAACAGGGGGTTTATTGGGGAGGGGAAGAGTAATCCCTAGTAGGCAGAATAGCATGGGAAGGAAGACGTAGAGGCAGTGCTGGCCTGGGGGGTCTAGGATTGGGTGGGTGGGGCTAGAAGGTGGGGGGTGGTGGCAGGGGTTGGAGGATTGCATGGGATGGCCACCATATAACGCTTGTTATATTCCACATATGTCATTGGCTTGATTGGCTGGTAGGTGGATGTGGTGCGGGGTGGGAGGCGCTTATCCTTACGTGATTGGTTGCCCATGTTCACATGGAAAACCATTTGTGCAAATAAGTCAGCCACCATTTGGTGACCAAAGAGAGAATTGTGGTCAAGGACCCCAAGATAGAGGTCGTTGAAAGCCTGAGGGTGGCACTACTGTACTGTGTCTTTGATATTTAAGAAGACAACATCACCCAGATGGATGTCTATGTGGCCGGCGGGGTAGACCAAGGCCTGGTGCCTGCGTCCCTGGATGGCCTTGAGGGCAGTGGAGCTACCCTCCATCTGGTGGCTCAAGAAAACCCGGTACTTGGAATTTGAGCCATCCCAGGAGTTGAGTAATCCACCAAGGATGTGGCTGTATGAGTAGACATTGATGAAATCTGGGTTTGTCTAATAGTAGACAAAACCCTTGGCTGAAACAGCCAGAAATGCTGCAATGAATGTCTCCTTCTTGACCTTCTTCCTTCTATTCTTGGTGGCGGCTTTTCCTTGCTTGCTAAAATCATCAAAAGCTATCAATAGCTTGTAATAGGAGATGAACATGACATCATCAGTTAGACTAGTCAGGCATTGGACCAGGGTTGATTTGATGGCCTGATCATATGGGGAATCCTCAGCGCTATCCCATTAGTCGCCAGCAACATTGGTAAGAATCTGTATTGAAGCCACCTTTCCATGCATCCAGAGCTGCACCATGCGCGGGAGACCCATATGTTATGGTGCGCAAGCTGTTTGGGGACCTAGATCAAGGGAAGCTTGGGGTCCCGCTGCAAGAGATCAAGCATGATTGGGTAGGCCTAGGTTATTTGGGACTCAGGTGCCTTTTTTGGCTTCTTGGCTGTCCCAATCAGATTCCCCTTATTCATTGAATTATTAAATTCCCGCATTATTGTGGCTTGGGTGAATTTCAATTGATCAGCAATCTGATCGCAGGACAGACCCTGCAGATTCAGTGCCACAATTTTCTGAAGAATCTGAGCAGTAATGATATGTCACTTGGGGTGCTGGGCTGCGAGAGCTTAAGCCTGATTGGCTGTAGGGGGGCAGGTTGGCTGGTGGCAGAAAGATGTTGCAAATCAGGGGTGCCATCCTGATTGGTTAGTTGACAGGCAGCTTGTGCAAGGTTGGGTACAGGAGTAGGGGCAGAGCTAGACACTAGGTGACTGTTGAACAAGTCAAAGCCATATGGGTCAGGGGTAAGGTACAGGTCAGCTTCCTTTTTACCTGCCTCAAAGGCTTGGGTGTAAACAGGTGCCTCCATGTTTTGAGCCTTGCCTCCATTGAAGCTGGGTTGGCTGCTGGCACTGTTGAAAATGTTGTTGCTATTAAAAACCATTGTAAAAACCTAGGATAAAATCACTAAAAGTAGAAGTTTAAAATTTTATGATTTATTCTTATTTTAATATCAAGTCCATATTTGGAAGGTTCTCAAAACCATTCTATACAAATCTGGAGCCATGAAAATGAATAAAATGCCTCTGTTCCTAAATTGAATAGCTGTTGATTGGCTGTTAAATTGATATTTTCTATTTTAGGCTGCTAATACTAAACATCTTGTGTGAGTTCATTTTGTTTCGTGCTTGTGGAATCTTGCTTCTAGATTGCTCAAATTTTGTTTCATTTTAGTCCTTCTGTTGGTGCCTCATATGAATCCTGATTGGATTATAATATACTCCAGAATAGCATCCATTCATCCATCTCACTTGTTGCGTCAGATCATTTTGTTTGTGGTTTGAACTACGCCGTTTGATGTTTGATATAATTTTGTATAATGGGCTAGTGAAATTTTGTTTTTTGTTTGAAATTTCATTTATTAACTGAATTTTTTTAAATTAATTGAATCCTGTATCTTGCATGACTTGGATTTTTTTCAAATCTGAAACCATTTTGTTTAAATCTGAGGTATTTATGGTTGTTGCCATAGCTTTTAAAACTACTGTAATTCCCTGAGTGATTCCCTAGCTAATCATTAAGTTGGTGGCACCCTTATCAGCTACCCATCTAATACAGGATCAACCCTTTCAAATCCCAAATGAAACACTACCTGGACAAGCCTCATAACTACCATGATGTACATGGATGGCATATGGCTTCCCATGATACTATATGATTCTCAATATTTATATCAAATAAAATATCATTCTCTTCTTAACCCCCTCTTTAATTTTGTTTATTATACTTCCCAGAAGTATATACTCAACAATGATTATAGTAACTATAAACTCACTCAGGTCACCCTGATAAGATTTGTTGACCAAAAAACTTTCCGCGTGAGAACACTTCACCCCTGAGCCACTATTGTAAAAGATTTTATGAGGCTTTCTCCTGTCATGTTCTGAGAGTTTCAATTATCCTAGCTTTCCTATAGCTGAAGGCTTCCAAGAAACCTCTTGGGATGTGACAGCTTTAAAAAGGTTACACAGTAGTTGTCAAAGCTATGGCGCTAAGCAACAAAACTGAGATTTAAGCAAAAACAACTGGGATTTAAACAAAAACAACTCAGATAAAAACGAAATTAAAACCAAATAATCTATATTGATTAATAACAGACTTTTGATTTTCTTCTATTTCATTTTCATCTAAGTTGTTTTTGTTTAAATCTCAGCTTTGTTGCTTAGCACCATAGCTTTGAAAACCACTGTAAGAATCATAAAAAAGTCCAAAGCTATTTGATGTTAATTTTAATGAAATTAAAGGATAAAATTTAGATAATACTTTGACCCCATGATGCTCAGATAAAGAGCTTCAGAAACTGATAAGATGTCCTAGTTTTTAAATTAGATTGGTTGACTTAAGCTTTCTGGATTCATGTTTATTTTGGGAAGGGAACATAATTCAACTTGGACAAGGATGATTGATTTTGTATTTGTAAAATTATCTTTCTAGTGTGGTCTAACGTTGGTTTATATTGCTTACCTGGTGTTGAGTTTAAGCACAGCATATTTATTGGCTCATATCCTGATAAGGTCCCAGTTCATTCTGTTTGGGGGATTGAGTTGCTGCATTTGATGAACTATGTTTGATTTTGTTTTTATAGATTAGTTGGTTATAGCTTTGTTTATTGGTTGGCACTTTGTTGGATATCTGGTTTCAACCATATTGTTTACAGTTGGTAAACCAACCCATTGCTCTTTTGCTTTAGATTGAGTTGATTTTATTCATCTCAACAGTTTTGTAAACTACTATATAAAGTTATATGAGATAAAATTTAGTTTCAGAATAAAGTAAATGTTTTTAAACTATTTTATTTAAAATTTTAAACAATTTTAATTATTTAGCATTAAAAATTATGTATATTTCTTCTTGTAAAGATACTTGTGTTAGTACATGTGCATAGTGCTAGATTGAGATGTGAATTAATATTGATTGATAAATTTGCAAGGCGTATTCGCAACTGGAATAGTTTACATCGTGTGAATTCATATCCAAAACCAGTGAATCCACAGTTCGAGTTTAAACTTCTTGTGTCGTATTACAGATTCCATTTTAGGAAAAGGTATGGAAGGCTACACATTTGATGTGTATGATTGAGCCCTGTGAGTAGGGCTGCTTCGGCCAAGCCCCAAACAGCCGCGGCCAGTTTCTGGCTCTGGGTCGAACTATCAAATAATTATTTATAAAAGTTTAAATATATTATACTTACGTTCTTGCTGTAGCGGTCCTGAGCCGGGAGCTAGCCGAGGCCGAGCCAAAGCATCCCTATCTGGGAGTGGCTTATATAAAACTTGGCACTTGATTTGTTCCAGGGGGAGGGCCAACAAAAAGCAAGTTACTTCAACAGAAATAGAGAAATTATGATATCACTTTAGGCTTTTGCTTCGTGAATATATTCTTGTTATTGGCTCAGTAGATTAGAATTGTATTAAATTATGAAACAAGAGGTTGTTCTAGTTTTCATAAGCAGCCAAGAATCAAATTACCTTGTATAAGGGGGCAACAAGAGCTATTCTTGGGATGCTGCTCAGCGCAGCAGAATAAAAACTATAGGATACATTCAAAGTAAAGTAAAGCTGAGGGTGCCTGCTTGTTGAAAAATAAGGATGGTAAAAGAGAATAAAGAAAATGAAATTACTTTAATCGAAGAAAGTCTGGGAAATATTCAGATTTACGATGATGCTGAAGAGGTAAAGGACAAGGCATTAAAAGCTATCATTGAAGCGAAAAGCAACCTTTCTCTTGAGCCTCCTTCAGCATCTAAAAGTAAAGTAACGTCTGTATATGCCTCCGTCAATGCTGAGGCTTCACTTTCCGAAGAAGAAATTCTCAAACTCTCTCGACCATATCTCAAGTATTTGCAGTATGATATTTCTTCGGAACACCACCTTCCCTTATTACTCGTTATATTTCATCTCTCCGAAAAAAATGATGAAGAGATCAGTAGCACTATCAGACTTTGTGGGTGAAGAGGGCAAGACACATTACCTCAATGTTATGGCACAATGGACGAATTTAGTTAATACTGAGGCTCGGAAACTGTTTTCTAATGGTAAATTTAATAAGCAGTAGTTTTTCGTTTTCATATTACCTACCAAGGAGCATTTAACAGATATCTACAATTGAGCTAAACAAGTTTAAAGATACCTTTGTTAGACTTTATGAATATATATATCGCAAATAACTTAATAGTTTAGGCAATAAAAGTGTTACCGATGCAGAATTGGCAATCGATGTTGATCTGTTTTTCTTGTTGACTCCCTTTCGAGAAAATTCGGTTCTCAGCCAAAGCACAGTAGTGCAGTTTCTACTTGCCTTGCTGAAAGAGGGAGCTTATTCTGGACTAACCCGCAGTTTTTTCAGCCAACTTTGCAAGCTCTTCAACATAAGCTATAGAGATTTTACTTTTTCACTCGAGTATCCCATCTCTAGAGACATGATTCTATCTGCCCGCAACAGCAAAGATCCCGGTATCAGTGCACAGAGGGAGCTTGAAGAACGTGATAAGAAATCACGCTTTAAGCGCTGGGCCTGGACTTCACTTGGCGCCATTGGAGGTGGTGTGGCCCTAGCCGTTTCTGGAGGCCTAGCAGCACCTTTAATCCTTCCATATATGGGGTCCGTTTTAGGTGCTTCTACTTTATTAGCAGGAGCTTCTGGAGTTGCGGTCGTTACTTCTATCTTTGGTGCCACTGGTGCAGGTATTTAATCTAAAGATTTCCACTAAAGCTTTGTAGGACTTGCAGGTGAGCGTTATTCTAATTACAATGCAGCTTATATATAGGCTATCGCTTCTCGAGAAGGACAGGAAGCCTAAAAGACTTTTCCTTTCTCCCCATAGACCCACCTAAAAGTTGCCCTGACTCGAAGCCCTTACATGCAACTATTTGCATCTCGGGTTGGATAACATGTAAAGAAGACATCACAGAACCGTGGTCTAGTCTAGAGGACGGCGAAGTTTTCGCTGTTCAGTTCGAAGCGGAAACCCTTCTCACGATCGGCCAGGCGCTTACAAACCTTTTTGCTACTCAAGTGGTGGGTTATGCAGCAAGCGAGGTTTTGAAAAAGACAGTCATGGCTGGATTGATAGCTGCAGTAGCGTGGCCGTTTGCACTTCTACAAGCTGGTGCTATCATCGATAATCCTTGGTCTATTGGGTTGGATCGTGCTGATAAGGCGGGTAGGGTAATGGCGGATGCGTTAATTAATCGTGCTCAGGGGAATCGGCCCGTAACGTTGGTTGGATTTTCACTAGGAGGAAGGGTCATCTTTTCTTGTTTGAACGAGCTCCTTGCCAAGTCCGAAACAGACCCGTCGTTGTTCCATTTGATTGAAAATGCAATCATTCTCGGAGCCCCAGTCACTACATCACGCAAGAGCTGGATGGGCATGAAATCATTGGTCCCTGGGCGCCTCATCAACGGCTATGTCTCAGAAGATTGGGTTTTATCGTTTTTACATAGGACTTATAACTATGGCCGCCCTGTTGCAGGCAATGCTAATTTACACATGCTTTGGTCCTCTGGAGACTACCCTTCAGATGTCTCACAAGAGAGTCACTCACTTAAATCCCCCTGTCTTGAAGCACCAGATGAAGGGATAGACTCCCCTGCTCTAGAGTTTGATAGCACAGGTGCCAATGACTTGGGCGTTGAAAGTGTTGATCTTTCAGGAATTGTGGACGGACACCTTGATTATGTGAAGGCCCTTCCCACCATTCTTGCTTACCTTGGCTTCGCCACTACATCTGATCAGGAGAGTCAGATTCATTTGAGCAGTCCTTCTGTCTTATTTGAAACCAACATCGATGTATAGTTGAGAAAGGAGAATCACTCGAGACCTAAATTTACTGACTCCTTCTTTGAGCTTAAACTTCAAGCATTCTAAACATTCCTACAAAACGTTTCACCCCTGAAGCTTTTTGAAGTGGACGCTCTCGAGGCTACCCCACTCAATACCATATGTTTACAGAAGAATCGTAGGTTTTTGTAAACGGTGAGCCCTAGTTTTAATGTGATCGGTGACTGTGCTCGGCTATAAAGCTCCTTATCCACAATAAGTCAAACATAAACGTCAATGCCTACTCTCACCTCCATAAATATTCGGGGGCTATTTAAAAAACTTCATCTAAAATCTGGCTACGTCTCATTTAAATCAAATAATGTGTCTAGCCATGAAAACTACATCTCTCGGGAGTGCCAATATTAGCAAGCAAGGTTCCGAGAAATGAGTTTGAAGCAGTGCTGACATAACCCTTTATGAAACGATATCAAGGGCCACTGTGATAGTTTCAACTTATCCCCAAGCTAATATCTATACTGGCCATCACCCGATCAGATAAAGAGAACTTCAAAACCAGGCAGGAAGACATCGACTGGTTTCAATATCACCAGCCAATCGCTCATGGATTGATAGATGCTCTATTGGGAATAGACACATATTCTCGGCGGCATAGCTGCTGCTTCATAATGGGATGTGCCATGCAGAGAAATCCTAAAATGAGAACTGGATAGAGCTGGGCAAGTGCCAGATTTTTTTAGTGATGTTATACTGAACTTTTGAAGATTAGCAGTAAAAAAGAGTAAACAGTGAAAATATAATTAACCTTGTTGAGCATATATTTCTAGGAAGTATATAATACAGAATAAGGGGGAGATTGACAAAGAGAATGCTGCTTTATTGATATGAATATTAGAGATTATATAGTATTATGGGAAGCTATATGCTGTCCATGTACGTCATGGGGCTTATCCAAGTAATGTTCCATTTAGGATTTGAAAGGGTTGATCCCTGTATTAGATGGGTGGCTGATAAGGGTGCCACCAACTTAATGATTAGCTGGGGAATCACTCAGGGAATTACTTCCCCACGAGGGAGTAATCATAGATGTTGTGACATCTCCCCCTGGGGTGCTGGAAGGTGGAGCCTTGGAAATTTTCTTGAGAGTGTTGAAGATTCAGGCTTGATGTTGATCCAGTTTTGCATTGAAGACAGGTAATCGTGAATTGTGTTGTGCAGTTCTTGCCCTGCATAGGCAGAGTCAGTCATGGTGCATTTGTTTCAAACTGGTGTGGGCATCAATTCCTTTGATAAGGCAGGTATTGTTGGGTTTGACCTCCATGACAATTCCTGAAACTTTTAACCCTGGTTTCAACTTGTGAAATTGTGGTTGACAACCCAAATCTTGTCCCTGACTTGAAACTGTTCCGGTTGGATGAGGATTATTTCTCTCTCTACTCTTTCCTTTTCTTTAGTCTCTTGATCCTTTCTGGCATGTTGTACGTCAGTGTCATTATCAGCTGGTACTTGCTTAGGTAAAGGTAACTAGGGCCCTAAATTAGTACTGACAATGGCAGGCTTGTGCCCATAGACAAGTTCATGTGAGCTGTTGCCTGTATTGTGCTTGACCCGTGTTTGACATACCATTAACACTGTAGAGAGCATGTCAGCCCAGTGTTGTGAGTTGTTGGCAGATATTTTACTGAGTGCTTCCACAATTACACTGTTTAATCTTTCCACTCTCCCATTAGCTTGTGGGTGATAGGGACTGGCAACTGTATGATTTATTCTGCTTTTGGCAAGGTAGAAGTTTGTGTCTACAGAGGAAAGTTCTGGTCCTATGTCTGTAATAAGGAGTTCAGGCTTTCCAAACTTGGCAACAATCTTTTACCAATAAATTGTCTCACATTGTTTCTTTGTGTTCTTTTGTGACTTGTGATACAGGCCACCTTGTTGCATAGTTGATGGCTGTGATGATTTATTTTTTGCTTTTGTTATCTTTAGACATGAGCCTCACAATGTCCAATGCCCATACCTTGAAGGGTTAAGTGATTGATACTGGCATCACAAACTTGGAGGGTTCCTTAGAGTCTACATACCTTTCAAATACTTCACATTGTTTGAGCACTTCTTTGCTGTTGTCCAACATTTGGGCCACCAGTAGCAAGTGTTAAGACATTCATGCAGATTTGTACTACAAGTGTAGCCCAGATCTCTATGATAGTGAAGGATTGTGTCAATCTTTTCTGTTGACAGTACATATGGCACTGTATCTTCACTTGGTAATATGCAGTTTAGAGTGCCATAGACATTTTTGAACATGTGTTTGTTGTTAAGGGCTTTTTTTTTCAGGATACCAGGAGTACTGTGGAGCTCCAGCAGGTGAGGGAAGAGTTGAAGCAGGTACTGGCATGGCCCACCAGATGATGGTACCTAACTTTACCAGGCAGGAAAGGGCCTTCCCAGCCACAGCCCAAGGTCCAGCTGCTGGCAAGGCAGAGTCAATCAATCCCGTGAGCGCAAGGTAAAGAGCTCACAGGAATTGACTACTCTGGCAAGTGGCGTCAAAAGTGGGGGGTTGAGATGGTTGGTTTGGGTGTCGAGGGCGGTTCCATGGGGACCAAGTAGGCGGCAGGATTGTTGTACTTCCCGTTGAAGATCAAAGGGTAGATGGTGATTGCTTTGCTGTCACAAACAGTTTGGTAGGGTTCCTTGGGAGCGTTTGGATGGGTGTACCACTGCAAGTCTTCCAATGTCCAGGGTTTGTGGTCAGGGCTGGTGGGGTACTCAGTCAAATGCACAGGGCCAAAGTGAGCGTTGGGTGGGCAGTAGTAGTCAAAGGCTTCGGTTTTATCAACTGGAGTCTGGCTATTTATCCCAGTAGATGGGTGCTGACGCTTGGGTGTATGCAGATAGAAGAGTATCAAAAATAGGTATGGAAACAGATTGGTGAACCAAAGGTTCATAACAACTTTATTTGGTAAGGATGACGATACAGAACTTTTTAAGTGCTTCTGATTTATATACTTACTCACATGCAGGTGCCTCTGGGTATTCTTCTGATGCTATCTATGTGGCAAGGCTTGGCATCTCAGGTTCTTCTGTTTGGTTGGCTGCTTCATGGTTATTTTTGGGGTTTTCAGGAACAGTTGTTTGGCTTTTTGATGGTCCATCTTGGCTTGGCTGGTCATTGATTTTGGCAGGTTTGGCTTCTGGGGTTTTGGGGGGGGTTTCCAATTTGATCATCATTTTTGGACTGGCTTGACAGGCTCTCTTGAGCCCAAAGAGCTTGATTAAAAAGGGGTCCCCAATTGGGGACCCCAAATTACTTAATGGAGGGTGGGCTTAATCTGGGTTTACTGGGCAGCTAAAAATAGCCTGCCCAGGCCCAGCCAAACCCACAAAGGCTTGGGTGTAGCTTTTGGGGGCCAAAGTGGGCCCCTCAGCTACCACCAGGGCAGGAATGGTTCCTGCACTTGGATTCTCTTTGAAAAGCAATAATCCAGGTGCAGACAAATCTCCCCCCGCCTGCTAGCCCCGCCTGGTGACTAGGAGCGGGTTTGATTCCCGCCCGGGGCCTCGAAACTGTTACTTTTTTAACATTTTTCTTGAAAATACATTGGTGTATCAGGCGGGAACCCCTCTTGGAGATTTCTCACTATTAACATGGGTCAATCAGGGTCTTTCCTGTTAGTGCATAGTGAGTGTTTACAGTATAACCTTGATAGGGCATCTGCATTAAGCATCCATTTGTCTGGTTTATATTTAATGATCATGGCATATCTTTGGATAATGTTCATTCATTCAGCTTGTCTTTTTTACAGGTGTTGTTGTGTTTTAAAGAATACCTTTGACTTGTGGTAGGTTAACACTTTGAATATTTGAGCAACTTTCAGATGGCAACTCCATTTTATTAGACAATGAATAATGGCTATCAGTTCTTTGTCATGTATTGGGTATCTTTGCTCACCTTTAGACAGCTTTCTTGATTCATACATTACAGGGAGAGAAATCATTTTCTGTTGTTTGAATCCTGAGCAATTTTCTAATTGCATAATCTAAAGTATCTGTTTCTAGCTTTTAGATCCATTCTTGGTTAGGATATTATAGGATAGGTGGTGTGACCAATTGTTTTTTCAATTAGCAGAAGTGATGTTCTCTCAGCAGGTCCATAAAAACTTATTTGTCTTGCAAGTGATTGTGGATAGTAGGGCAGTCAGTGCCCCCTAATTGGGAATGAACATTTTGGTGTATGTGACCATTTCTGAAAGGAGTGTCAATTTTCTCCCCCTTGAAACCCGGCCCAAGAGCAGGTTTTGAACCCTGACCCTGATCACCTGCGGGCCACCAGCCCCAAAGACCAAAGATGTCAGGGATCCAGCCTGTGGGGGGTTCCTGAGAACTCATGGGCGGACAGCCTGTGGGCCCGGCAGGGAGGGCCCACGCTAAGATAAGAGCTAACTTTACAATATAAGATAACAATTTGCCCAGGAGGGCCCAAGGTCTGCTGGCGGGTACCATAGAATCTATCAAGCCAGTAAGAGTGATATACATCACCCCAAATATTTGAGTGGAGGTGGATTCATTAGCAGCAACAGATTCTTGCAGGCGTTTGGGCTGCAGGGTGAGAGGTGGAGTCATGGGAACCAAATACACAATCAGGTAGTTGTATTTGTTGCGGAATAGCAGGGGAGGGATAGTGATCTTGCGGCCTTTCCTGTATATAGGTTTGGTCTCTCTAGTTCTCTCCTCTGGATTGTAGATTAGGATTTCCTCTAGGGGAAACTCCAAATACGCAGGATTGAGAGGGTACTTGGTGAAATGTACGGGACTGTAGGGGACTCCTGGTGGACAATAAAACTCAGGCGGTTGGTCCACAGTTTCTTGGGGTTGTAGGGTATGGGGCGCAGAACTGTGGGAGGTAGACTGTAGATGAAATAGAACTAAAATCAAATATGGAATAACCTGGTTGAACCAAAGGTTCATATCACTTTATTGCAAGAATGACAATGGGTATCTTCCTGGCAGTCCAGGGTATAAGTATGCCCATCTGTTATGGGAAAACTTTTACAAATTTCTCTGGCCCAGGTGATACCGTTTACCTGATCTTTCCAGTCTTTGGTGGCAAATATTGTGGGAGTTAAATCATTGACTGGTTTGAACTGGGAATACTCCAATTTCCTTGTTGGGTTATGGTATTGATTATTTCTGGGTGGCCCACATTTATTGGGAAGTTTCTCTATTTCCTTTCCCGTGGCAGCCCAAGTTATTTTAGGTTCTATGGCTGGGCCTGCCTGCTGATTGGTCGTGATAACAGGAACCTTTGGTGTGGGTGTTGTTGATGTAGAGGATTTCAATTCATCCAGCTCTAAGGGAATTTCCAAAGTCAAGATCTGCTCTGGCTTGAGCCCAAAAATCTGTGGGCAGCTGGTCTTGCGGGCTGGCGGCCCGCGGGGTCTCAGGGTTCAAATCCTGTAGTTGAGGCTTTTCAGTAATCATAATCAGTAGGAGTTTGTCATTTGTGATATCATCCCCTTCTCTCCCATTGCCCTCCTCCTTCTTAGCCCTCTTGTCCAAGTATTGCTGTATGGCTCTGTGTGTGTTAGGCAGGTTGGAGACAGGTTCCCATGTGCTTTCTTTGGGGGGGGTAAGCTACCCATTTGACATAGTACTGTGGGGCCTTGTAGTGGAGGCGGTGTCCATGAATGTATTCCACTTTGTATTTGGTTGTGCGTCCCTCCTGGATGGGTAGGGGGTTGGTCTTGATTTTCTGGTGGGGGAGGGAAGTTCTTTCTTTCTTGAATAGTAATAATTGGTGGAAGATTTTGTGGATTTTCCAAGGGGGTGGCAGTTCTAGTTTGTACGCCACTTCTCCTATTTGCTTTGTAATCTTGTAAGGGCCACAGCAGCGGTGAGCTAATTTCCTACTGGGTACGTGTACGGGGATGTTCTGTGAGTTGAGGTAAACTTTGTTACAAATCTCCAGGGGTTTCCCAAGGACTCTTTTCCTGTTGGCAAACACCTTGTAGGTCTTAACAGCGCAGGTCAGGTTCCTTAGGCAGGTTTCTTGAGTGGTGTGTATTTGTTTAATCCAGGTTTGTCCTGCTGTATTCTGTTCCTTGCTGTCAATACTAGGGTCCCATGATGGATCAAACCCATAGTTGGCCTTGAAGGGGGACATACCCGTGGATGTGTGGTCTTTGCTGTTATAGGCAATATGCGCCATGGGTAACATCTCTGATCAGTTGTCTTGGTCTGCATTAGTTTAGCATTGCAGGTATTGTTCCAAGATTTGGTTGACCTATTCAGTTTTTCTGTCTGTCTGTGGGTGGAAGGAGGTCAATACACAACATTTTATTCCAAGATCTTTCATCACTTGGGTCCAGTAGTGGGAAGTGAACTGGGGTCTGCGGTCAGTGATGATTTCTTCTGGAGTGCTGTGTTGTGTCAAGATGCGGCCGTGGAAGTGTCTGGCAGTCTCAGCTGCCGTACAATGGGTAGTGATTAGGAGGAAATACACCATCTTTGTGAAATGGTCAACCATGACTAGGATTGCGTCAAAGGATTTTGAAGGGGGGAGCTCTACTATGTAGTCCATTGACACTGACTTCCAGGGTCCAGCAGGGATGTCCAGAGGCCTCAGTAGTCCTTCTGGCTTTGATCAACGTTTCTTGGTTCTTCCACAGGTTTTGCAATTGTTGATGTAGGCAGCTACTTCCTTGTACATGCCTGGCCATACGTAGTTCCGCTTGATGCTTAAGAGGGACTTGTGTCTACCAGGGTGACCAGCCATCTCTGAGTTGTGGTGGTCAATCATTATGTTTGTTTGGGTTGTGCCTTTGGGTACATAGACTCTGTTGTGGAGCAGCAGGGTAGCGCCTTTCAGGGAGTATCCTTTCTTTGAATGATGGCAATCCGGGTCCTTTAGCAGGGCTTTGAATAGTTTGGTTGAGTAGGTGTCTTGTTTATGGGCTCTTATCACTTTGGGTTTGCTAGCAGCAATCTTCAAGTAATCCAGTTGTGTTCCTAGGCTGACGGGTTCTAGTAGTGTGTGGGTGTTGCAGTTCTTGATCTCGGTGGAGGAGGGAATCAGGTCGGCTCTCCTGCTCAAGGCGTCAGGTACCACATTCACTTTTCCTGGATTGTAGTCTATAGTCAAGGTGTAGTTGGCTAGTTATAAGGCCCATCTTGCTTGTCATTGGTTCAGCTGATGTGGTTTGAAGAAGTAAACTAAGTTCTTGTGGTCTGTCAGAACTTTTACCAGGTATTTGGCACCACACAAGTACCTATGACAATGCTTCAATGTCTTCATTATAGCTAGCATCTCCTTGTTATATGTTGAGTAGTTCCCTTCAGCTGGTAGCATTTTCTTGGAGTAATATGCTACGGAATGTAGCATACCATCCCCTCCTTCCTGAAGAAGGACCTCGCCTACCACAAACTTGGATGCATTTGTTTCCAGCACAAAAGGTTTAGATGGGTCAGGCATTGCCAGGACTGGAGCAGAGTTGAACACAAGTTTCAGGGCCTCAAACACGGAGGTGCACTCCTCAGTCCAGACAAACTGGACCTTGTCAGAGCAAAGACAGGTCAGGGGCAGAGTAATCTGAGGAAAATTTTTAATGAAATCCCTGCAATAATTTGCCAGACCCAAAAAACTTCTCATGTCTTTCCTGCATTTGGGTACTGGCCAGGTTGTCACTGCTTCCACTTTGTCTTGTGCCATGGCAAACCTGCCCGTCTTCACCACGTATCCCAGGAATTTGACTTCAGACTGAAAGAATTCACACTTCTTCAGCTTGGCGTGTAGGTTGTCCTGTGAGAGTTTCTCCAGTATACGGTCAAGATGTTGGAGATGTTCCTCGTGTGACTTGCTGTATATGAGGATGTTGTCCAGGTATGCGACAAAGAAATGGTCAAGGTACTTGCCTAGGACAGAGTTGATCATCATTTGGAAATTACTGGGTGCATTGCACAAGCCAGACAGCATAAAAAGGTATTTGTACAACCTATATCTGTTTTTGAAAGCCGTCTTGTAGTTGTCTCCTTCTTTGATTCTGATCTGGTTGAAAGCGTCTCTCAGGTCAATTTTTGAGTACACCTGGGCTCCAGTCAGTACATCACAAAGGTTGTCAGCGTTGGGGATGGGGTAGCGGTTCTTCACTGTAATGTCGTTCAGTTTTTGGTAGTTCATGCAGGGACACATTCCACCATCCTTCTTCCCTACAAACAGCATAGATGACAAGCAAGGGGCCTTTGATACCCAGATGAACCCTTTTTTTGTCATGTCCTCTAGGTATGTCTTCAGGGCTACTTGTTCTCAATGGTTGCAGCTGTAGATGGGCCTGTGATGTGGTTGGGTTCCAAGTAACAGGTCTATAGCGTGATTGTAGATTGAGTGGCTGGGGAGATGGGTTGCTGCTTCCTCGCTGAAAACGTGGTTCCACTTCTCTAAGGAGGCAGGTAGGATTCCCACACTGGGTTCCATTTTCAGGGTCAGGAGCGTGTTGGGTCCTTTGCGGGTTGAACCCAGCAGAAACGGCACCTCATCACACAATTTGTCTCCCTTTGAGGAAACTGTTTGATTACAGAAATTTAGGATAGCACTGTGTCTTTGGGACCAGGAGTCTCTTAGGATTAAGGGACAGGAAGTCCCTTTGGGATGATGGGAAGCGCTGGGTAGGTGTTCTGACCAATTTTCAATGGCAGCTTGGCTGCGCACCTGAATCCCAAGTTGTGAGAGCTGTTTCCCATGATTACTTTGACACCTTCAGTGGTGGCCTTTAGTCCTAGGTCCTTTACAAGGGTGGTGTCAATGAAACTCTCCTCAGCTCCAGTATCAATGAAAGCTTCAACAGTCTGGGATGATGTGGATGTTTTTGCCTCAAATTGAATAAATTTGTAAGACTGGGTAGAAGTGTTTATTTGTGCCAAGGAAACTGTAGGGCCACTCTTCTTGGGGCAAGCCTTAGTGATGTGGCCAGGTTTGTGACAGTAGAAACACAATCCTTCATGGTAGTGGTGTTGTAATTCATTGGGGGACATTCCTGGTCTGTTGGGTGTCAGGGCTTGATTCATGCACTGAGTGTGAGAGGGAGCGCCTTCTTGATTAAGGCTCAATCCTCTACACAAAAGGAGTAGTTCATCTAGGCTAAGCATAGGGGGTGGAGTTTAAGGAGCTCCTTCAAGGCAGGGCAGGCTCCTTGGTGGTACAAGATGGCTGATAACTTGTCCTCAAGTTGGGTTCTGGCTTTCAGTTTTAGGAACTTGTTGGTGTAGGTTTGTAGAGTGCATGATCCTTGTCTGATGTCTAGTAAACTGATGAGGTCGTGATGTTGGTTGTCTTGGTTGTTGCCAGTGGCCATCAGTTCACTCTCAAATTGGGAGTAGTCCAGGCAGAACTTGACATTCTTGGCGGTGGCCTTTCCAAACCAGTCCAAGGCATTGCCAGAGAGCATGGAGGCCACTCCAAGGACTTTCTCAGTGTTGTTGGAGTATGAGCTTGTGTTGGCCTGAAAGTGGAGACAGAGGACTGGCATGGCTCTTATGGTTTCTTCTAGGGTGAGCTTCCCCATCTGCGGCATGTCCACCTTGGTTGTGGTCTGATTTACTATAATGTTCTGAACCTGCAAGTTTGGGGTCTTGGTCTTCTTGACGCCAAGCATGGCGTCCTTTGGCTCTATAATGGTTTGGTGTTGGATTGCTGATGCAATTAGGTTGGTAGCTAGTTTGTATGCATAGTAAGCTGAGATCAATAAAAGTAGCATACAAGATGCCCCAAGAGTTAGCAACATCTTGGGGCCCAGGTTACTTTGTTTAGGGTAGATCACCATAATATCAGGGATCTAGCCTGTGGGGGGTTCCTGAGAACTTGCAGGCAGACAGCCTGCAGGCCCGGCAGGGAGAGCCCACCACAAGATAGGAGCTAACTTTACAATATAAGATAACAATTTGCCCAGGAGGGCCCAAGGTCTGCTGGCGGGTACCATAGAATCTATCAAGCCAGTAAGAGTGATATACATCACCCCAAATATTTGAGTGGAGGTGGATTCATTAGCAGCAACAGATTCTTGCAGGTGTTTGGGCTGTGGGGTGAGAGGCGGAGTCATGGGAATCAAATACCCAAGCAGGTAGTTGTATTTGTTGCGGAATAGCAGGGGAGGGATAGTGATATTGTGGCCTTCCCTGTATACGGTTTCAGTATCTCTAGTTCTTGCCTCTGGATTGTAGATTAGGATTTCCTCTAGGGTGAACTCCAAATACACAGGATTGGGAGGGTACTCAGTGAAATGTACGGGACCGTAGGGGACTCCTGGTGGACGGTAAAACTCAGGCAGTTGGTCCGCGGTTTCTTGGGGTTGTAGGGTATGGGGCGCAGAACCATGGGAGGTAGACTGTAGATGAAATAGAACTAAAATCAAATATAGAGCAACCTGGTTGAACCAAAGGTTCATGTCACTTTATTGCAAGAATGGCAATGGGCATCTTCCTGGTGGTCCAGGGTATAAGTATGCCCATCTGTCATGGGAAAACTTTTACAAATTTCTCTGGCCCAGGTGATACTGTTTACCTGATCTTTCCAGTCTTTGGTGGCATTTATTGCGGGAGTTAAATCATTGGCTGGTTTGAGCTGGGAATACTCCAATTTCCTTGTTGGTTTGTGGGATTGATTATTTCTGGGTGGCCCACATTTATTGGGAAGTTTCTCTATTTCCTTTCCTGCGGCGGCCCAAGTTATTTTGGGTTCTATGGCTGGGCCTGCCCGCTGATTGGTCGAGTTAACAGGAACCTTTAGTGTGGGTGTTGTTGATGTAGAGGATTTCAATTCATCCAGCTCTAAGGGAATTTTCAAAGTCAAGATCTGCTCTGGCTTGAGCCCAAAAATCTGCGGGCAGCTGGTCTTGCGGGCTGGCAGCCCGCAGGGTCTCAGGGTTCAAATCCCGTAGTTGAGGCTTTTCAGTAATCATGATCAGTAGGAGTTTGTCACTTGTGACAAAAGGGCTAGCCACCTGCACTTTATTGGGACCAAGCCCCCTCAAGATGAGGCCGCACATACCTTTCAGGATGAGAATACCAGCCAAAACTTAAAAACTACAGCCCCTGATAAAAGACCAGATGAATTGCCTAACGGAGGCAGAGAAATTCCTATCATTAGCTTCATGAGTTTGAAGTCTACATTGATGGCCAATCAAGAACCATCCCCAGAAGAAGGTACGGGCCCATGGCCCAACCCCATAACCACAACTCTAGAGCAAGATAATCAAGTAACCAATTTGAGATCTCTGACCAATGAAAGAACTCCCAGCCCAAGTGCCATTTTGCTGCCTTTGAAACCAAGCACCCAGATCCCCCAGGCCTACCTTTCCCAATTCCCTGATGAACCCCCCAAGGAAAATATTAAGTTTGAAAGTGGGGTGCCATATAGACCAAAAGACTCCGCGCTCCAAACTTATTGCCATTTTTGAATAAAGGTTATGTTATTTTGGCTTACACAGCTACTGCCTTATTTTTTATTTGCCATCTATCAATTCAGTACAAGATTTTACAGCCCTCCTTTCCCTCTGCCTTCAGATTCCTGTCCTCCAGGTGTTCCCTTTGGCCCCGTCCACTTTACAGAGTACCCTCTGAAACCTAAATATAAGGATTGCACCCCAGAAAGATCCTTGAACTAGATCCCTTGGCCTGCATACAATCTGCCATTAGATACAACCATCAAGGCCCCAGGATATTCTCAACACCCAAGTTGTTTAGAGGCAAATTCAACTACTTGCCTGCCTATGAGCTCCGTATGAAACTGCCTATGACCCCCAAGCCAATGCCTGCCTCCTCACCCAACCTCCCAACTGACCATTCTGGAAAGCTTTTTGGGATTGTGTACATAACCCTCACAGGGGTGATTGACACTATAATCCTGGCCGCAGGCCTGTGGTCCTGGGTGAGAAAGTTCCTCTCCTATATCTTTAAGTTAGCTACTCTCTTATGATGGGCTTTACCCACAAAAACCTTGGCCCAAGCAGCCCCCAAAACTAACAGGCTGGCTGCCCAAGACTGGATCTCTGACATAGACATACTTTTCCTAGGTGTGTCTAGGCCAAAGTGCCAACACCTGGGTAAAACTGCTCCAAAGCCCTGCCTGCTTGCGGCAATTGTAGATTTAAATCTAATGATTAATTGCAAGTGAGTGATGGCAAGGGGAATTGTGTCACAAATAGTGTCATCATGACTATAATTACTTGCTCTCAGAAAAATAAGCAGCATTGGCCAGTGCAAAAAAAGACCCTTAAAACCTGGCTGATTTAAATCAGGCCATTGACAACAAGTGATGTGTAGCAAATTACACCAAATTTTGGCCAGAATATTTAATTCTGCCCAAAAAGCTGCCAAAAACTCAAAAACAAATAATTTGGTGTTTTTGGCCCAAAAAATTATGATGTCATAATTTTTTGGTTGATTCTGGAGGCTGGTGACAAAAATTGATCTCTGCCACATCAGCATTATTTCCAAACTCAATGCCACTATGAAATTCACTAGAATCACTGCAGTAGTTCAATAAACACCATAACTTAACACTAGTTTTACAGTTTTCAGTTTTCAGTTTAACAGAATTTATGAAATATGAAGCTTCTTCTTGCGTAAATGCTTGTGAGATATCTCATAGGCTGTAGTGTGAATTTTGTGGTGTCTGCGGCCTCTGGGTTGATCTTTGACGCTTCTCATCTCAAAATTGAGGAGATTGTTGAATCAATTTGCAAGATTCTCTACTTACCAAATCCAGTGATCATTTCTCAATATCTGATTTTCTTGTTATCTATTTAGCTTTATTAGGCTGGATTTTACCAAGGTCTTTGCTTGATTTTTGCCTGCACATTTCAACTTTAAGATTTTTACTTAATCTCAATTCTTTGAGCATTTGTTATTTTATACCTCATTTTGTGAACATTTCATAATTTTGTGGCAGATCCACCATTAAAAATTGAGTACAAGCAGGGAGCAGATGCCACATGGTCAATTTTTCCAAGAACCATTGTTTTCTTCTCAAATTTTGACCTTTAATGAGGTTGGGTAACAGCTTATGGAACAACCATTAGTGGTATATGTAAGCTGAGTAAATACCAAACATAAGAAGGCTATCTCATCAAGATGCACCCATGGCCTTTATGTAACACTATTTATAACAAATTGCCTTAGTAGTTTGATATTTTCAATTCAATGAAATATCTTTCCTCATGATTCATAATAGCAAGATTATTAGACTTGGCATTTTTGCTACTCCAAAATTCTGGAAATCTTCCTCCTCCTGATGAAATGATTCATAAAATTTGCAAAATTGAGTGTGAACCCATCTATGAAGCTTATTTCTTGACTGAAATTCAACTTAAAGTCTTACTATTGTACCTGTGTATTATAATCTGCTGTATCTTTTCATACTTCCTGTTAAAAGATCATCACTTCAGATTAAATACACATCATCTCCTCATTGATAATGTCATCTTTATTTGGATATATATTTCACATTTGATTGACTACAACAAGCTCTCACTCTACTTTACCATGACATTGAGTATACACTTTTGAGAAGTATATAAAATGAGATAAAGGAAAAAATTGAGAAGATAATGATACTTTATTTGATATTAATATTAGAGATTATATAGTATTATGGGAAGCTATATGCTGTCCATGTACGTCATGGGGATTATCCAGGTAGTGTTCCATTTAGGATTTGAAAGGGTTGATCCCCGTATTAGATGGGTGGCTGATAAGGGTGCCACCAACTTAATGATTAGCTGGGGAATCACTCAGGGAATTACAGTAGTTTTAAAAGCTATGGCAACAACCAAAAATACCTCAGATTTAAACAAAAGATTTCAGATTTAAACAAAATCCAAGCCGCGCAAGATTCAGGATTAAATTAATCTATAAAATTCCAGTTAATAAATGAACTGTCAAACAAAAAAAATTCACTAGCCCATTATACAAAATTATATCAAACATCAAGCGGTGTAGTTCAAACCACAAACAAAATGAACTGACACAACAAGTGAAATGGAGGGGTGCTATTCCAGAGTATATTATAATCCAATCAGGATTCATATGAGTCACCAACAGAAGGACTAAAATGAAAATAATTAGAGCAATATAGAAGCAAGAGTCCACAAGCACAAAACAAAATGAACTCACACAAAATGTTTAGTATGAGCAGCCTAAAATAGAATTATAACAGTTTAACAGCCAATCAACAGCTATCCAATTTAGGAACAGAGGCATTTTATTCATTTTCATGGATCCTGATCTGTATGAAATGGTTTGGAGAACCTTCCAAATATGGGCTCAAGATTACAATAAAAATAAATCATTAAATTTTAAAATTTCTACTTTTAGTGATTTTATCCTAGGTTTTTTACAATGGTTTTCAATAGCAACAACATTTTTAACAGTGCCAGCAGCCAAGCCAGCTTCAATGGAGGCAAGGCTCAAAACGTGGAGGCATATGTTTACACCCAAGCCTTTGAGGCAGGTAACAAGGAAGCTGACCTGTTACTGGCCCCCAACCCATATGGCTTTGACTTATTCAGTAGTCACTTAGTGTCTAGCTCTGCCCCTGCTCCTGTACCCATCCCTGCACAAGCTGCCCACCAAATAACCAATCAGGATGACAACCTTGATTTGGAACAAATTCCTGCCACCAGCCAACCTGCCCCCTATAGCCAATAAGGCTTCAGCGCCCCCGGCTCAGCGCCCCAAGCAACAAATCATCACCACCAAAATTATTCAGGAAATTGTGACACTGAATCTACAGGGTCTGTCCTGGGAACAGATTGCCGCCCAGTTGTAATTTACCCAAGCCACAATAATGCGGGAATTCAACAACCTGATGAACAGGGGGGATCTGATTGGGATGGCCAAGAATCCAAAGAAGGCCCCCAAGTCACAAATATCTGAGGCATACCCAATCATGATTGACCTCCTCCAGCAGGATCCCAAGCTTTCCTTGACCTCCTCTAGTGAGATCCCAAGCTTTCCTTGACCCAGGTCCGCAAAAAGCTTGCGCACCATAACATATGGGTTTCCAAGCACATGGTGAAGCTCTGGATGCACAGAAAGGTGGCTTCTATACGGGTTCTTACCAATTTTGCAGGTGACCAATGGGATGATGCTGAGGATTTCTCATATGACACCGCCATCAAATCAACCCTGGTCCAATGCCTGACTAGTCTAACTGATGATGTTATGTTTATCTCCTATTATAAGCTATCAATAGCTTTTGATGATTTCAGTAAGCAAGGAAAAGCCACTGCCAAGAATAGAAGGAAGAAGTTCAAGAAGGGGACTTTTATTGCAGCATTTCTGGCTGTTTCAGCCAAGGGTTTTGTCTACTATTAGACAAACCCAGATTTTATTGATGGCTACTTGTACAGCCACATCCTCAATGGATTACTTGACTCCTAAGATAGCTTGAATTCCAAGTACCAGGTTTTCTTGAGCCACCAGATGGAGGGTAGCTCCACCGCCTTTGAGACCATCCAGGAACGTGGGCATCAGGCCTCTGTGTACCCAGCTGGTCATGCTGACATCCATCTGGCCAATGTTGTGTTCTTTAATATTAGAGATACACTCCAGGAGCGCCACCCTCAGGCTTTTAACAACCTCTATCTTGGGGTCCTTGACCACAATTCTCTCTTTGGTCACCAACTGGTGGCTGACTTATTTGCACAAATGGTTTTCCATGTGAACATGGGTAACCTATCATGGAAAGACAAGCGCCTCCCACCCCGTGCCATAGCCACCTACCAGCCAATCAAGCCAATGACAGACAAGGAATATGATAAGTTGTATATGGCAGCCATCACACAAAATCCTCCTGCCTTCACCCCACCACCAACATCCTCACCTGTAAGCCCTGTCCACCCAATCCCAGACCCCCCATGCCAGAACCGCCTCTACGTCTTCCTTCCTGCGCTATTCTGCCTCCTAGGCATCACTCTCCCCCGCCCCAATAAACCCCTGTCACCAAACATTTTCTATTTATATTATCTTTTTTTTGAATTTCAATTGTTCATGTTCTCTTTGTTTATATTTGGTTTTATTCTTTATGTTCAGCTTATTTCTATAAAATCATATATTTACTATGCCATGTATCTAGATTAAGAACACAGTTATTTTTAGCACTTAAACACAGCCCCTTGTGAAAATATTAACAACAATTTGGTGATCAACTAAATTTGAATTAGAAAATTATAGATTAATTGGTTTTAGATAAAGTTGTTACTGATACAAATTCAAAACCTTAATGATAAAATTTAAGCCAATCAGGAGCCGAGTGATAAAGTGATTGTTGTGACATAAAGGGATATTCAATAATTCTTTGATGTATGTGCGCTAATTAATATGATTGGCTGTATCTTTTGCCATTGTGCGCCATTGTTGCTGTGGAAAGTTGTTGATAGACTAGTGCCCAATTGGCTGCTGGGTTAGCACTAGTCTATCAACAACTTGCCACAGCAACAATGGCGCACAATGGCAAAAGATCCAGCCAATCATATTAATTAGCGCACATACATCAAAGAATTATTGAATGACCCTTTATGTCACAACAATCACTTTACTACTGGCTCCTGATTGGCTTAAAGTTTATCATTAAGGGTTTGAATTTGGATCAGTAACAACTTTATCTAAAATCAATTAATCTATAATTTTCTAATTCAAGTTTAGCTGATCACCAAATTGTTGTTAATATTTTCACCAGGGGCTGTGCAAAGCACAAAAAATAATATGGCAATTAAGGAAACAATGCCAACTCAAAGCAAACAAAAAATATTAAGATTAGTGTAAAACATATATACAGTGGGTAAAAAATGGGATAGTGTAGCAAATAGGAAAACAAACAGGAATAAACAAAGAGGCAATAGTATCAGAATAATACAGATTTTATTGGGATGAAAGCTATAAAAACATATGGAAAGTTTAGTAAAAAATCAATGAGAGAATTAGAGAAGCTGCTAAAAGACCTAAACTCAGAAATTGCTGAAATCAAAGAGATTGACCACAAGGTCAAAGCAAGAGTTAAGTCTGCCGTCCTTGAAGGGGACAAAATAGACAAGGTGTCCGCAAAGGTCCTTATGAAAAAATACCAGACCTGGGAGAAGACAATTGAGTGATTACTAAATATTCAAAAAAAACTGTGGTCAAGGGCCTCCAGTTCTTGACATATGCCCTCTCTGTGCTGTCTGTCTGGACAGATGACCCAGAAATGTATGCCCATCTCAAGCCAGCCAAGCGTGCCAGGAAAGAGGACACAGAATTGCCTGCTCAACTTCTTGCACCAAGAATGGCCAAGCCAGCCAAGGCTGTGGATAAGGAAGAAACACAAGAAGGTAACCTAAAAATAAAATTAATAAAATTTCAAAATACTTACCTTTTTTCTTAGAAATTGTAAACGGTGAACTTTGCCTGGTCCTGGTCCCTTTTGTCCCTACCACATTCTATGCCAACTACGCCACTCATGTGGCCAAGCAGCTATTTCTGTCCCCCCTGTCTTGCGGGAGCTGGAGGACTGCATCCACGGGTTCTTTCCTATGTTGCAGGAGGCATTGGCTGGGCTGACACATGATGAGGGGGCATCCAAGTGGGCAGTTACTGCCTACAAGGATGCCCAACTGGTCTGTCTGGACCCGGTATCCCTCAGTGGAGTTTACTGTGTAAACTCCATTGAGCTTGTTTGGGACGTCCTGGAGACGCTCCCATTCAAGAATGTACTAGAGATGAGCCGGGCCCATGTGACTGCTTGCTTCTGCTTCCTGGTTGAGCACACAATATCTTACCTGTTAGAGAACTTTGGGTGTGTGGTGTCAAAATTGGCTGTTACAGGTGCAACAGCTGTGAAGAAGACCAGAATCCTCTTTGCTGACTTTGGGCTGTCCTGGAGTGCTGACAAGATGGGGCTTCCTGTGGCCATGGAGCTGAGCTTTGCTAAAACCAAACACAAAAAGAAAATAAGTACAGTATACAATAAGGTGTGCGAGTTCACTGAAGCCTTTGCTGGACAAAGGCTTCATCTGGTGGTTTACCTGGGGTTCCTGTTTTATTTCAGGATGAGTGCTGATGTAGAGGATCTTGACAGGGTCCTCCTAGGGATTGACAAGGCCAGGCTCTCTCTGGATGGGAAGAAGGTCCCCCTGGGTACAACTCAATGGACCATGTGATATAAGAGGCCCTGGTCCTGGCAGGAATCTATGGTTTTGAAGCCCCACCAGAGAAGCTTCTCATGCATTCTCACCTAATAATACTCCCTTTTACTAGCCACCAAGAATATTTTAATCAGGGTATATCCACCATCCACGGTGTGGCAGTGGAGGTTGTGCGCCATCTCCCTTGCGGGGTGGGTACATACCAAATGACTCACTATAGGCGCACACAATAAAAAATATGATTCCAAAAAATTTTATTACAGTTTATATTATTTTTATTATAATATATTTTTATAATTTTTATTTCAGCAAACCAGTTTTGCAAAATATATTGCAGAAACAGTTTCATAAAAGCATAAAATTATATGTTAATAAAATAAATTCTAACTTGTGAATTTTAAATTTAATTTTTTTAATTTGATTTTTATATTTATTTGATAAGAGTAATATAAATATATTCACTTAATCCAGTATCAAGTCTTTGGAATAACCTCAGATGGAACAATAAAAAAATTAATATAAAATAAATAAATTACTAACCTCCATTGATGGTCCTGCTGAATGTGATTGCAGGAATGGAAACATCTAAATATAAAATGATAATTAATAAATCTTTAATAGTAAATTAGAGAATATAAAAAAGTTGCCACACCAAGCCTTTAATTGATTGGCTGTTTGGCTAGGCACGCAGGGATGAATGAATCAGCATGGCCATAGAATTTGGCCACAGTCTCAGCTGGGAGGGTGTGGATCCTGGCCTGCAGCAAATCAAAGAGGTCCTCAGTCCCAGTTGAGGTTCCTTGCTTGACAACTCGCTTGAGCCACCCAAAGACTTCCTCAATGAGATTTAGGAAGGTTGAATAGGCAGGGAGGAAGAGAAAGCGCAAATTTAACATGGTTAATTGCTGGGGGCCCACTGCAATGCTAGTGTCAATAATCAGGAATTCCTCAAGAATATCAGCCACCTTATGGAGACCAACATTGTCCAACACAATGACGTTGGTGAAGCCCGGGCTCGTGCGCCTCAGGTGCTCCTGGACCAATTGGAGAAATGATAGGAAGGTCCAGCTATTGTGGGAGTCTAGTATCATTTGGTACAGCTCGACCCCCTTTGGAACAAGGAGAGCCACCATTGAGTAGGCTGTGGTGCAGACTTCAGCACACTGAGCCATCCCGTCATTGGAGCCTTTAGGGACATAGCCATATGCATTGCACATAGACAAGGCAAATGCTGATTTGTCAATGTAATAGAATTTGACCATCCCCTTGGCTTTGAGGACAGTGTACGCCTCTGCGTATTTTTTCTAGGTCTCAACATTGGCTGGGCTGTTATTGTTGTAGGGAGATACCCCGAGCTTTTTCCAGGAAAAGCACATTCCCTTGAACAGATGGTAGTAAAAGGAAATTGAGGCTCCAACCCAAAAAGTAGATTTGACCATGGTCTGTATATTTGCCAGTTCAAGATGACAATCTTGGGTTATCCACTGGCGTATTGCCCATTTGTGCTCCTTGGTGAGCATGGTAGAAACATGCAAGGATTTCTCCGCGGCAAGGACACAGCCAGTATTGATGAATTTGTGGAAGGTCTTGCTGGAGTACTTGGGATCCACTCCAACAATGGCTGCAGCCGCCTTGTAGTCACCAGATTCACACATTAGCTTGAGCAGGATGATGTGTTTGATATCTGGGATGCGCTTCTGAGCAGGCTTAGTAGGCTCAGATGAACTGGGATCCTGATTGGTAACAGGCTTGCAAGGCATGGGCACCTTGTTGTAAAGGCTGCAATCTTCTTTAACACCAGCAGTCCCTCATCAATTCTGTAGAACTCAGGCTCCTTGTCCTTCTCCTGATTGCCATTACTGACGTAGGGCTTGTAGCTAGTATCAAGTACATGCTTCACCTTCTCCAGCATGGCTGACGGGACAACTCTTGCTGGTACACACCATCAAACACATATGAAGTAAGTTCTAACTCCTTGTCTCTAACTTTCTTGGTGAAGGTAACCTTGGTGGGCTTCCAGGTCAGCTTGGAGACCCAAGGGTTTATTCTCTGCACCCTAGCAGCTTATGCTCCTTGAACTGGCTGTCAGTGCAGCGTCACTATTGAACTCTCCTTTCCCATCTCCTTCTTGAGTAGGCACTTGGGTTGCACTAACTCTATTCTTTGACCCACGGGGGCAACTGCAACTGCGGTGCACAACAGGTGCATTGGTACTCTGTTGTTGTGTTCCTTCCATTTTAAAATTTAATAAAATATTAAATTAAACTTAATTAAGTTACCCCCTAATTTTAATTTTTGCTTTTTATCTGAATATGAATATTTGATTAATATTTTTCCCACCCAATATACCAATTATAGATTTTTTATTTCTTAATTAGTTTTTTTTGGTTTTGAAACGCCCATTTTAGAATACCTGAAATAATTTTCATCCATTTCCCCAGATTTTACGCCAAATTAAGCACCCAACACAATATTTTTAAAATTTATGTTTCAGATCTCATGTCTTATTTTAGATACCTTGGTATCATTCTTGATTATAATTCATTGCACACACTTAGTGAGTGATTTTGTTTACGTAGTGAGTTGCTATTGTGTTTTGTTTTTGGATTGAATTTTGACTCATCTTGCTTGGGTGTATTTTGTCACTGATTCACATAGTAAACATATGTACACCAAAAGTCAACTCACACCATTTCATTTGTGAATCAATGTATTTTGGATTGTATTTTGAATGGTTTTGCTTTGCATGTGAGCCGTTTGTTGCTGTGTTGACTCATTTTTCCAGTTAACATCAATAAACCCTGTTAACAGAGTGTATATTTTAACCTGACAGTTGTATTTTGTTCAAATCTGAAATCATTTTGTTTAAATCTGAGGTATTTTTAGTTATTGCCATAGCTTTAAAAACTACTGTACAATGTGTCAGGAAATCCTGATCTTTCAGGGTTGACCAATCCATATTCTCAGCACTGAAGCCATGGGCCAACAATAGACAAGCCACTGCCAGATGCAAGACATCTATTCCAGAATACCAAGAAAATATACCAAGACCATTATAGTTTGCAATCTGTAAGATACCTGAGACATTCAGGACCAAAAATATTTGGCTGGTCAAGAGGTTCACATAGTTAAGTGTGAACTGTTTGGGATTACTACAGTATTTTTGCCACCGCCAGGTAAAATAAGACAGAGAAAATACAACATCTGGTTCACCAAGAAATGTGACAGAAAACTGCCTATGCAAGTTTTGTACATTAAACCAAGCACAAGATGGGACCCAGCTCTATGGATGTCAACTTAGTTGACCTCACCTAAGTCAAGGGACATCCAGGCTGAAGAGGAGAAATTAGCAGCCTAGGATATTACCTCATTCCAAAACCTTATTCAGGTTTGGAATCCAACTCTGGGGGAGAAACTAGTAGCTTGGGGATGATAGGCTAGCTAGTAAGAGTTATCTGCAGCTAGACGCTAGTCTGGCTGCTACCTTTACACTATAAAAAGCCCTTCCAAGATAACTTGGAAGGCAGACAATTAATAACCATCAACATTATTACTAAGCCAAATAGTAGTAGTGTCAAGTACAATAAGAGTGTATTATTGATACATTCAGAATCCTGCTGTGGTGACTGCTCTAACAGGTTGTTGGGCTTAGTAGTACTTGGATATGTGAGTACCAGGCAAGGTGGAGTACAAAAGAATATGCCTTGCCAGCATAAAACTGAGGAGCTGCCAACTATGGTCAATATATGAAGATCATAGTATTAACAACAGCAGAAGAGGTTCAGGTGTTGGTTGGCAACAGAGCTCAGGACAGGATACAGAGTCGGTGTATAATAGTCAGTTGAATACCAAATAGACAATATATACTTTGGGAAGGATTCAGTTGTTGGTCAGCAACAAGACAACAGAGTCAGAACAGGGCTGGCAGAGGAATGGGTGTATGTTAATCAGTCAGAATCCAGACAGACAATAGATACTGGGGAAGGGGAAAGATAGGAGTCAAAATTGATAAGTGGCATAAAGCAGACTTATGATTCCTAGGTGTCTGTATATTAACAGTGCTGAAAACACGAGCTCAACATATGTTTATAGCTTACAGGAGCTATCATGGTTGTACAGACCCAAGGTCTGCACCTCTGCAAAGGCAGTTGACAAGTAACTTATCCAAGTTAAAGGATAGACAACAGTATTTGGTTTACAATAAAAGGTCTCTAATTTATTACATAAGTCAAGTGGAGATTATATAGGCATTTGTGAGATGATAGTCAACTGAAATGTTGATCAACAATATGGACTATTAATGATCAATCAAGTTAGTTGCTACAGTTTCATGTGGAGATTACAACTGACAAGAGTGGTTGTAAGTTAGATCATCAGCGTCAGTTGGCAACTAGTTGTTACAAAGGCAATCGTGGCAAATTGGGCATAATCTGGACAGATTATGGAACAGACAGTTTAACAGATCACTTATAATTCATCTGAGCAACAGATGTGACATGTTGAATGGTCTGGCCAACATCTTTGATCTTTAGACTTGTCTGGCCAACAGATAAAGCCTAAAGTTTTATATGGACGACAGATAAGGCCTATAGCCTAGTCTGGCTGATAGAAGCTGGTAAATAACAAAAGCTCATAGCTATTTCACCACACCTGCCAAATCACCTCTGCTGGTGTTGCGTCCCAAAGACCACAGGACTCTCCCTTTACTTGGCTCCAGTAACAATGGAACACTTCTGGTTGCTGCAAACTCACACACCAATTGGAAGCACATATGTCTCCATACAGATCTCCCAATATCAACATGCATAATACCTTTAATAAAAACAATATCTCTTCTTCTTCAAGAGCGCACAATCTTGACACAATGCATAGAAAAGGTCTCTTACTACAACACTTTGATTTGAGCTGCTTTTACATTTATAAGCTGAGTCTCAGATAAATTCACAGTCCTTTGAACTATAAGATATATAAGTTACAAGCTATTCTGGGCCACATACTTCATATTCACAAGTGGGTGCAAGCAAAAGATATACACTCACTGGATTGTAACTAAACCAATATGTGTGGATTTCAGATTTATACATTATCAAATGTGCTTACCTAGGGCTGTGGCAGCAACAGCGCCCATGTTGACTCAAAACTCTAAATCTCCTATGTTTTTTGCTAGTCACACTAGCTTAATTATTTTTCTTAAAGCGTTCAGGGGTGCAAACCCCAAAAAAAACGACAAAAATTGTGGCCATCTCGACATGACTTAATATTAAGCTTAATAAAAAACTCAATTTAACCAGATTTTTCCTTTACTTTTACTAATAAAAATTAGTTTATTTTTTTATTTGTTTTCACAACGTAAAAGTGTCAATGTTGACACTTTTTAAGCCAAACTTATTTTTAATAACAAAACTGAAACATCTACAGTAAAAAAAATAAGTGTGAATTTAAAAATATTTTTTTATTGAATTATTAAATTGAAAAAGACAGTGTGCATACATTTGATTGTTGGAATGTTCATGTTATAAATATATATATGGCACTTATTACGGCTTTAATATATTAAGTGAATTGGTGGCTAACAGCAATCCAATATTTTAAGCATGAGTTACTATGTAAGTTACTATAGAATTTATTATTAAAAATAATTTCAACACTCGTAAATGTCGTTTATTTGCTTGTGATCATCCCCTGGGGTGGAGTTAAGCAAATTAGAGTGGCGCAATTAAGCCTAGATTAATATGTCACCTCATATAAAGAATGTTGTAAGTGACATTGTCAACACTTTACCCTTTTCAATACTGAAGACTACTTTCTTAACAACTTCACATATACACAATGATAAAATATCATATTATTATTACCCAAATATTATTTTTAATAAAAGAATAAAGAACCTTGATACTTTTTTTACTTATTTTCATGTTTTTTTTTAAATTTTTATATGTGAACAAAAATACACAGAAAATGGTTAATTTTTGCTAGCCTGTGTAAATTGAATTAAGCGTACTATGAAAAAACATAGTAAATTTTTAAAAAAATATCAATAGTGGCAATGTCGTCAAAAATAATGTCTACAATTTTTTGTAATCAACAGTGATAATTTAGCTTTTTTTACTAATTGCCACTCATAATGTCGACGCTTTTCATTTCTAACATATAAAACTTTATGTTTTGCATAATAACAACTTCTCATTTTTTGATATGTTGTATTTTTGACTTTTCTCTTTCATATTTTCTAATTCTTAAAATAAAATCTATATCTAAATATAATACTTTTGCATATTTCTCTTAACTTTTAATTTTTTATTTATAACTTTAATAAAATAAAAACTATACAAGTATTTTTTAACTTTTAAATGCCAATAAAAATCATCTAAGATTTACTTTTTATATATTATGCTTTTTAAGTTGTTTTGTTTGTTTTTTACATACATTGCTTTATTTTAAACCCTTTTATTTATTATTTTAGGACAAAAACACTTCCAAACAGCCCAAAGGAACCAAGTGTCCTTCAAAGCCAACCAAACCCACCAAAAAGAAGCCTGTCTCATCAAAGAAGGCCACTCCAAAACCATCCCCAAAGCCCTCCCCTGAGAAGAGTCCTGCTCACTCCACTGGGGGAGAGGAATCTGATGGCTCCCTTACAGAGCACAGTTTTTACAACTTGGCTTCTGACAAGAAGCCAACCAAGAAGAAGCGCTCAGCCCAAAAGTCCCCACCCAAAGATAAGTCTCCTGCACATGAGGAGCACCACAATAAGCCCCCTTCTGCTTCCCCCACACCCATCAAACTCCCCCCTTCAAGCTCATCTGGGGATGATTCAAGGCCCTGCCCCAATTACTTCCCTGGCTTCTGCCATGCTCCTGCTGGCCCCTGGGACCCTCTGTTGGCCCACAACATCTGCAATGTTGATGGCAAATTTAAGGTTCCCTCTTCCTTGCCTAAGTATTTTCCTATCATGAGTGTAAAGGGTGGGCTGACCATGGTGGCCAATAGGTATATTTTCTCTTGCAACAATGCCAACTGGGGCTTCAAGAGCCGCCATTACACCTGCGAGGACTGCTCCTGCCCAGTGCGGCTCAACACTGAGTGCTGGGACTTGGTCTAAACCATCAAGGGAAAGCATACCTGCATCATGCCAAATACCACCATTGCCTGCCTCCTCAAGTGGTATCTTGTCCAGGTGATGCCCACCTCCAAAGATCTTTCTGCCACCCAGCTGACCGTGCTTGCTTGCAAGTACCTCTCCCCAACCAACTTGAAGAGGGTGCCAACCCACAATCAGTTGGTCAAGTTTGTAAGTGATAGGTGTCAAGCCTCCAATCCCCTGGCCAAGAGCGCCACTAAAATTGAAGACCTGGTCCTCACAGATGCCCTCAAGAAGACAGAGGATGATGAGATGTTCCTGCTCCATGACAGTGGGCAGGAAGTGGAAGATAGGATTATAGCCTATGCCACAACCCAAAACCTTGAGCAGCTGAACACTGCTACCACCTGGATGTGCGATGGCACATTTGCTACATGCTCCTCTCTCTTTAAGAAGCTTTGGGTCCTGCATGGGCAGTTTAATGACCAGGTTATCCCCCTTGTCTTCTTTCTCCTTCCTGGTGCCAAGACTGAAGTCTACACCAGAGCCTTCAAGATTGTCCGGGATGCTTTGAGCTCCCTTCCCACCAACCAGCTCCCCCTCCCACTCATGCCACAAGGGCAAATCCCTCCTCCACTGAGAAGGATGAGTCGACCCTAGCTGCTGAGCAACTAGCTCATGCACGCTCACTTGGGCCAAAGGTTATCATAATGGACTTTGAGCAAGCTCAGTTCAGAGCCTTTGAGGCCACCTTTGATGGAGAAGTCCAGGGCTGCTTCTTCCATTTTAGGCAGGCCCTTGTCAAGAATCTCAAGAGTAAGAAGGATCTTTTTGAGAAGTATCTTAACAATGGTAAGGGGAAGTGCTGCTTTGCCCTGACTCAGTTTGCTTCCTTGGCTTTTGTGCACCCAGAGCATACTGGGCTTGGCTCTGAGGCTATCCTAGAGGACACTTACATCAAGAAGCACTCCACCATCTTCAAAGGTTACTTGGATTACTTTGAGCGCCAATGGGTGGGCAAGAAGGTGACTTCCTGGAGAGGTAAGAGCGGGGCCACTGCCCCTTGGAATTACCAGGGCACCTGCCTCAAGGGGGAGATGAAGACCACCTCTAGCCTTGAGGTTTGGCACAAGCACCTGAAGGTGAAGTTTGGGTCCAACCCTAAATATAATAAGTTTTTGTAAAAGCTGCAGGAGGAGCAGGCCCGGACTGTCTCCAAGTTTTGCAACCTGGCCAACCAAGTGGCCCCCAAGAAGCAAAAGTCCAAGGAGCAGGACTACCAGGAGGAAGTTCAGAAGGTGGTAAAGAAAAAGTATAAGGTGGCGGAGATTAAGAAGTACCTTGAGGATGTTGCCACTGCTCTTGCTGGTGGCTTTAATTAGCTTAATAACCCTTGCTTTGCCTGTATATTTTTTACTTTTAAATTTTTATTTTTTAATTTATTTATATTATACTAATTTTTTTGGGTATAAATGGTAAGTTTCAGATATAGTTTTAATGTGGTTTAGTAAGAAATATCTTATATTTTGTTAATTTATCTTTAAGGTATGCAATTTTTTTAGTTATGCTTATATGAAGTACAATAAATTTAAGTTATAATTTTTTTATATTTTTTAGTTATTATTATATATAAAAAATCTTTATTTTTGATTCATTGGAATTTTAATTTTTATGGGAATAAAAATAATTTTATAATAAAGAGTGTAATTTACATAGTAAATTGAAAAATAGTTGATTATATCTCCTTATTCTTATTACTTATGGTAATTTTTTATTGCAGTTTTCAACTCTCTGGGATCATTTTAGTATAATAAAGTATTTTAAAATAATTTTTTATATTAAAAATATTCAGGGTAAAGTGTGTCATTACTTAAAAAAGTGTCGACATCCAGGGAACGACATTAAGTAAAACCGGGTCGTCACTTTACTATAGTGTCGACATTAAAAGTGTCGACATGGGCGATAGCACACCGAAATTGGGCCGGAGCAGCCTTATATAAACATGTTTTTGACCGTCCCATAATGGCTTGGTAGATTGGTAATTTTTATATATCACTATTTGTTTGACTGTATGATTATCAATATACTTATAATCCTTTATCGGGACATTGCAACAGCGGAATAAATAGGCCGACAAAAACAAGTGATGAATTGTGCGACTTAATTAGGATATCATAAAGGGCTTGTCCTTTTCCATCTAATAGATATAAACCAAATAAAAAACTTTTTTAACTACCACAATTAAAATTATATTAAGATCTTAGACATTTTCCTCAAGCAAGGCCTCCCTGAAAGATGGCCAAAAATCGTTTATTTTGGAATACAAATCAAGAAATAGCCTGATAACTTGGCCGATGACGCTCAGATTGAACCTAAGTGGTATTTATCCTGCTTATTGGCAACTGCATAACTCAAGCAAGGATAAGGCCTAAGGATTTAATGACACCAGTTTGAAGACGTCTAACTTCAATAAATATATAAAGCTTGGCCAGCCTATTTAGTTTATCAGTTAATATACCAGCATAGGATATCTTCAATATATCATACATAAGCATATAGATCAAGCCACATATTGAGAGTAGATCTAAGATACTTTACTCAAACCCTCTCTGATTTTTATTATGTCTTTGCTCACCAAACTTTTGCCCAGCCCTATTGGCAATAATTCAAAAAGACTAATTCTGTCTACTTTCATGAGTCACTCTGTTTTCCAAAAGAGAACTATGCTTAATAAAATGTCGTCACATCCAAAACAAAGTTTACTTTGGTGGAAGGATTTTACGATTGTGATGTCCGTTTTTGCTGTCACTGGATCAGCTTCTGTGTATCTAACCAGGCCCTTTATCAGTAAAGGCCTCGGTCTAGAAGGTAAGGGATTTCTTTTTCGAAGCAGTTGCATAATGGCTTTATTTAGGAAGTTTAAAGGATGGCCCATGGAGCTACCGCTTAAGTTATGTATTAATAGGACTACCCACATACTCTGCTATGCTTCTGGCTTTTGGTACTCTGAGTGGTAAAGGCGCATACTTTCAACCCATCGCTAAGCGTATGTGGACTCGCTTTATCCCCAAACGAAATTCAGTTCAACAGCCTAAATAGACAATAACCCTTTGTTGCTCATCAATCTAGGTTCAGATAATTTGTTCTTAAACTATTTTAAAGATTTGAATACCCCGAAAGAATTTTTTAGATTGTTCTTGGTTCAACCCTCTTAAGGATTCAAGACTGTACTTTTATTTCACACTTGGTTTTAACATTTGCTCTTTCATAAGGTGTTACCTTTAGCGCTAATTTCTTTGTTTCATTATTCCAAGGTTGTGATATATTTTTCTGAGCTATGAAGTTTTTGAAGTACTTTTTAGCTTTATTTCTCGAAACTAACATCAAGCCTTAAGATAAATATTAGTAACTTATGCCCCAGTGCCTGAATAGCATCTTAAAATCACATTTCATTCACTATGTAGACTTTAGTATTAAGCTGTCATCCTAAAAAGTCTTCTTTATGTAGTCCCGACTTAAGCTAAAACCCAAGCAAGCCATTAAAAGTTTTCTGGTAAGTATTTAAGTCTAGCCACTAAATATTGGCCATGTGGTCTATATATGGTTTCCTTTTGGTTCAGGTTAAAATAAATACAGAATCCGAAGGAAAGCAATCCATTCTAAATCTACACAACCAAACATTAATATTTTAAGGCCTGACCAATAAGAAGTTTTATACTTATAGGCTTTTTGCAGAATTTAGAATTGGTATATGACTCAAGTGCCTTCAAAAGCACTGTTCAAGAGCCACATTCTAAAGCTATGGGATGAATTGGAGATCTGTTTCTACAATTCTTTTAAATTATTTATAAAACCATATATATCAATTCAATATTTAATACTTTCATGTGTTGCAACTGAGTTCAATACCTTGCCTGATAACATATCGTATGATACACAGCTGATGCTCAATAAGTCACCCCATGCCGTATCTAATGACATAAGACCTACCACCTCAAATGTTAAGATGCAGGACTATACTTCCTAATAAGGAGTAAAGCCAATTCCAGCTAAATACCCTCAACAACTTATTCAAAACTCAAACCATATTAGGATCATGCTACCAATATCAACCCCTTGTGGCTCTATGACTTCCTTTTACTGTAAAATAACTTGCATTTCCCAATAAAAATATAATCTTATCCTAAATTTTCATCTTTTTCCTTTAGACTGTTGTCTTCCCCCTTCCAAATACTGAACTATAATTAGTTCAGTTGCAACACTTTTGCAGGAATTTTATCAAGGATTTTGTCACCATTACCCAACCACTGAAAGCCCTTACCTCAAACAGGGTTCCTTCACCTGGGGGCCTGCCAAACAGGAATCTTTTGACAAGCTGAAAAAGACATTTACATCTGCTCCCATCTTTCAGCACCCTGACCCAGAGTTCCAATTTTGTTGGAGACAGATGCCTCAGGCTTTGCCTTGGGTGCAGTCCTACTGCAGGAAGGAGGTGATAGAGTCTGCCACCTTGTGGCATACTTCTCCTAGAAACTATAAGACCAAGTAAGGGGCTACCACATATATAAGAAGGAATTAATGACAATTTTTAAGACTTTCAAAGACAAGCAAAGATATATAAAAAGGGCCAAACACACTTTATTGTCAGGACAGATCACAAGAGCCTACTATAATTCACCAAAAGCAGGATGATATCACAAAGGCTGGCATGCTGGCCTTGAATCTCATGGCATACAACTTCAAGATCCAATCCAAACCCTGCTTCCTCAACAATGATTCAGACGCCCTAAGCTGAAGAGAAGACCTGAACAATGGAGAAAAAATCCACTAATTATTCAACACCCACTCTTTCATTAAATTATCACATCTCTAACTAGCTGTTATTGCTCCCCAGACTTGCTTTTTTTACACTATATGAAGACATTATTCAAGCCCAGAAAAACTGCTCAATCACACAAAAGTTAATTACAAACTTGAACTAAGACTAAGGAATTCCCCTCTACTAGCTCCCAGGGGAGGTTCTTTACTCCAAAGGAAAGGTTCTGGTACCTAATGGAGAAATACAAACTTCTGTCCCAAAAGAGTACTACAACTTCCTCATAAGTGGGCTTAGTGTCTTGCTGAAAACCCTCAAAAGAGTTCAGGAACATTATTCCTGGCCTAATATGACAAAAAATCTGAAAGCACACCTTGAGCTGCAGCCTGTGAATGAGGAACAAAAAATTGACACATAAACCACAAGGCCTCCTCCATCTCTTCCAGATACCATAGGGCCCCTGACAATTCATATCAATGAATGTTATCACTGACTTACAAAAGAGCCAAGGCTATACATGAATTCTAGTTTTGTGAACCACTTCACCAAAGCTGCTGAATTTGTAGCCTGCTCTAGTGAGATGAATACCCAAGCCACAGTATCACTCTTCCTAGGCCGCATATTTTGACATAATGGGCTTTTCAAGGCCACTGTTTCAGGATGTGGTTCTCAGTCCATCTCAAAATCCTGGCAGCAAATAATGATACAGCTATATATTAAACCCAACCTACCCACAGCCTTTAACCCTCAAACCAGCTGTTAGGCAGAGATAATCAACCAGATATTGAAACAATATATCAGAGCATACATGAACTCACATCAGAACAACTAGGCAAGCCATCTATCTCTAGCTTAGTTTAGCTATAATAGTATCTAATACTCTAAAACCAAGATGGCATGATTTATGGTTGACTACTAATATAACCCCATATAAGTTTCTAATACAGACACACAGGGTCATGTCCTAATAACCAACACCCAGATCCAGGAACTCCAGAAGATACCTGTCATTCTCAGGGAAAATCCAGATAAAGAAGTTGAAAAGTACAGGGTCTAGGATAATAAAAAAGTCTGCCTCACCGATCTTTTCCATCCAGCTCCCTTATGTACCTAGATTGATAGAGCCTGAAGATCAACATTCCTGGAAAAAATTTAGGACCCAATAAATTTGGTCCATTGAAAGTATTGAAACAGGGGGGTTTCCAGGATACCAACTGTTTGAGACAAGGATGGTAGTCTTGGCCTTGGGCAGGGTTGTTGGCCTAGAAGGCAATACCCATCACAATATAGGTTATAACTTGATAATGTATGAGGGAGAGCACCCCAAAAAGGACCATGAACCAGAAGTAGGAGCTATATAATATACCAAGCCTTCTAGAGTAATGTAAAGCACCATAAGGAGTTAGATGGTAGTAGAGTCTTTTTTCTCATTAGAAAATTATAGGTGGTCAGGCTGGGGTGTTTGGGATGGCGTTGTGGGCACTAAATATGTGTTCAGATAGTTGTATTTATCCTGAAATAGTTGCAGTTAAACATTATATCAAGTGCCCTCTCTATTAAAGGTATCTGGTTGTCTAGTTAATCTTCAGGATCAGCTAGGAAAATATTCTCAAGGGTGAACTCCTTGTAAGCTGGGTTTGATGGGTATTCAGTAAAGTGATTAGGGCCAAAGAGAGCACCATTAAGACAATGAAATTCAGTGTGGGGGTCCACAGGATAGTCAGCAGATTGATGGTGTTAGAAAGGAGCACCTGTGGGTATAGGCTGAAAATGATATAGATGTAGGATCATATAATGAAATATTTGGATGAACCAGAGGTTCATAACAGCTTTATTATCAAAATAGCAATGAGGCTTGGCAACTGCCAGAAAGGCCTATATACCTTTCTGCTAATCCTCATCATAACATATAAAATTCTGGGCTGTGCACAACAATTTTACTAAAATATAGAGGAAAATTGTGGAGTTTCTGGCTCAGCTGATCTTTTATTTGTTTCTTGGCAAGTCTTTCATCTAGAGTCTTCTGTTTGGTTTGGCTGGCAGGAGCTGTTTCAGAGCAAAATTTCTCATGCCTTTCCTGGTACTTATCATAGGCTACAACAGAGGGAGATTGCCTGTTTTCTTAACAAGGTAGGCTTCTACTTCAGTGTAAGTGCCTGACTCATGTGACACCTTATTGGTTTCAGAAGAATCACACAAAAAACTACATTGGTTTCATATGTTTGATTTGAGCAGTCCACAGACTCAATCTTCCAAAAAAAATTGGGTGTGAAAATGGTTGACTCTGAAGGCTGTTAGGCTTCAAATTGATTGACCTGGGTATTGACTTGTAGTCTTAAATTAACCTACAAAAAGGAGTAGAATGTCATTCATGAAAGTTTTCCAGTAACCTACCAGATTAAAATGTCCTCACAATTATCTGCATATAATGTGCTTAATGTTTCACTCTTAAAAGCTACCCAGTTTCACTTATATCTCATCAAGCCCAAATACAACTCTTTATTCCTCAAATTGTGAATCACCTTCCATAATGAGAAGTAGAAGCTACTCTTTGACACAGGATAATCAGAAAGAAGCTACAATCCCTGGTAAAGTGGAAAGGCTAACCCAGATTCTAATTAATAGAAGCCACAAGAAATTTGGCAGGTTACCAACAAATTCTGAAGCACTATCAGCAAAGTAAAAGACCTTGGGGGATGTTGCAAATGGCATTTTTCTTCTTGTTTTAAAGAAAAACAAAAATCAAGGATTGAGCCTGGGACCTCATATTCTGTGGCCTGACTGACCAGAGGTCCAGACACCCAGCTGCCTGTATTTTTTGGGATTGAATCTGATGGTTAATTGATTATGAGCTTGCAAACCAAGGGAGTTTTTCTGAAGAAAGAAATAATTGAAGCCAATAGTGCGCCACCTGAATTCTGCTCCTATGCAGAAGCATCTTCTTGACTAATGAGAATTTTGGCTAAACCCAAAATAGAGCCCATCAATAGAAGTCATCAGATGTTGACCCTTAGTGCTGGAATTAGCAGATATTTGGAAAGTCTATCTGATTTTAAGAATAAGGTTTATAGACAGGAAGTTTCCTGTATCTATTATCAGTACAGTAGTTTTCAAACCTGTTGAGATAAATGTATAATCTCAGTTTAAAAACTAATGCTACTCAGTCATCAAACAAAATCAAAGTGGATCCAAATCTATTGTAATTTAATATAAATTATTTAATTTTTGATTTCATTTTTAGACTGAGTTTCATACGTTTTTAGACTAAGGTTATACATTTATATCAACAGGTTTGAAAACTACTGTACCAGCCAATAATAGTCCATAAAATCCTGAAGCCACCTGCTGCCCCCAGATTCCCAACATCCAACAGCCTAAATTCCATATTCTTGCCCAAAATATTGTTGCAACATCTTTGGTTACTCCCTCTTGGGGAATTAACGCCCCAAGTAGATCACCAAGTAGATCACCAAATGGCTCACCAAATGGCTCACCGGCCAGTCAATAAACTGGGGGCACCATTATCAGTCAACCATCTATGACAGGGATCACTCAATTAAGGTCCTAAATGGAACATAACTTGATTAAGCCTCGTGACTCAAGAGAAACATTACTCAGATAAGCCCCATGACCCCCATGATGTACATGGACGGTATGTGGCTTGTCATGATACTATATATTATTCTATATTCATATTCAATAAAGTACTATTCTCTTCTTAAATCTTCCCCCTTTTCAGTTTATTATACTTTGCAGAAGTATAAACTCAACAATATAAATCCTATAAAATTATTGTATATGTCCCACCAAGCTCAGTTAAAGACTTTATTGCTATTCTGATAATAAAATTGCAATAAAACTTTTATTCAACCAGATTTTACCTTACCTAGTTCTTGTTTTTTATAATTCCCACACAGCCTCAATAGTTCCTTCTTCTCTCACCATACCATCTTCTGAACCCACAGACCCTCAGCCCAAGTTATTTTGTCTTTTTGATGCTCCCTTGGTCCTGTGCATTTCATCAAATATCCATTCAACCTAGACTGTTTATAGTTTAGCCCAAAAAGATCCTCCTAGATGACCTCCTGACCAGAACTAGAGTACTTTAACAAGTCAGCTGTGAGAGCATCTGGTACATCATATGACCTATAATATTTAAGGATAACTACAGCTACCTACCCATGTATCTAGTATCCATGACCCCTTCCATACTCCTGGCCCAACTGCTCACAAGATTTTGTTGTCATCAACGAGACTACATCTACCCAGATTTTCAGAGTACTATACATTACTTTGAAAGGTATGGTAGACTATATTGTGTCCTCTTCTGGACCTTGGTCTGTGCTCAGGTGCTATATCTTATATTATCAAGTTGGTACCAATATTGTGGTGAGCCTTGCCCTCTGGGCTGGCAGCCCAGCCTGCACCCACATTTTCTATCCCACCCAGTACCTGGTATCCTGACAGGGGTTTTAGGGGAGGAAAATGTTAGTGTTTGTCCTGATATGATCAATAATATAACCCATACCATAGATGCATACACACCTGAACTTCAGATTATCATGAATCAACACTCAAATTGAAATGATGATAACATGTCAATGAACCAGTCAGTTGTGAATTTAGAACTAAATGAGCAGGAACTGGAACAGTAAAGCCAAGATGTAAGAATTGAAAATCCTTACAGCCTAAATATGATTGTTACAGTTGGGATAAATACTGGAAATTATGGTTTTTTAGAACATCTTCAAGAAGTCAAAAAAAATCCTCAACCCTGACTACCTCACATTTTTAAAATATATGGTAAATAAGGAAATGCAGATTCTGGGGATCCTGGATTGTAACAATGGACACCTAGGTGAAGAAGAGCGTCAGAAAGGTTTGGAAACAGATGCTTACCTTCCGGATTTGAACCTCAACCTTTCCAAGCTCAACATCCAAAAGATAAGAATCAATTAGTGCTTAAATTAAATAAGAACTTAATGAGCTTTTTAAAAGCAAAAACGGGTGCAGTTATGCCTTTGAAACCATCTATACCAATAGGAACACGTCTGGCACTCCAAAAACAACTCCCAGCCAATCCAAAATCAACAAAATCAGGATTTTTCAATAAGAAATCTTCAACAAAAACAAGGAATCTTAACAATCAATCAAATACCAAGCAAAGGAATAATGATGTAGTAATATCCCCAATCACAAACCTAGCCTACCCAAGCTATATCCAGGTCAATATGCAGAGTTTCTTATTTTTAATCCAACTAGCAGGTTTGGCTGCTGCTAGTTGCATCCTGCAGTTTTCTGGGCAGAAGCCAAGCCAAAGTGACCAACCAGATAACACTCAAAGGGTAAATTACTCACCCCCAAATTCTACCTCACATCATTCCACTTTCCCAAGCCAAACTTCAAGTATTTAGTAAGTAGCACTTGGGGTTTTCCCAGTGCTATAACAACTTCAATTCATGGATCAATAAATTTGGTTTTATATATTCTTTACTTAGTAATTTAATAGATTTGAAATTAACCTTCAAATGATCTGGAAGCAGAAACTTCTTCTACTTCTGCTATTTAGTTTTATGGATTTCTGTTGCTGAAGGTTGCAAATTTGATTCCAATGTCCAAGTCAAGGATGCTACCAAATCTTTGACTTGGGATTATTTGTATACTAGGCATCAGTTTCCTCCTACTTGTGATAAAAAAACTCCTTTGCCTCCTCCTTTGCCCCCAGTGATTTTTCCAGGAGCTCATTGGTATGTCTTAACTTACATTGCAGTATACTATGGATTGACTCATTTTGCTCCTTTTTTGGATTCTTATAAACTATGGGGTTATGTGGTGAACACCTTGATGGTTGAAATTCCTGTAGTATCTTCTTTGGTGGGATTCCATCCTTCTCCTCTTTTACATTACTTGGGTTCCTTCCTTCCTCAGGAATGGATCCCTGACACAAGATTGATAATCTAAAAATAAATATATGCCTAAAACTAACTCTACAACAGCTCCTAAAGAAAACAGGTCAGAAACAATTATTGATGTCTTATCTTTAGTTTTTATGGGCATCAGAAAGCTGAGATGGCATAAAAAACATATGAAGAACACCTAAAGAATAAGAAAGTGTTAACAAGCTGCCTGAAGTCAATCTCATCATATATTTTAAGCTTTAATTTTCTTAACAGCAATATTTAGGTTTGTGATGCTGTTTGCAGCAGCAAAGAGGATTCTAAGTGCTCAAAATAAAATAAAAAAGGCACTCAAAAAACAGAATATGATATACACAAAAGTTCTCATGGGAGTTAATGACCAGAAGATCTTGAAAAGGTGGTTCAAAATCCCAGGTTAAATCAAACATTCACAAAGAGATTAGAATTAAACCAAACCTTAAGTTTAATCAAGGAACCAGAAAAAAATCATTTAGCACTGGATCCAAATAATGATGACCTAGGACCGTAATTCAGAGCTACCAAGGAGAAGATTACATTCCCCAGAATCATTATTCAGATATAGATTGACATAATTTTCATCAAAACATTAACCATTATTCTCAACAATGTTTGTCTCACATTCTGGTATAAATAAAAAATCATCCAGATAGTAGCCTGTGTTCTATAATTGAGCCTATAATCCTTACATTTAGAAGCTTTAATCTAATTAATATCACCCTCCATAAGATGATTGAAATAATGCTTCTGGCTTTCTTGTTCTCTCTTATGGGAGATCCTGTATCTAACTAATCTACACAATACCAGACTGGACTCAAGATTGATTATGAATTTTTTACCAGTCCTAACCAAGACCAAGTATATTTTCAAGACCCCGGATTAAACCTATATTTTAAGCCTTCTTTATTTTTTTCACTGCCAACTTCTACCTATTAGGTTATATTTGTGGCTATTTTGAGAGCTTCAACTCTATAGCCAAGATCATCATATTGATGATAGTTCAGCCTGTTACCTTCAAACTCACATGTTTTCTCTTTAGCCAGATATTCTGACTCTTGCTTTTCAAGTTCCCCATGATGTATGGGGCTTAAAATTGTGTTTTCTCCCAAAAAAATGTATGCAGTTTAAAACTTATTGCTTTGTCTGTGTGGCTTCTGTTTCACTCCTTGATTCCAGCTAATTTCTTTTTCAGCCTCCTGAACAGCAGTCACTCTGTTTTTGAACCCATAATGGTGTCCTGGTCTGTTATTGCTGCTAGATAAGGGTAATTGGGTTTGAATCCACAATGATAATAGTCAGATCTAATATCCAATTATCTTAGGCATAATCAAGCAACTAACTGCTCAATAATTAGTGGATGTTGTAACACTCCAACTAATTGAAAAATGTCTCAGAAGTAAACAATTACCAATAGCTCTTGGAATTTTGTAAATAATTGGGTTACTAATTCCAGAAGCTCAGCACAACCCACAGTTCTGAGACTGTTATTCTTTATCTAGAAAGGCGCAAGGATTCAAAGGAATTCTTGATTGAGCATTAATGAGTGCACAGATGTTAACCCTTATTTGCGGTGCCTATTGTGGTACACAATTCCCAGTTTTCAATTCCACAGCCTCTAATTTCCCACAAACAAATTGTTGACAACCCCTCACTATCCCACTATATATACTTGATTTATATTCCAATGAAGAGAGGGTCTAATCCATTTAGCTTATTTTTTGTCCTCACTTAGGTGTTCACTACCCGGCTACAGGTATAGTAAAGAAAATAAGATTAAGGAACTAACTATTATACTAATATTAACAAAAAAAATGTCTAAATCACAACACCTGATGTGTACTCTATTAGTCCCATTACCCCATTGTTGAGATGTTCCCATACTACTATCAAATAAAAATTTGAAAACTTGAAATGTTTTGACTACAGTGGTTTTCAAAGCTCTTAGTATAAGTGATTTTTTAAGTTTAAACAAAATTTCTCATCTAAAAAATGGAACTATAATGGCATTAAATATGTTGCTAATCAAGATGAAATCAACATTTTTCAATTCTATTTTTGGCTGAGTTGATCTTTCTTTATTCTGAAATGGGTTCACTTTTCCTCACAGCTTTGAAAGCTACTGTACACAATTTATCAAAGGGTTATATTTGCCCATATGCAGCAGATCCAAAGCTTAAAATCCCTACCATCTATTTCACATCAGGGTTTAAAACTTATATACCTATCATTTTTATTTTTAAATGTGCTCTTTTAGCTGCAAATATAGATATGCTTTTTATTTGATAATATTATCCAAAAAAGGAAATCAGGATACAGTAGTTTTAAAAGCTATGGAAACAACCAAAAATACCTCAGATTTAAACAAAATGATTTCAGATTTGAACAAAATCCAAGCCGCGCAAGATTCAGGATTCAATTAATTTATAAAATTTCAGTTAATAAATGAACTGTCAAACAAAAAACAAGATTTCACTAGCCCATTATACAAAATTATATCAAACATCAAGCGGTGTAGTTCAAACCACAAACAAAATGAACTGACACAACAAGTGAAAGGGATGGATGCTGTTCCGGAATATATTATAATCCAATCAGGATTCATATGAGGCACCAACAGAAGGACTAAAATGAAACAAAATTTGAGCAATCTAGAAGCAAGATTTCACAATCACAAAAAAATGAACTCACACAAGATGTGTAGTATGAGCAGCCTAAAATAGAAAAATAACAGTTTAACAGCCAATCAACAGCTATCCAATTTAGGGACAGAGGCATTTTATTCATTTTTATGGATCCTTATTTGTATGGAATGATTTTGAGAACCTTAAAAATATGGACTTGAGATTACAATAAAAATAAATCATTAAATTTTAAAATTTCTACTTTTAGTGATTTTATCCTAAGTTTTTTTCCATCTGGTTTTCAACAGCAACATCTTCAACGGCACAAGCAGCCAAGCCAGCTTCAATGGAGGCAAGGCTCAGAACGTGGAGGCACCTGTTTACACCCAAGCCTTTGAGGCGGGTAATGAGGAAGCTGACCTATACCTGACTACCAACCCCTATGGCTTTGACTTGTTCAGTAGTAACATAGTGTCTAGCTCTGCCCCTGCTCCTGTACCCACCCCTGCACAAGCGCCCACCAACCAACCAATCAGGATGATAACCTTGATTTGGAACAACTTCCTGCCACCAGACAACCTGCTCCCCCTACAGCCAATAAGGCTTTAGCTCCCCCAGTCCAGTGCCCCAAGCAACAAATCATCACCACCCAAATTCTTCAGGAAATTGTGGCACTGAATCTACAGGGTCTGTCCTGGGAACAGATTGCCGCCCAGTTGCAATTTACCCAAGCTACTGTCATGTGGGAATTCAACAACCTGATAAACAGGGGGAATCTGATCAGGACAGCCAAGAAGCCCAAGAAAGCCCCCAAGTCACAAATATCTGAGGCATACCCAATCATGCTTGACCTCCTCCAGCGGGATCCCAAGCTTCCCTTGAACCAAGTCCAGAAGCAACTTGCGCACCATGGCATTTGGGTGTCTGAGCGTATGGTGCAGCTCTGGATGTATGGGAAGATGGCTTCCATATGGGTTCTTACCAATTTTTCCAGCAACCAATGGGATGGCGCTGAGGATTCCCTGTATGACACCGCCATCAAATCAACCCTGTCCGATGCCTGACTAGTCTAACTGATGATGCCATGTTCATCTCCTATTACAGGCTATCAATAGCTTTTGATGATTTTGGCAAGCAAGGAAGAGCCGTCACTCAAAAAGGAAGGAAGAAGGTCAAGAAGGGGACATTCATTGGTGTATTTCTGGCTGTTTCAGCCAAGGGTTTTATATACTATCAGACAAACCCAGATTTCATCAATGGCTACTCATACAGCCAAATCCTTGTTGAATTACTCAACTCCTGGGATGGCTCAAATTTGAAGTACTGAGTTTTCTTGAGCCACCAGATGGAGGGTAGCTCCACCGCCCTTGAGGCCATCCAGCAACACGGGCACCAGGCCTCAGTCTACCCTGCCAGCTATGCAGACATTCATCTGGCTGATGTTGTCTTCTTCAACATGGGGTCCACATTACGTGAGCACCGCCCTCAGGCTTTCAACAACCTCTATCTTGGGGTCCTTGACCACAATTTTCTCTTTGGCTACCAGATGGTGGCTGACTTATTTGCGCAAATGGTTTTCCATATGAACATGGGCAACCAATCACGTAAGGATAAGTGCCTTACACCTCAGGCCACTGCCACCTACCAGCCCATCCAGCCAATGACTGATAAGGAATATGATGAGTTGTATATGGCAGCCACCACACAAAATCCTCCTACCCCTACCCCCGCCACCACCCTCCCACCTTCTAGCCCCACCCACCCAATCCTAGACCCCCCAGGCCAGCACTGCCTCTACGTCTTCCTTCCCATGCTATTCTGCCTACTAGGGATTACTCTTCCCCTCCCCAATAAACCCCCTGTTGCCAAACATTTTCTATTTATATTATCTTTTTTTGAATTTCAATTGTTCATGTTCTCTTTGTTTATAGTTGGTTTTATTCTTTATGTTCAGCTTATTTCTATAAAATCATATATTTACTATGTCATGTATCTAGATCCAGAACACAGTTATTTTTAGCACTTAAACACACCCCTTGTGAAAATATTAACAACAATTTGGTGATCAGCTAAATTTGAATTAGAAAATTATAGTGTTAACTGTTTTTAGATAAATTTGTTACTGATCCAAATTCAAAACCTTAATGATAAACTTTAAGCCAATCAGGAGCCAAGTGATAAAGTGATTGTTGTGACATAAAGGGTCATTCAATAATTCTTTGGTGCATGTGCGCTAATTAATATGATTGGCTGGATGTTTTGCCATTGTACACCATTGTTGCTGTGGCAATTTATTGATGGACTAGTGCCCAGTCAGCTGCTGGGTTAGCACTAGTCCATCAACAACTTGCCACAGCAGCAATGATGTACAATGGCAAAACATCCAGCCAATCATATTAGTTAGCGCACATGCATCAAACAATTGTTGAATGACCTTTTATGTCACAACAATCACTTTATCACTTGGCTTCTGATTGGCTTAAAGTTTATCATTAAGGTTTTGAATGCGGATCAGTAACAACTTTATCTAAAACCAATTAATCTATAATTTTCTAATTCAAATTTAGCTGATTACCAAACCATTGTTAATATTTTTACAAGGGGCTATGCCAAGCGCCAAAAATAATATGGTAATCAAGGAAACAATGCCAAAACAAAGCAAACAACACATATTGAGATGAGCGTAAAACATAAAAAATGGGTAAAAAGATGGGATAATGTAGTAAATGGGAAAACAAAAAGGAATAAACAAAGAGGCAACAGTATCAAAATAATACAGAATTTATTGGGGAAAAAGCTATAAAAACATATGAAAAGGTTAGTAAAAAATCAATGAGAGAATTGGAGAAGCTTCTGAAGGATCTTGACTTGACAATTGCCAAAATCAAAGACATTGACTGCAAGGTCAAAGCCAAAGTTAAGTCTGCTGTCCTTGACGGAGACAAAATAGACAAGGTGTCCACAAAGGCCCTAATGACAAAAATGCCAGACATCCCTGAGAAGACCATCAAGCCTCTTCTCAACATCCAGAAGACAGTGGTTGAGGGCCTGAAATTTAAGGCATACAATCTTTTTGCGCCATCTGTCTGGGTTGACAACCCAGAGATGTATGAACATCTCAAACCCACCAAGCGTGCCAGAACAGAGGATAAAGAACTGCCCTCACAACTGCTTGCGCCAATAATGACCAAGTCTTCTGAAGCGGCTGGCAAGGAATAAACACGTGAAGATAACATAAAAAAATAAGAATAATAAAAATTTGCAAATACTTACCTGTTTTTTAGAGAACATAGATGGTGAAATCCGCCAAGTCCTGGTCCCCTTTGTCCCTGCCACATTCTACGCCACTCATGTGGCCAAGCAGCTTTATCTGTCCCCCCTGTCTTGCAAGAGCTGGAGGACTGCATTCACGGGTCCTTTCCAATGACAAGGAACGCGCTAGCTGGGCTGACACATTATGAGGGGGAATCTGAGAGGGCAGTTAGTGCCTACAAGGATGCCCAACTGGTCTGCCTGGACCCAGTTAACCTCAGTAGAGTTTACTGTGTAAACTCCGTTGAGCTTGTTTGCAACGTCCTGGCAACGCTCCCATTTAAGAATATACCAGAGATGGGCTGGGTTCATACAGCTGCTTGCTTCTGCTACCCCTTGGAGCACACCCTATCTTATCTTCTGAAAAACTTTGGGCACGCGGTGGGGAAATTGGCTGTTGCAGATGCAACAGCCGTCAAGAAGACAAAAATCCTCCTTGCTGACTTTGGATTGGCCTGGAGTGCCAATGAGACAGGGGTCCCTTCAGCCATGGAGCTGACCTTTGCAAAGACCAAGCACAATAAGAAGATCAGTACGGTTTTTAATAAAGTATGCAAGTTTACGGAAGCCTTTGCTGGGCAAAGGCTTCACTTGGTGGTTTACCTCGGGTATTGCTTCTACTTTGGAATGGGCGCCAGCATGGAGGATCTTGACAGGGTCCTTCTAGGAATTGACAAGGCCCGGCTCTCAATTGACAGGAAGAAGGTCCCCCCAGGTATGACTCAGTGGATTACATCATCCAGGACGCCCTGGTCCTGGCTGGTATCTACGGGTTTGCAGCCCCGCCAGAAAAGCTGCTCCTCCATTTGCACCTAACCCTACTCCCCTTCACCAGCAGGCAGGATTTTTTTAATGAGGGTGTATCCACTGTCTACGGTGTGGCAGTGGAGGTTGTGTGCCACCTCCATTGCGGGGTGGGTACATACAGAAGAACTCACTACAGGTGCAATTTTCTAAATTCTCTCTTCCAAATAATTACATTGCAATTTATATTATTTTTATTATAATAAAATTTTCTAATTCTTATTTTAGCAAACAAGATTTGCAGAATATATCCCAGAGAAGGTCTTAATAAAAGCATAATAATATATTTTAAAAAAATCTACTTCTGATTTGTACACATTACATTTAACTTTTTTTGATTATTATATTAATTTTCCAAAAGTGATATTAATGCATTTGTGTAATCCAGTATCAAGCGTTTGGGATACCCTTAGATGACACAATAAAAAATGATTATAAATAAATAAATTACTAACCTTCATTGATTGTCCTGCTGAATGTGATTACAGGCTTGGAAGCATCTAAATATAAAATGATAATTAATAAATCTTGAAAAGTAAATTAGAGAATATAAAAAAATTGGACACACTAAGCCTTTAATTGATTGGCTGTTTGGCTAGGTACGCAGGGATGAACAAATCAGCGTGGCCATAGAATTTGGTCACGGTCTCAGCTGGGAGGGTGTGGATCCCGGCCTGCAGCAAATTAAAGAGGTCCTCGGTCCCAGTTGGGGCTCCTTGCTTGACGACTCACTTGAGCCACCCAAAGACTTCATTGATGGAATTTAGGAATGGCAAATAAGCAGGGAGGAAGAGAAGGCACAAATTTGCCGTGGCCAATTGCTGGGGGCCCACTGCGCTGTTGGTGTCAATCATTGGGAATTCCTCAAGAATATCAGCCACCTTATGGAGATCAACATTGTCCAGCACAATTACGTTGGTGAATCCCAGGCTCGTGCGCCTCAGGTGCTCCTGGATCAATTGGAGAAATGATAGAAAGATACAGCTGTTGTGGGAGCCCAGTATCATTTGGTATAGATTGACCCCCTTTGGACTGAGGAGAGCCACCATTGAGTAGGCTGTGGCGCGGACTGCAGCACACCAAGCCATCTTGTCATTGGAGCCTTTGGGGACATAGCCATATGCATTGCGCATAGACAAGGCAAATTCTGATTTTTCAATATAATAAAATTTGACTTTCCCCTTGGCTTTGAAGGCAGTGTATGCCTCTGCGTAGTTTTTCCGGGTCTCAATGTTGGTTGAGCTATTTTAATTGTACGGAGATACCCCGAGCTTTTTCCAGGAAAAGCGCATCTTCTTCAGCAGATAGTAGTAAAAGGAAATGAAAGCCTCAACCCCAAAAGTGGACTTGACCATTGTCTGTATATTTGCCAGTTCAAGATGGCAGTCCCAGGTGATCCACTGGCAGATTGCCCATTTGTGCTCCTTGGTGAGCATAGTGGAAACACGCAAGGATTTCTTCACAGCAAGGACTTGACCCGTGTTAATTAATCTGTGAAAGGTCTTGGAAGCATACTTGGGATCCACCCCAACAAGGGCCACGACCGCCTTGTAATTGCCCAATTCACATATTAGCTTAAGCAGTATGATGCGTTTAATGGTGGGAATGCGCTTCTGAGCGGGCTTTTTAGCGGTGGGGATTGACTTGTTGGCATTGGGCACAACACAGGGCATGGGCACCTTGGTGTAAAATGCAGCAGCCTTTTTGAGCACCAACTGTCCCTTGTCAGTTCTGAAGAACTCAGGCTCCTTGTCCTTGTCATCCTCCTGATTGCCATCACTGACGTAGGGCTTGTAGCTGGTATCAAGTACATGCTTCACCTTCTCCAGCATGGCTGACGAGACTGACTCTGGCCGGTACACAACATTGAGCACATACAAAGTAAGTTCTACCTCCTTGTTTCTAACTTTCTTTGTAGTGGTGACCTTGATGGGCTTCCAGGTCAGCTTTGGGACCCAAGGGTTGATGCTCTGCACCCTAGCAGCTTGTGCTCCTTGAACCGGCTGTGTCAGTGCAGTGTCACTATGGAACTCTCCTCTCCTGTCTCCTCCTTGAGTAGGCACTTGGGTTGCACTAACTCTATTCTTTGACCCGCGGGGGCAACCGCAACCGCAGCGCACAACAGGTGTATTGGTACTCTGTTGTTGTGTTCCTTTCATCTTAAAATTTATAAAATATTAAATAAATTTCAATTAAGTTACTCCCTAATTTTATTTTTTGCTTTTATCTGAATATGGATATTCAATTAGAGTTTTTCTCTCCCAATATCCCAACTATAGATTTTTTATTTCTTGATTAGTTGTTTTTGGGTTTACAACGCCCATTTTAGAATACCCAAATAATTTCCACCCATTTTCCCAGATTTTACTGCCAAATTCAAACACCCAACACAATATTTTTAAAATTTATGTTTCAGATCTTGTGTCTTATTTTAGATAACTTGGTATCATTCATGATTACAATCCATTGCACACACTGAGTGAGTAATTTTGTTTATGTAGTGAGTTGCTATTGTGTTTTGTTTTTTGATTGAGTTTTGACTCATCTTGCTTGGGTTTATTTTGTCACTGATTCACATAGCAAACATATGTACATCAAAAGTCAACTCACATCATTTTTTTTGTGAATCAATGTATTTTGGATTATATTTTGAATGGTTTTGCTTTGCGTGTGAGCCCTTTGTTGCTGTGTTGACTCATTTTGCCCATTAACGCCAATAAACCCTGTTAACAGAGTGTATATTTTAACCTGAGAGTTGGATTTTGTTCAAATCTGAAATCATTTTGTTTAAATCTGAGGTATTTTTGGTTGTTGCCATAGCTTTTAAAACTACTATATCATGTTTCATATTTTGCTCTTGAATATACATATTAATTAGATGCAGTGTTAACAGTGGGAAACTTTTGCTGATTCTTTTGCTACTTGATATTTCTATCATTTGTTACAGGTACTATAGGGGTTCACAGATGGATTGAGATCTTCACATCAGTGCCTGGGATCATTTTGTTTTCCAATAATATAATACACATGGTAGCTTTGGGGTGTGACTGAAGTCATTGTATTTGTTTGATCAGTTGTGTTGTTGTTGTTTCCAAATAAATTTGATTGTGGTGGGCATCTTTTGTTGTGTCTGGGTATTTTAGCCCATTGGTACAATGATGTTTATGAAATGGCCTCTTATTTTTAATAAAAGGTAGAATTTCATTATGGACTGAACTAGTTTTCTTTTAAATTGGTATATTTTTGTTTATATTAACAGGATATAAAACTACTGTATCAAGTATTAGACAGGTAGCAAAATCAAATTTCTTTATATTGGTTATAGTCCTGTTTAAGAGCTTTGGTGCTGAAGCTTATGAGAAGGATACAATTAGCAATCCTGCTTTGATTTAGTGGATCAAATAGAACAGTTAGATGGAGGAGTGATATTGTGTGGTGGATCAAACATGTGGAAATCAGTTTGATCTTCAACAGAAATTCACTTAATTCCAATCAAACAGATCACCAGATTTGTTCAATCATCGCATCTTCAGCATGGTATATATTCTAGCAGCTACTAATAAATTTATATTCAAGAATTTAGATATCTTAGCTTCCCTGTTTCAGTAGTTATCAGAGATATCTGAGTATTTGTAAAGACTCAACAATTGGGAAAGTACTTTAGCAAAATAAGGGACCAAGTTGGTGACTTGGAAACCTGTGAGCGCTATCACAATTGGATAGACCAACATCATCAATCAAAATACTTTGGCGTGTACGTCATAGTGTCCAAAATTACCGGCAAAAACCGTGAGTACATAGTATATACAGGTGTATATGGCTACATACTGGGTGGAGTGGGGTGATACTAGCGTGGGCCAGGAGTACCGCTTGGAGGAGTTGAGCTGTGCTGGCTCCTTGTAGTAGTACTCGCCAGATGGATTGTTAAATGGCCCATGCTGTTGATTATATTGGTGGCCCCTAATCCCTAGGCATGCTGTGAGGACAGCTGAGAAGATTATATGATTCATCTTCTGGTCCTTGGAAAGGGCAGACAAAGCTCAGTGTCCTTTTTTAACTTCTTGTAGAGTAAAGTCTTTAAATTGATTTATGTGATACTATTGAGGAATAATTTCACTCAATAATAGAACAAACTATCATCAAGTGATTGATCTTTATTATATACTATCATCCCTGGTGAGGCATGAATAGTGCAAAACAATGGACAGGGAACCCCAAACACTTGGTATTGTCTGGAATTCCCTTTTGAGAGGGGAATTGGAAGTGGTGTGCAGGCAATGAATTATTACTTCTGGGCTTGCATTGGTTTGGTGTATCATTGAATGCTTTCATGCATCCAAATTTGACTTCTGCAGTTAATGCAGGAATGGTTGTGCTGGGCAGCTTGTCAGCTCCTTCCAAATTTGGTAGATTCAAAATTTGGACAGCAGTTCCCCCTCCTTTTGGGTTTGGGAAAATTGCCTTTTTGGGATTCCTGATTTGGCAATTTTTCCATCCGGCAGGGGTGGACGGTCCTACCGTGGGGGCTGGCTGGCTGGCTGGCGGCAGGCGAGCTGCCAGGCTGGGCATGCGGCCCATGGCTGGGCTATAAAAGCCCAGCATAGAATTAAAAGATTTTTTAATTTCTTTTTGGTGCCCTTCCCATTTTGCAATAGTTTTCACAATCAGGGGAAACTGCTGCCATTTTTTATCTTGACCTATGGGACCCATTGTGACCAAAATGCTGTTTTCTAAAGGGTTGATGTCAGGAATATTCCTGTCAGTATTACACCTCATATCTGCCAAACTCAGGCATGTAATATGACTAAGTAGGGGGGCTATATAGCAGTGGAAATATCTGGGTTGGCTGTTAATTAATACTTTAGGCTTTTACTCCTAGGCTCTGCACTAATTTTGGGGTTGATGGCAAAAGTTATAAACTTTTTCATGTATTTTTTGCAAATGCTGCCATTTTGATCCCTTATCCAATCAGCAAGCATCTAGAAGCAGCTCATTATTCTAAATAGCCAACATGATATACCTTGTATCTCTAGAAAGCCATTTTATTCAGGAGTGTAACTATTTAATTGTGGTGCTAATAAATATATATTAATTTGACGTATTTGCGTTTACACGTATCACAGCTGGAATCAGGGTTATGTGGGATTTTTTTCATTTAAATCAATATCGCTTTTTGTAATTCGATTGAGTTAGGGCTGCTTCGGCCAAGCCGCGACCTGTTTTTGGCTCTGGGTCGCTGGTCTCAAAATTTATTTTAGAATTTTTAAATAATAGGTGATTCCGTTTTGGTTTAGTGGCCGAGAGCTGGAAGCTAGTCGAGGCTGAGCCGAGGCATCCCTAGTTGAGCTCAACTTTGTTCCACCTCTTAAGCTTGTATATAACCACAAATTCGCTGAAGCGTATATTGTAGAAACAGCTGACAGGATCGGATATAAATAAAAGGTTTTATTGCTAATAATACACCTATTACTGAAGTTCCTGTATTTCTGTTCTTTGAGTAGATTTTAAATATTTGGTTTAGTCGTTCCGAATTCGTCCTTAATTTATTGGCGATTTTTTAAACCCGCTTGTGATTTTATTCTAATTTATCAATATTCAGTATATCCTTTTTGTTTCACATCTCTAATTGCTAATATAACAGCCACATAATATGCAGTTGACTTCTAAATTATTTTATTATTTCTATATTTTTATTCTACCAATAATATACAAACATACCTTTTCAATAATCAGCATGTTGCCCACTAAAGCTTATTTCTTTTTTATTATATCAAAAATAAAATATTTCGGGTGTCATTTTGCTGAAAGAAAGCTTTAATAGTCCCGCGTAGTTTGAATAGTGGCAGGCAAGGATTGCCAAAATTTAATTGATACATGGTTTTCAAGTTTTACAAGAAAAAGGTTTTTGTTCAGAAGCACCTAACTTTACTATATTTAAAGAAAACAAACATTTTATAAGCTTTATATAAACCTTTAACATTTAGACTATGGACGAAGAAAAAATTCAATACACTTTCAAATCTCTGGTTGGGGATCTACGAAGTGAAGTCTCACATTTTGGAAATTTCGAATATGAGGGATTAGAATCGTATTTTGTGACTGATTCGCCCAATGCTGAGGCATCCAGCAATATTCTTAGTAAAAGAGGTAACAAGCGATAGTCCCTAAGTAAGCTGAGGTTGGCTTTAGAATTTCTCTTTCAGGGCTCAGACACGCAGAAGGATGTTTCCGCCAGTTTTCTCAGATTAAGGCGGCTCCAGGACCAGACCCAGGACTTGCTGAACCACCCGAAAGCGATCCCCAACGAGCTTGATATGCTCAGCACAAAGATCAATGAAATTTTTGCTCTCACTGAAGACAGGCTGAAGTCGTTGAATCCCTAAATGTAGCAGTGCATATCGCCGAAATCCTGTCCTTTTCAACCTTTAAGTTCACAACATCAACTATTAGCCACAACAACCTCGAGCTTTAAAACATCAAAAATATCAGTGCAGTCTTAGTACGGTTCTAAACTAGGGTATGTATAGTTAAGACATGAACTTGGCCTAGCTAGGAGATATTCACATATTTATCCAAATCCAGAAACAGGTCTACACTAGAAACATCTTTATAATTCACATAAACTAAATTTGGATCTAGCTTAAATCTAAGCCATATAATATACTAGTGCTTAAATTGATGCATTTGATATTGTATTCCCTTATGAATATATATATTTCTTGACGTGGGGCTATATAAAGTTACCCATACAACATCGCCAACTTACCGGCATATGTATAAGCTTAATGCCGGAAAGGGGTTTTTACACGTTTACTCAGCCCTTATCGATATACCTCTTACTTCACCCTTTTTTAGCTAAAACAACGTCCATAAAGGTTTTTTCATCTTGAACTAGCGCCTGTGGAAGTCAAAAAATTCAAATATCCAAACCATAGGCATTATCTTACCAAGTTTAACCTGCGTGGTTGACGTCCCTCTGCTCGGTAAGCATCATTAAAACAACAGCTAGCGGTTCATTGGGTTTAGCTTTATATTATATCGCCTTACATTTCACACTGAATTATTCCATTTCGCAAGATGCAAATGGCAGATTTCACTTTGTGGAAAATAAAGTGACTTGATATAAAGTTGGCCCATCCATTGTCACGCCAAGAATATGAACCAATGCCTCCATTCACAAAGCTCCAGCTAAACTGCCGGGAATCCAAATTATTTGGAGGTTTAAAGTCCATTCAGAGGTTGATACTGGATTGTCTATCATCTAAACTAGGCTTGCTTGCAAACCAATCATAGTGCTCCTCAGATGCTCTTTGCAGCAAGAGCATCCCTGCACATCCTGTAATTTCTCAACCGCTGTGCTGGAACAGGTGTATTGGCCTAGTCTGTTTTAGAAGTTTTCTATTCTCTAACTTGTACTATAACTGCAATGTACAAGTAGAGTTACAGTAGGGAGAATAAGTTCACTTGTATGAGATTTTATTAGGAAGAAAGAGGTTATATAGTTATAAGTTGGCTCTTAAGATCATAGTTGTCCCTGTAATAATGGGCATGCATTATATTGTAAATTTCATTGGCACTCGTTTTTGAAAGCCTATCGTCCTCTGATCTTAGGTGACAGGCTCACTTTTTGTGAAGTAAGATGTGATTTTCTTGCAAGTTTAAAGCCACATAAGGTCTAAAAACTTGGTTAGCCTTATCAATGTTATATAACCTACCTGTTACATGTAAAAGGACACCACAAAACGGTTAAAGGGAACTCAGAAAGGATATTTTTATAATAGGTGCAATCTAGTCAACATCTGTAATCAGTCTAGGGTAAGACAACTATGAACTTGTTGGGCTTTAAAGTGTCTGTACTTTTATACTGCAACATCTTCTGCCCTGGTTGTTCAGACAGCTCCCAATGACTGTCTACACAATGATTCTTTTCTTGCTGATTTCACCCATCCTGCTTACTTTCTCTCAACCCTATTGCCACAACAGGCATTCTCATGGTTTTCTTTGTGATCCAGGTTCAGCTTACACTCTTCTTTGAGCTGGCCTACTACTTCTGTTGGTTGACTGGCTCTCTGTATCCCCTGCTGGCCATGAAGTATTTCTCTGTCCTTTGGGGACTTTATGCCACCTGGAACACTCCTTCTGCGCTGGAAATGTAGATCCTACACCTGATGTTCTCAGTATGTGATAAAATCCTAATCTGGCGCAACCCCAAACATAAGCATAGAAAGAGGCATCATGTCCTTGTACACCCATCTAAATTTGAGTTGGGATTGCAAACCATATAACCCTTGCTTTGATTCAGTGACACGTCAGAGATTGAATATTGTGTAATCTGTATTCAACATGGGGTTAATTCAAAGATTGCATGCTGTATAATCCTTAAAGTCATTTATACATTGCTCTAATTGTGTCATGAATGACATTTCAATACTTGTATTCAAAACCCAGGAATTGAACCCCGGGCCTCAGGAAAAGCCTTGTGTTGACCAGGGTAGACAAGAGCCCGCCAGACTGCCAGTTGGGCCAAACCCTGGTCCGCCAGAGATGTCTTGCCCCTCCAGGAGGAACGAGATCATGCCAGCCTGTCAAGTGTTGAGACTGGAAGTTTGATATCAACATTGGAAACTCTGGAATTGAACCCCAACCCTCCAAAGGCTAATCAAGTCACCCAGGAGGGACGGGGACCTGCCAACTCACTGAGTCACAAACCTGAGTTGTTGAATTACTCCAAGACCCGCCAGCTTCATAAGGATGGTTTCCTGAATGGTCACCAGATTGCTGTCAACCTTGTGCCACCAAAGACCCAAACCTATGCAGAAGTTGTAGCTTGCCTAAAGGAGGTTAAAACAAGGCCTACTGCTAGCCCCACCAATGATCACCAGCTGCCACCAGTCTCCAGTCTGGAAGGGGTATTGCAATTGGCCTGCTCAGGTGATATGGTGAATAGTAGCGGCAGAACAAAGCATCACCACTTCTGTTCATCAGAGCAAGCACAACTAGGATCTGCCACACTCAAACCCAGAAGCCAAGGTCCATGTCCTGCCAGTAACTGTCCACAAGCCTGAAGTCCGCAAAAAGCGAAGAAGCGAAGCCACCTGGTATAAGAACCCCAGTGGTATGGGGATGAACCCATTGTCATTTTCAATAATAAAGTTTTATGAACCTTTGGTTCAAACAAATCCTACCTTATCTAGTCTTAGCAATCTTTCATCTCAACTCTGGCCAAGTAGATAACCAGGCAACCGCCACCTCTAGAGACTAACCTGCCAATCTGCTTCTGGCACTGTACTGTCCCCCTGGAGCCCCCTTTGGACCTGTGCATTTTACTGAATACCCGCCCAACCCCGCCTACTCAGAGTTTGACTTGAAGACCATCCTCATTGCCAATCCCTTGGCAAGGACTAGAGAGACCAAATACTGTAAATTCAGAACCTGAATGTAAAAATGCAGGATTGTCAAATCCTTGGTCCAAATTTTGAATCACTTTTGCGGGTAACTCAGCTGAGTGAAAAATAAAATATTTAATAAAATTAACCATATAATCTGACTTTTTTTGGTTTATTTAAATTGGCAAACTTCACATGCCTCAAGAAGATAACTCAACTAACAAAAGACAAAACTCAGCAAACAAATACAGGATACATGAATCAGAAATGCGGGATTCTTATGTACAATTTAATATTTCCTGTATGTCAAACAAATCATAGACATCATGTAAAAGTCAACAAATCTGAAATTGTGGGATTGTCAAATCCAAGAACCAAATTTCAAATCATAATTGCAAGGAATTTGAAATAAATATAATGTATGGGTGTCTCAAAAAGGATGTTAAAAGATCTAGAGTGGATTTGTGCTGATTCTTTTAGGAAGCTCAGGCATTCTCAAAAACCACCCTATTTCATTTTAGTGCGGGTAAAATTTAGATCCTACTATTCACAAAATTAACATATCTAACAATAAAATTGACTAAAATATACACTCCTCTTTTTGAGTTTAGAATTTTAATAAAAATTTATTATGTCTTCTTCCAACACCAACCAAGTCAACAAGCTGTTCCCTGGCCTTGACAAAATCATGCAGGGCTACACTGGGTCTTCTAATAGTGAAGCCTCCCTCTATGGCCACTCCCAACCTGCAGGCCTCTCTGCAAGTATCACCCAGGAGTGTGTTCTTTCTCCTGCGTCCTCAAGCATGGCCCTGTTTGCCCATCACGCACAGGCAGCTGCTAACCCAAATCATACAACAAAACTAGCATCTGGAATTGACCAAGTGAGCTATGGGGCCACCAATGGAAGCCAAAATCCAGAAACAGCCAATCAGATGACACTGTCTGGTTCTCAAGGCAGACACACCCTGCCTCCATCCAATCAGCCTGTGAGACGCAGAAGAAAATTAATCACTCCAGAGATTGTTCTTAAAATGGGTGAAAAGCAAGGGATGCTTATGTCCCTCGGGGAAATTGCAGCCGCAATGAGTTTGCAAAGTCCACTGTGGCTGCAACCCTATGAGCCCACACCAACTGTGGCCCCCTACCAAGAAGACCCCAACTGGTGCCCATACTTTGACCAAAGGTGACACAGCCCATCCCCTTATGATGACCATTATGAAACGTGACCCGTGGATGCCTCTGGTCCAGGTATGTCTCCAGCTGGGACTCCACAGCGTTTTCACCAATAAGAGAACAGTGAATTTGTGGATGCACAAAGTTGTGGTTGCTGCTAGAATCCTATCCAATCAGGTTCTTGGTGGCCCCAGTTTGGTGGATACCAACCCATACAATTCAACCATCATCAATTTTATTAAAGGGAGGGCAATGAGGGCCCGTAATGACGTAATCTTCCTATCATATGCCAAGATTTTGGCAAGTATTCAAGACTTTGGAGAAAAGCGTATTCAATCTGACGTCTATAAGCATGGCCCAACTTTTTATTGTTTTGTCGGTGTTTTATTGGCAGTTTTCCCATTGGGTGTCAATGATTACTCAGCAATATCAAACACCACAGATGGGTATGCCTACCAGACAGAGCTCAAGGCCATGCTGGAGGAGTGGACCATACAAAACACTGTGCACACAGTTGTACTGAGTGCCAAGATGGAGCAGCGGAAATGGGCAACCCAAGAAATCAAGGCTGTGGGGCATACCTGTTGGTCCTATCCCACCAACTACGCCAACATGCATCTTGCAGATATATGTCTCTACAATTCTGGTTCTGCCCTCAGGCGCTTAAAGCCTGCCACCTACAACAAACTGTGCACTGGAAATGATAAGGGTTATGAGCTTTTCACTTCCATGTTTGTCCAGGACCTATCTGATCTTGTCATATTCTATGCAAGTGATAGTGATAAGTCCAGAAAAGACTCCTGCCTTCCCCCTTGCCCATCCATCCATTTTTTCAAGCCTGCATACATGACAGAAGAAGAATTTGAGCTTTGAAGCAATCAGCTCTTGCTGCCCCTTCCCAGTCAACCAACCCTGTCTCTTCAACCCCCTATCAAGCCACCCACCTTTCAACCCTGACTCCTAAACCACCGCCCATCCCCCCACTATCTCTGTTGCCGTCCCTTTTACAGGCGCAGATGAAGGCAATGTTCAACTCACCCAGTCCCTCCCCTTCTTGTCCTTTGATGAGTAAAATAAATCTTTTCTTTGTGACAACTTATTAAAGTTGATATTATTTCTAATTCATAATCAATAATATATTTTTTACATTATTGTCATTCCATATAATTAATAAAATGGTATACATCCAATAAAGTGACATATAATTATTTGCATGAATATTTTCCATCATTATTAATAACTTAAAGACCATAAATGTAAAGTTATATTAGTATATTGCAATTAGACGTCAACTCTTGATATTTAGACATTGTGTGCATAACTCAATGCATTTTAATTAATAAATTACAATTAAAAAAAGCCTAGTTTACAGTGAAATTTATTAAAAAAATGCATGAGTTATGCACACAATGTCTAAATATCAAGAGTTGATGTCTAATTACAATATACTAATATAACTTTACATTTATGGTCTTTAATTTATTAATAATGATGAAAAATATTCATGTGTTGAGAAAAGTACTCTAAAAACCAGTTTTTTGATTTAATTCAAACAAAATGTCAAATATCTACAGCCTTTTTAACAAATTAGAGTCAGCCCTCCAAAATGTTGTCAAGCTTGAACATAAAATAAGGGAAATTGTGGTAAATCAACTGGGAAATGAGGGAAGGGCCTTGGTCCAGCAAAACAAAACTGCAAAAAATAGCCTGGGAACAATGGTCAACAAAGAACACAAGGAAATACTCAAGCGGTTAGATTTCAAAAGTAAAAGTTACAACCCATGGGAATTTGTAAAAATCAATAGAAAGAATACTCAAACAATCAAACTAATTGAAGGAAATGAAATTTCAAAGGAAATCAACACAATTGAAGAGGAAACTGACCAAATGGAAACAGAAGAAAACAAAACACAAGCAAGAAGCAGGAGCGCTTCAAAAAATACTGAAAATTTATCAAATGAAAATCAAGAGGAAGCACAAGTTGCAAGAAAGATAAGAAAAATCAAACCTAGAAAAATAAATGAAGAGCAGCCAATGCTCATGAAGTTTGCTGAATGAGCGCCTGTGGCTGAGGGGGCCACAGGGGAAACAATTAGTAAGTCTTTTTTATGTTTTACTTATATTTACTTTAGTTTAACTAGGGATGGGGACAAGGTTGCAGAAGTGGCAGCTTTTACGCCAAGTTGGTTCTACGGGGGTTACCAGTCACTGGTATCCCATGTAAAACAAATAAATAAAAATCAAATAAATAAAATAATTCAAATGAATATGAATAATTTTTCAAATATTGAAGCTAGAGCTAAGGAATATTTACCACATGCGGGGTGCTTGCCGTGGATTAGGGAAGCATACAAAATAGGAGCAAATATCAACTTCAAAGAGATGAATGAAATTTGTGGGGATATCAAATTAAACTTTGATGAATATATCTATGAAAGCATTCAAAATTTCCCATTTTCAAACATCAACAAATAGGAAAAAACTGAATAAAACCCAAATTTCAAATAGGAAATGAATATCTAAAAACTGAAATTTTTAATGAATTATCAAAGCATTATCAAATAAAGTTGGGGACACAGTCCTCGTGAATAATTTTAAGCCTTTATTTATTTTGTTTGTGGAGGCATGGGGGCAGATACAAGAGAGCGCCCTCTGGAACCATCTTCAAATTCAGCAATATGTTCTATATAAACAGATTAGCTCAAGTATATAAAAAATTATGCATGTTCTCCAAAAAATATACCTCACAAAGAATTCACGTTGCCGTATACCTAGGAATACTGTTGCACTGCATATTAAAAACAAATGTCAAAAAGTTGGAAGATGTACCTATACAAATCAATATATGCCAATTAGCACTAGAACACCAGAAGACAACGTGAGGGTATAGGACAGTTGAGCACGTCCTGTGTGACTCCTTTGCAATAGCATCATTGTATGGTACTACATGCCTCCCAAAAAGAATCTACTAATCAATTCACTCACCCGCCTCCCTTTTATCAAGTGTTTGGCAACCACCAGGGTGCAGGGCGCCACCCCTCTAGCAATTGCATCTGGGGTTGTCCACCACGTACAGAAGAGTATGTGGATCCAGTTAGACGCTTTAGCCAAAAATTTGATTTGGGGGTATAATTCCCCGGAATAATCACATTCCATTTGCAAGTTGCATATCCCTAATAAATTTTATTCCCTTGCAAATTAACTTTTTTTATTTTTTTAAAAATATTCAAATTTAAATATTGACAATTTAATATTAAAATTTAAATATTTAATTTTAAATATTAAAGAATTAACATTCAAATTTTAATATTAATAATGATATTTTAATTTTTTAATTTTAATAATGATTTTTTAATATTTAACTTTTAATAATGACTTTTAATATTTAAAATTTAATAGTTCAATTATAATAGTAATATATCTAAATATATTATAAGACTTTAGTTATAGTTGCAAACACATCAAATAATAAAAAAGAATTAAAAATGTTTTTATTTGCTGGCTTGTCAAGTATGGGTTCCTTTATTACATAGTTAAACATCAGGAACTGATTTTATCCGCAACAGACGTCCTGCTCCACTTATGTTCTAAACAAGTGATTGTTTAGAACTCAAATTGCCTTTCCCTTGTAATATGATTTGATAAATATATTTGATACGCTTGACCTGCGTCATAAGTACTAATTAGTAAGAGATACATGAAAATCATTGGTTTTTGTGTTGTATGGCTATAGTGGCACTGAAATATTAAGGATCAGATGATGACTTGCAAGGTCCAATTTGTGGCTTAAAAAAAGCCAAAGTATCAACAAGGATTCACAATTGTTTAAATAAAATTATTCTATTTCTATCTTTTTAAATCAATTTATTTGTTAACTCAACAGTTAATACACTATTTGGTGGATTATAATAAAAAATACATAACTCTATATCTATAATACTTTATTTTAATTATATTTTTTACTCATTCTTATATGTATATAATACAATCCAACTCATGTCATTATATATAAACAATAATTTTTGAGTCCTAATAAAAACAAAATAAATAAAAAAACAAATAAACCCGGAGCGCCTATTTATCTGATTGGCTCAGAGGCAAGGGATTTGGTGAGGAAGGATTCTGAGTGCTCGTAAAAAGCCGCCACCACATCAGGTGGCATCTCAAATTGACTGACCTCAAGGATTTTGAAGAGATCCTTGGTGTCCTGAGGGAGGCCTTTCTTCACCTTATTCTTGATCCACCCAAAAACCTCCTCAATTGGATTCAGGAATGGGGAATATGGTGGGAGGAAGAGAAGTCTCATTGGACAATTGGTAAGCCAGTGGCTGGAGGTGTGGCTGTTTTTGTTGATGGGGGGAACTTGGACACAACCAGATCCACTTTGTGAAGCCCAACATTATCCAATACAACAATGTTGGTTGTGCCCCAGTAATTAATCCAAAGGTGCTCCTTGACAGCTCAGAGAAAATTGATAAAATTCCCGCTATTGTGGGAACCCGTGATCATTTGGTATTGGTCCAACCCGTGAGGACCAAGAAGCGCAACCATTGAATAGGTCTGGGAACAGACAGCTGAACAATGGGCTACACCGTCCTTGGACCCCTTCTCAACCCACCCATGCCTAGACCTGAGTGAGGAGGGAAACAGTAATTTGTTGATGTAGAAGAACTATACGTTGCCAGTCTTCTTAAGGGCTAGATAAGTCTTGGCATAAATGTGTCGCTCTTCAATTGTTTTTCTTGCTGTTCCTTTTTTACAGAGAAACTCCAAGGACCTTCCAAGAGAAGCCCAATTTAATCATTGCTTTTTAAACAAGGGTTTTGGAGACAGAAAGCCTGAACTCTATGGCAAACATTGATTGGACAGCAAGTGAGTCCAGGTGGCAATCCTTGGTAACCCACTGCTTGATTGCATCAACATGAACAAGGTGAAGGAGTTTGGGCTACCGCTTAGCCTTGGCGGATTTGGCAATTTTCCCGGTGTTGGCATACTTTTTGTTGATGTCACCAATATATCTGGCTGTGACACCAAATAAGGACGCAATATCCCAAACTGCCATTCCCCTGTTCAAGCAGTTGAGGAGAGCTTCACGCTCACTATCTATCAACTGACGCTGGCCCTTAACAGGTACCACGGCATCCTGGCTGGCTGGCTCAACACAGGGGATGGGAACCTTCATGTAGAAGGTGGGATCACACTTGGCTGCGCTGGTGCTGTCAATGGTGGCATATGATACAGGCACAGATGGCTCTTCAGTGGTGGTCAATGGCTCATATGATGTATCAAAGACGCAGGGGCAGGAAGTAGCAACTCTTGGATCAAGAGTGTGAGGCCAGGTGATAAAAGGGTACACAGTGGAGGTGTAAGTAACCTCAGTGTTTCCGGTGACCCTGGTGTAGAAAACTTTTGTGGCAGGCCTTGAGAAAGACTTATGTCTTGGATTCAGGATGGTTGATTGGGCTTGGGATGGGGGAGGTGGTTGATTTTCTATGACACCTTGGGAGGCCTGTGTGTTGGCATGACTCTCCTCAAGTTAGGTTCTGGGTCTGTTCTTGGACCCTCTGGGATGCCCTTGTGAACAGGCTGCCCTGCGAGCTGATACAGGAGTGGGTTGGGAATGTGATTGTCTGTCCATAAAAATAAAATAAAAATATATATATTAGATTAAATATGCATATATTTGGATTTATTGGTTTAGTTGTGAGTAGTTGTTTTCTCTTGATTTAGCCTTGAATAGTAGCAGGGTTTCTATATTTGTGATTTGAAGTGTATAATATTGTATACTTTCCAGGTTTGGATAATTTTAAAGTTTAGTCACTTTTTATGTCTAAATATGGTTGTTGAGATTGAATTTTTCATTTGATTTTATCCAGAGTGGAGCTTCTTTATTTGAGTTGGTGTTTCCTAGTATGCTTACTGTACATTAAATTTGGATTCCAGTTACCGCAATTAATATCTGAGCTTACTAGTGGCATTCAAAAGTGATTTGAAATTTGGTTCTTGGATTTGATAATCACGCAATTTCAAAAAACATAGTAAACTTAATGAAAATGGTTAATGGATTTGAACACTTCAAATCTGATTCCAGTTAATTCATTTTGTTCATTGGAAATATGCAGTCCAACTTGAACTTTACAAAGTGTCTATGAGTTCCTGCATTTTTAAAAATTCAAATAAAAATATAAAGAAATCAATTTAATTAAAAAAGGCCATCCTGCAAAAGTGATTCAAAATTTGGACCAAGGATTTGACAATACCGCGTTTTTATATTCAGGCTCTGAATTTACAGTACATAGGACACAACAAAAAGTGGTAAGAGGTGCTGTCCTTATTGTTCAAAGACAAGTACAATTATCTGCCTGCATACTTTGTCCTCATGGCTTTTCCCTTAGTCCTGTGACCTGGCCTCCCAATGGAACCTGTCACTGCCGCTGAGAACCCATCCACCCAACTGTTTGAAGTGCTCTACGTTACTTTGGCAGGATTGGTGGACTCTATGGTGTCCAACTCTGGGCCCTGGTCTTTACTCGGGTGGTCTGTATCCTATATTATCATGTTAGCACCCATCCTATGGTGGGCATTACCCACTGGCCCAGCAGTACCCTGCCCTGAGCCACCTAATGCCTCTCCCTATGCCTGACTTCTTGACAAATTGGGATGTGATATGCCTTCATAGGTTCTGATAGGAGGATATATCTGGTGTATCATAGCAATAACACTCTGTATAATTGCAATAGAGCATAGTAATCAACTAGCTATACAGGTATAATCACTTTTAATAATGACCATCAATATAAGTGTTATACAGTTTTGTGATTCCTAGATGCCATAGTCAATAGAAGGATATCACATGAAATATATCATTTTCTCTATTGATGTGATTAAAATTATTAGAGAGATTATTTGTGATTAATCAGCCTAATCTTACCCCTTGGATGGTAAGTTTGGCTTCTAGTATAATGAGGCTCATTTTTTTGTTTTGGGAGGTCTATCTGTACGTGAAGCCTTCTTGGGAAGTCAACTTGTGATTTTAACTCCTCTGATAGTATGGGACTTCAAAAATTGAATGCATGTCAGTAGTAAGCTTATCCAGGGTGTAGGCACCAATTTTTCCTGGTTATTATTATGTGATGGGAAGAGCATCTTTACATTGGTTCTAGTTGGCTAAGCAGTGGGATTAAAATATCAGGATAGTAACAGTCAGTGTCTATGTGGCAAAGGATAAAAATATGGATTCACAATGAGTTGAAGACTAGCCAAATTCTAGGGTTTAATACAAATTGGGTAAATTTCTAAAAGCAAAACTTAGGTTCAACAGAATCACTAGGGCTAACCAAAAAAGCAGCCAAATAGATGGCTTGAGAGAGCAACAAGTTTTCCTCAGAATAAAGCTCTGGATATTGGGAAACTTTAGAGGACTCAACCTTTAACTGCTACAGAAAATCTCCAAACATTGGCTTTCATGAAAGGTAAATTAGAGTAAGTTATGATGGGACCTGTAAATTATGCTGTTGTTGGACAGTAACCATATGATTAACAGTAAGATTTACTGAAACAAAGTGCAACAGACTAAATAAAAAGAACATTCAGAGATAAAAATAGAAGAATACAAAAATCTTTATTAATAAGTTAAAATAACCTTAGAAGGAGGACTCAACTCTTAGGAGTTGATTAAAACCATAAACCATATACATAATCTGATAATTGACTAAGCTTCTTCACTCCTTGTTGTAAATTTTGGCCTTTCTAGTCCTTCTAGGTACTTCTTAGTAGGCTGCTTGCTTTTACAAGAACAGAAAAGGCTGTATTTACAATAGCTTATCACTGATAAGATGACCTTAAGTCTTTACCTATCCAATGGAGGTAACAACTAAGAGTAGTCAAATATATCAAGTAAGTAAGTGTAAAGTAAAGTAAAATTAAAAGTATTGTTTATTTGAAAAGATAAAGAGAGTTATATAGTCCATTCAGTGCTAATGACTCAGACTAATGTCTAATGCAAATTAGCACTGTGGAACTGGAGGGGATTTGGGGCTAAGGAAAGGGGTTCAAGGTATTAGGCTCAAGCATCTTCTCAGTTGAGCCACATGTTGTAATGGCTATGCTTAGATGCATCATTATTGTCATCAAAGTGCCATACTTTACATCCAAATCTTTGTGAAGAAATAATGCATAATATAAACTATCTATTCTGAATAGCTATCCTTCTGATAGGCTAATCAACATCAATAGAGTAAATATTACAGCACTCCTCATAAAATATCATCTCTGAGAATTCACTAAGCTTTTTCAACTCTCAGAGAACATCACCTCTGGGAATCAACCAAGCCTTTTAACTCTCAGAAAATCATCACCTCTGGGAATCGATTAAGCTTCTTTAAATCTCAGAAAGCAACATCTTGAATGCATACAGTCACATAATTAATAATTTCAGCTGTTCTTTATCCTTTCTTCAAAAAAACCCTTGATGATGATTTTCTGAAACCTTTTAACCAGTGACAAAATAGTGTTGTACTGTATTGGGTTGTATTTCCTTTGGAAGAGGGGGAGGAAGGGCAGCACTACAGCATTGTGGGAATGCCATAAACAGACAGCAACTATTATTTTTGGAGAAAGCAACCAGGGGCAGCTATCTTGGCTTTTTGCAAAGAGATAGATTTAAGAGAAATTATTAAAACTTTCCTAGATAAGAAAGGAAAAATATTGATATAAAATGTGCTAACATCTGTTGAAGAATTCAGAACATACATATAGTTATCAATGTGGCTAGTGAATCCCAATATACACAAGGTTTTAGTTGGATCAAATGCATCACAAAAAAGAAACATTTGTAAACAATACATGTGAATTAAAGAGGGCTCAAATTGGGGGTAGAGCATGTCATCTCAAAACAGCACCTCAAAAATAGCTAAATTGATTTAAGATATCTCAAAAAAATTATCTCAAAAGTAAAAATACTTATGACATATCAATTTATGGCATTGCAACTATGAAAAAAAAGCTTTTAAAATTTTATTTTTGAACACAAAGAAAACATAAAAGCCATTTAAAAGATAATTTAAAAACTATTCTAGCCTAAAAAGCCTCAGAATTTCAAATCTTAAATAAAAAGGGGGCCAATTAGTAGCAACAAGGCTAAATAAAGCCCAAAAGTCAAAATATATCCAAAAACAGCCATTTTCATCAATTATATCTATAATATATACTTTAAAAGATGCACATAATAGTACCAAATACTAAAAAAAATCAAAGAATAATAAAACTAAAAGAAAGAAGAGAGAAGTATAAGAAGTATTGTTGAAAAATGGCTCATAAATTAGTTGAAGAAGCAATAGAGATGGCTTGTAGATGTACAAGCTTTCTATCCTTAGGATAGTAGACAAGGACTACCTTGCAGATATCAGTATACTTTCTCACCGCCTTTTTATGCTTGTGGGTTGTTGTTGCTCTTGAGGTCAGTCTTGAAGAGGCAGGAATATATGGCCTGTTGGGTTTTCAGGTGTACTAAACTTTTGTTGAACTTGGGCTTCTTTACCCAGACCCTTATATAAAATTGTCTATACCACCCTTCAAGATAAGAGGTGGTCTTGATTAACCTGTCTTTAGCCTGCTTAAAGAAGTTCCAGGTGATTGAGTCACTGTCTTTTCAGATATGGCATGCTCTTTGGAAGGCTCTAACCCACTGAGTTTCAAAATACTCAATAAAGGGCGCAAAAGATTACCTGGTTGACAATTATATAGGAGTGGCAGAGGAGGGCATCATAGAAGATATTGGACTCCTCCTTTCTTATTATGGCAAGGGAAGCAAAGCAATTGAAAATGTCCTTGGATTTTTTGTTACCTTCTGAGTTGATAAGCCCATGGAGATTGGAGCACTTTTGGGGGAAGTGGCAGAGTGCTTACCAAAAGTGAAATAGCATTCCTGAGGAGAGCTCTTAAAGACTTAGATAAAAGCATTAGCTTGAGTCTGCTCAAAGTCAACTACCAGATGGGCATGTTAGGGCAAGCTTTCAGGCTGCTTCTTGATGATGGTTTTTCCTCTTCCTGGGATGGGGTTTTCTTCTTGTGCCCTCTTGTCTCCCTGGGCTCCTCTTTCAATGTGGGTAGTATTTCATCTAACTTTTTCTTGAGAATTTTAAGAGCACAGGCATAAGTGTACTGCTTCTTATTTGGAAGAAAGTAAAAAACAAGGGGAATGACTATATTGACAACCTTCCTGTGAATGTTCCAAAGATGGCTAAAAAAGCTTCATGCAGGTGTAAAAAATGCCTTCTGCAAGCCAGGTCTTGCACTTGAGGAGGCTGCAAAAATCCTGAGAGGTAGAAAAAAGTTTATTCTGTCCTTAGCATTAACACCATCATCATGTAAGAGAAAGTGCTCTTCATGGAAGGATATCTTTTGCTCTGCAGTTAAAATTAACTGGTCAATTGATGTTGCACTGATGCCTTCAGTGCTCAGAGCATATCTCTGATCAGCAAGATATCTCTGTAATTTAATATTGTCATTAATAGAGACAAGTTGAGAATCATTCAGATTAATAAGGGTGCTGTTAACAACCTCAGTGGAGTTTCCCCCTGTTAATGGGGATAACCAGCAAAGAAACCAGATAAGTAGTTGGTAGAGAGAATCAAAAGGCTCACTGCAGCTGTGGCCAACAGTAAGGGCCTTAGATCTTATAAGCCTGTGAGTTGTGAGCCTTGATGGGCAGCCAAGGTTGTCACACTTGAAGTGATGTTGATGCAGTGCCTTATTATTTTTTGAATTTAAAGCTGTACCCCTTATAGACAAAACAGCACCACCCTTCTTTGACATTGTGGGGTAGCTCTCAGAAATTAGGTGGGCACAGCAAAGGCATCATTGTGGTTGCAGATGTTATGAACAGTGTTTACATCTCACAGATCAATGTAGTCATCTACAGGAGCACCTAGCTCAGGTTTCTGCTCAGGCTCTGAAGTGGGGTCAGAGTGGCAGTTAAAATCAAAAAGCTTCTCCTGGAGATCAGAAGAGGGTAGACAAAAGGAGATTGGGGAGATGTGGGGCTGGTTTTCTCAGGTTTAGGGGAGGATGTGGGTGTCTTGGCTGGCCTTTAGTCTTAGAAAGCTGCTTTTTGGTGGTAGTCTTGGCCTTTTTGGCCTTGGGAGGATTGGGATTGCCCTTGATGCCTTGGATGCAGCTTTGGGATTAGACTTGGGAGGCATCTAAAATGAAATTATAATCAAAATAAGGGAAATTTGGGGGCTGTTTTTAAAGAGAAAAACGATAATGTTTTTAATATAAAAATATTAAATGTTTTACAAAGGATTGTATAAAAAAGCAGGGAACTAACCTTGGCAGCTGGCCCATTGTTTTCTGGGATTAGGTGGGCTGCAGACCAGATGAGCAAAGCCCACCATAGGATTGGTAGCTAACTTAATTAGGTAGGACATAGATCTTCCCACCCATGAACATGTGCCAGAGGCTGGGATTATGGTATCAATTTCCCCATAAAGGGTTATGTACATTATACCAACATATATTAGAATTTTCTAGGAGAAGCTCAGGGGCAGATGTGAGCATCAGTTTGGGGGTTAGAGGCAGCTTCATATCTAGTTGGTAGGCAGGAAAGAAGCTGTATTTATCTTTAAACAGATAGGGTTCAGTATTAAACCAAGGTCCCTTCCTAATGTACCAGTTTAACTCTTAATTATGGGTCAAGTGATTGCATGTAAGTATATTATTGGTAGTGTATTCTTGATACTCAGGCTTCAAAGATTACTTCATAAAGTAGACAGGACCAGAAGAAACGCCTGGAAGACAAAAGCTTGAGGTGGTGGGGCAGGCAGGTGAAGGTATTGGGGTTAAATTGGCAGATTGCTAAGATAAAATACAGCAATAATTGGAAATACTAATATCTCATAACCTTTATTCAAAAAAGGCAACAAATTCTAGCCCATGGTTCAGGGGTTTATATAGTACCCTGCTGCTAGACTTTACATCTTTTAGAGGGGAATCATCATAAGATCAGAAAATGTGAATTTAGATGGCCAGGACACCCAGTTTTGGGATGACAAAATGGCACTGGCACAGTAAGGATGTTCATTAACTTTGTCTTCAGGAAAGGTAACACAATCTGTCTGTTCCTAAGAGATATTCTTGGGAGAAGCCTTTAGGTCCACGTTTTCTTCAGGTGAGGGGTATTGATTGGCCACCAAGGTAGAATTTAAGCTCATTAAGCCAATGATGGAAATCTCTTTTCCTCCATTAGGAAATATTTTGTGTCTCTCACTAGGCGCCAGTGCTGGCAACTTTATGCTGATGTCTTCCCCCTCTTGAGCATTTGTGGTCTAGGCTTGAGAGTGTTCAATCCAAAAAAATGTGTGTGGTTGGCCCCCTGGCCCTCAGGGCTGGTGGCTCACAGGCAGTTGTAATCAGGGCTTAAAACCTGCTCCAAGTCTTGGGTTTTGAAAGGAGAAGAAATGACATTCTTGAAAAATGGTAGCAAAGGTTGATTTTTCCCATCCTAAAAACTTTAAAACAAAATTATTACCTACACTTGTGCACAGAAAGCACGCCACCAATAACTGATGGACATCCTCTCCAACAAATGCCAACCCTATACTGTGAGAACTGTGGTCCCAGAAAGCTTGGTCCTCTGTAACAGACTACTAATCCCTAAAGCCCAATTCAATGTCATCTCTGTGTCATAAGGATTATTCATTCCAACTCTTGTGTCTGACCTAAATATCATGTTAACCTATATTGCAACCCACCTACATACAGCCAAGTTAGGCTCCTTCTTGGGCTCATAAATTGATAAATCTAACACCTGTATGAGATTTTTTTGTAATAAATTTTATCAGATGCAATTTCCTTTGAGCGCTTCTGGATTTCATAGGTTTTCATTTGCCTCACTGAAGATACCAACATATGGTCATTATAATGATACAAAGATATGTATGCTGAAGAAAGAACTTGGAAAGAGTTTCCAGAAGCTTTTTTTGCCAAGTTTTTCAAGAAAATGTTCAAGTTTCTCTTTTCCTGTAAGAATTGCAAACTCAAAAAGACAGGCACCTTAAAGGAAAACATCCTTGCATGAGAAGAGCTTTCTTGCTCAGTTTACCTAGAAATGGTGTTTGTTGGTCCAGTGTCAGGGACCCACTTGGCAGGGAACAAGCTCCCTAGCTGATGGGCCAAGGCCCCCACATTTAAACCTGCAATTACCAAGCCAATAGGAAGCGTGACCATTGCAAGATGTCCAAGATGCCCTAGGTAAGTGAATCTTCTAAATATAGAACTGAAACAACCAAGTAGATAGTAACCCACCAAATACATCAAGAGGTAAAGGAGGCATAATGTCTAACCAGGGTAGGTTCAACAGGAGGCGTAGTAAACAAACGACCATATTGGACTTGTGTCCCCAATGTCCAGAAGGGTATTTGACCATCCATTGGCAAGGGATTTCTTTTGGTGGGCGTCATCTGGAGGGAGTTATACCAGTCAGTTGTGGTGTTGGGTTTTCCAATGCAGATATCATGGAGGTATGAGTCGGATAGGAAGGAATTCTCTCTGGCTTCAAAGGTGTTTTATCAGAAAGAAGGAGTAGCAAGGTATAGGATAAATCTTTATTGTTGGAAAAGGAATATGAGTTTGGCTCATTAAATACCATCAAATTGAGGCTAGAGAAAATAGGGATATGGAAATGAGAGGATTTTCTATGGATTTCAATGATTTCAAGGTGAAATTAATACCTGTTTCAAATGTGCTCATTACTGGCAAAATACTATATAAAATTATATGTCAAACAAGTACATGTAGAAAAAGCCACAGTTGAGGAGCAATTAGCGGTAGATAGTGGATTCAAGGGGAAGATAAGTGGCGCTTGACGTGAGGTGTTAAGAGTGGTTTCAAAAGCAAAACCAAGTTGGATGTAGCCATCACGTTTGAGCGGTAAGTGACGTCTCCTGGGGCTTATTACGTTTCCAGAGTGTAGTTGTTCATTGTTGAATGATACATTTGTTATAAATGTAATGTATCTGAACCATTTTCATTGACTCTGTTGCCTTGTCTTTAGGGTTTTGGGTTTGATCCCCGTCTGGGTCAGCCCTAGCATTATTCTTGTGTCCATTTTTGTTTGCGGCTTTCTTTGTTTTGGTGTTTGTCCCCAATTCCATATCCATTAATTAGCGGGGTTCCCTACATCCAGCCACTATCACAGCATTCTGGGATGGCCTCAACCTGTATGTACAATACCAGATGATCATTAGAAACTGGGTAGATCTGGAAAGCACTTAAAAAAAGATGAGCTAGCTACAGGAACCACATATTCCATTAATGAGAACACCTGAATCACACACACTGAGACAACAAAAGGCTTAACTGACTGCACCTCCCAGTCTGGACAAGCACAACCTGCCAAAAACCCTTATGATTTCCCCCAACTGTAAGCTTAGCTATGAAAAGCAACATAACCAAATTATGCAGTAGCATGGGCCAGGAAGGCAAAGAGGCAGGGAATTCCAGGGGACCAATAAGCAAGCCAGGGCCTCTAACCACATCATTAACTTGCAATCAGTAACTCCCAAATCCAACCTGTGTGAAGTTTATGAGATCATCATGTGTAAGTTTTGCTCTGATGACATCCTGCTCTTTATTGCTGTCAACAAAAGCAACAAAATTTTGTTCTATCCTTTCCATTCTTTTACTTATAAAGAGGTTGCCCTCCTAGACTAAGGAGCTGATTTTATCCTGCTAAGAAAGATTATATTCAAAAACATGGAGATTCTGACTATACCTAGTAGGTTTAAAAGGGTGGCCCTTGTGGATGGTCACTTTCTGCTTATACATAGGAAACCAAACCCTTCACAATCTAACTAAGGAAATTCAACAGCATAATAAGGGCTCACATACTAAGCTTTACCTATTGTGAACTAGTTTTAGGGCTATATTGGTTAGGAAAAACAGTCCTCATGTGAACTGGGAGACTTCAACCCTCATATTAGAACATGTAGGGTTTTATCAACACATTTAACCCAGTTCTGCAGACAAAATTTTCAGTGAACATATATTTTTAAGGATCACAGAGACACAGGAAGAACAGGGCAACCCCAATAAGATTAACTGGAACATATTCAGCTACAAAGTAGTGTGTTTACATGAAAAAGAAACCAACAGTATAAGTCAAGATGTCTTTCATCTAATAGTCAAACACTATTAAGAGGTCTTCCAGGAGACTTTTTGTTGCAACTGACCAATGATGATTCAGTATTTGGAATTGGGGAAGACAACAGTCCAATAGAAAGGACAGGATAATAAGAATAAGGTATCATTTATTGTAGAATATTGTGATTAATATACCATATGGGGAAAGCCAAAGGCCACAAGGGGTGGCATAGTGGGAAGTTCTATGTAGGTTCAAAGCCAAGGAATAACTTGTGCAAGGATCAGCAAGTCAAATTGGTACACTCTAATTGGTGAGTCCTCCATCAATATTGCCATCAGATTATTCATTCGTTAGACTTTCAGGGGCAGCTCATCAGCCCCCTGTGTTGACGGCGGAAGCGGCGGTTGCAACATCTTCCCAGGTTACCAACCCATAGGCACATTGGAAACTCTATTCATCTCAAGGGAAGCTTGCCTAAGGAACAACTTATCTACAAACTGACCCCCAACAAAGACTTTACACTGCACAAAAATCTGATAGAAGCACTAAAAAAGGGGTTAATCAGACCCTCTCAGTCCCCCATATGGCGCTGAAGTTTTCTTTGTGGAAAAGGAGGATGGCTTTCTCACTCTAGTAACAGTCTACCAAGCTCAAAAAAGTATCAATGTAAAGAACTTTTACCTCTACCTCTAATAGACAAGATTTTTGATGCACTAGGAGGTGCAAAATACTTCTCCTAGATGGGCCTGACTTCAGGATATAATCAGATCAAAGTTAAGGAAGAGGATAGTTGTAAAACTGCCTTCAGATTCAAATATGATTCTTATAATTGTGTTGTACTTAATTTTTTAATTACCAATAAACCCTCCACCTTTGTCACATACATGAATGAGGTGTTCTCTAAACACATTAGTTATCACATACTTATATATTTTGACAACATCATTTCCTAAAGCCCATTTAAAGCTCAGCATGAAATTGATCTCTATTCAGTGCTGTAAACTCTCAAAAATAATCTGTTGTTAGCCAAATAATCTAAACACATGCTCTACTAGCAAGAACTACTCTTCCTGGGCCATCTTATTGGCACACAAGGAACAAGACCAGACCCAGACAAGGGTAAAGCCATTTGCAATATTATGCCCCCAAGAGACTGGTCCTAACTCTGCATCTTTCTTGGGATGATAGCATACTGCTGGCATTGTAATCCTAAATTTATCTTGCTTTCAGACTCTCTCTTGCAGATCATGGGAAAGAAAGCTAAGTTTGAGTGGGTATCCTTACACAAATACAATTTCAGACAACCGGGGGAAAAGCTCACACAAACACCCTTTTTCTAATACCTCATGTCAGATATGGACTAGCAATAAAAGACTAGCACTTCAGAAATGACAATTGGGAGAGTAATAAGGTTAACATTGGAAGAAGTCAAGTATCTATCTGTGGCCTACAAATCCTGCAATCTTAGAGATAGATAATGATGCTACCACATATACAATAAGGAGATGCTACCCATGATAAACTGCTGCATTAAATGGCAATGTTTTATAGACTGCCAACAAGAGTTTACCTGCCTAACCAACCACAAATCCCCTGTATATCTGAAAATACAAAACAAAATTTCAAGATGATAAGCCAAATGAATACCATTAATCCAAAGATGCCCTATTCTGATTGAGTATAAGCCTGGGATGAGTTAAAAGTGGCTGATGCCCTCTCACAACTGTACTTACAGTAACTCCATGGAGCTATGTGACTCAATCCCAATTGTTTCATTTTGTTGATATATAATAAGAACAAGGGTTTCCCTAAATGTAAAATAGAGCCCAATAAAACAATGGGTTTGAAGAAAAAACTGTTTGCTGATGTTCTTGGCGCTCCCCACCCAAAAATGCCTGGTGGCACCAGAGTTCCCTATGTACCTGTGTTGCAGAGAGGAGAGATTGTGTTAAGGCATCACCAAGATCTAGGCCATTCCATAGCCTGCAATATATTTGAGCCCCTTAAGGACAAATATTGGTGGCCAATCCTATATCAGGATACCTTTAAACTAGCCAAAAAGTTCAAGATCTGTGAAAAGCTTATCAAGTCTCAGAACCCTCCAAAAATCATTGCTACTAATCTTTGTAGGTAACCTCTTCAAGGTATGGGACCTAGACATTGATGGACCTATGCCAGCAAGAACAAACAGCATAAGATCCATTATAACAGCAGTGGAATATGCTGATAGATAGAAAGTAGAGAAAGCCACCAAACAGCACACAGGCAATGACAAAAGATGGTTGATTGGTGTGAAAAATTTGTCAAAATTTGGATCACTTGAGCTCCCTTTTACCAATTGAGGCAAGGGACTTATGACAGAGAAGATAAAAATATACTCAGCCAAACAAGGCATCAAACATAGTTTCATCACTCCATATCACCTCCAGGCCAATAAAAGAGTCAAAAGGCTAAATGGGTCCCCAATCTAATTAGTTGTCAAGCTGTAAACAAATGACTCCACCAAGTGATCTAAACATCTACCCACAGCCTGATAGTCTGTAGGGTGCAAAAATGCTGCAACTTGGTACAACCTCATGAAATGATGCTTGGCACAAAACCAAGATCAATACCACCAATAAAATTCACTGGTTGTTCTTACTAACTAAGGCCCTCAGATGAGACAATCCAAGGGTGACTGTCATTTAAGCAACACAGCCAATCAATAAGCTAAACATATCAAAGGCATAAAAAAACCCCACCTATACAGCTTGAGGTTGGGGGAGAAGTATGGGTACTGAATCCCAACCACCCAAAGCTTCAACTTGAGAAGGTGGAGACTGCTATAATAATACAGGTCTTCCCCAACCACACATATCTGATACAGGGCCTTAGAAATAGGTGTAAATACAAAGCCATTCATTACAATTGATTGAGACTGCACAAAGCCAGGGTCTAACTATACAAAGGCATAATACATGTCTCTGATCATCAACTCAAAAAATATGAAGCTAGGGCTTCTGAAAACCTACCTCCAGCATCATATAGGATAAAACCTCCCATAGAACCTAGAGAGAAGGTGTTGTGACAAGCCAAATCTATAATGGATCAGGCATTACTCCAATTCTTGAACAAAATAAACATTTTGCCTAATATGGGAAACTAATTATGTGTGGCATCCATCCATAATCCCATTGATTATGGCAGCTGGTTTTCCACTTATACTTTCTGAATAGGGACAGTTGTATGTTATTGAATATCAATCTAAAGAAACCCCTTTTCACATGCTGCCCCCTAATGGCCTATTGCAGGTAGAAAATCACTTTCTCTTCTTCAGTAAAGATTATCTTGAACTAATTTATCTGTCTTTCCTTTTTGGTAAATTTAGCTTATAGCTCAGTTAAAACATAGCTACTATACACAACTGGATTTTCTCTTAATGATGCTTTTAGTAAAACAAATTCTGCTTCTATACATATAGATATACTAAGGGATATACTATATTTAATTGTTGATGACTGTTATGATGGTGATAAATATGATGGCTTTACTCAGAAGTTTAAACGCCCTGAGGTTAATACTACCATTTATCCCATTCTGGTGACACAGGATAGTTGCTGCATAAATTAACTGTTTATTTTTCTCTGTTAGTACTTTGTGATTGGATACTTGGGACAATCCCACCTTGCTGTTTGATTTAAAGGGGCATCCTTGCCCAGGTTACACACCAGATGCATTCTCAATTTTTGTTGGTTTTGTTTCATGTTGACATATAATGAAAGCTAAATATGGCTGATCTAAGCTAAATAAATGGTGTTATGGGGCTTCATAAAGTACAGTAGTGTTTTCAAGCCTGCTGAGATAAATGTATATTATTCAGTTGCAAACACATGAACCCAGTCTAAAAATGAAATCAAAGTGGGTCCAAATCTATTGTAATTTAATATAAACTCCTTGATTTTTGATTTCATTTTTAGACTGATTTCATGCATTCTAAACTGAACAATATATGTTTATATCAACAATTTTGAAAACTACTGTATTTATTCAGGTATTAAATTGGCATCCCTCTCTCATTTATCCCATTTAAAGAGTTTCTATATATAAGTTGTCTTTTTTAGGTAAAAAGCTTAGCTCTTTTTACTTTTACATGTTGACTTTTATGTCTATCTTTCTGGATTTACCTAATAATGAATACTGTTGTGATCTGAGGCGCGGCACAGAGTTGCAGCAGGAAATCATAACCTTAGGATTGGATTTGTACTAAGCCTTGGTTATAATGGCAGGGAAGGCTATACAATTACCTTGTGGCCCTGATTGAATAATATCTTCTAGATGTAGCTAGAGAGGCACCAAAGTACGTGGAGACACAAAGACAAAAATGTGAATAGAACTTACTTTTATTGGAAAATAGGAAATGGATTATATAGTGGTAGACAATATCACAAAACACTACCAGGATAGTAGGATCACTTGCCACAAGCATGAGTGGGGCAAGTGAGTTGCGCAGGATCAAGAAACTGAAAAATCGTATTTACCAATTTGGAGCCAGCCTCATTTAAAAGGGCAAAAGCAAAAGAGAGAGATTTTTCCTCAAAATAACCCAATGAAGGCAAAATTGAAACATGGTGAATGGTGGCATTCACGACAAATACTTAGGCTGTTAGAAATTGCCTTTTATTATGGATATACCTTATTCTAGATAATCTGGTACAATATCTTTAATCAGCCTAATTTTTGGAGGCAGGGTGGTTTTGTTTATGGTTTAAGTTGGTTTTTCATGCCTGGGTTAATTTTTAATATGCTGCAACTAGGGTGTTTCCCTTCTGATTTAGTATTAAGCATAGTAAGCCTAAATGAAACTGATACAGTTTGGTCTGAGGGGGTTTAATTTAATAGCTGGGTCCCAAGTAAATTATTCATGTGTGCTTATGACTTTGCATGCTTGGACTTTCTTGGCCATTAATGTCAACCCCCTTCTAGTAGAGCGGATCTTTATACCAGCACTTGGGTTTAGGCTGAGTTCATCTCTCTTTAAGATGAGTTGGATTTGTTCATTCCCCAGATGTGGAAGCTGCTGTATGCTTTTATTGAAGAGATTATATTATATTTTATTTTTTTATCTATTATTTCTCATTAGCTACAGATACTTTATTTTAGGATTTTTAAGGATCATTTTGCCTACTGGTGTGGATGAGCAGTTTTAGCATAGTCAAAAAGTAAGGGAGACCAGTTTGACTAGAAGTAGCTTTATTTTAGAATGGTGAAATTATATAGATTATGGTTTAGCTTCAGGGAGAATGCCCTCTTAGCTGAAGTACTATTATTAAAGAAGTTTTTCTGGGAACATTCTTTAAAAACTATTAGCTATCAGGTCTTATTGACAGATTCAGCTTGCTATATCTTGAAATTGGATCTTTGGTGTATTGAGTTGAGTTGGGACTTCCTAGGGGTTGACCCACTATTTTGACAATAAATTAAAGGGGCAGGAAGATATTCTTTTGTCGTAACTGTGCTGTTTTAGCAGAGTTACAAGTGGTAAAAATATTTAGAAACTAGATAATAATCTTTATTGAGAGATAGTGATTATATAGTTATTGTGAATCAAGGATAACAGGGACATGATTGTGTTGGTCACGCGGCTGGATGGTGAAGGGGGTGGCTTGATCCTGGTAATGAGTCAAGCGCCAAAACAAGGTATCCACCATAAAGGATCATCATCTGTTCATGTTGTTGGATTTGGAAATTTGAGTTGACTTCCTAGTCTGGCTTTGAGTGGCCAGGTAATTGGATTATGGGTCACAAACCCACTTGTTTGGAACCTTGCTGTGAGAATTGGGGAGCAGGTTAAGAGGAAATAAAACCAAGCTATCAACCACAATAAAATCGCGGTTTCAGCAACAACCAAAAGATTGCTGTCAACAATTCCTGGGAGGCCAAAGGGGAGAAGGAATCAACTGAACACCAAAAGCAACAGGCAAAACCAGAAGGCCAAATTAAACTAACAAATTTTGAACTTTATTAGAGTAGAGAATGATGAAGCAAGGTCTTTTACAACACTTGCATTCATTAAAGTGATGTGATAGGATTAGGGTGGTAGATTGAATATCACAAACTAATTGACCAATGATATGAGCAGATAAAAATGCATTTCTTGAGGCAGGAAGATCTTGAAAATTTTTGAATGGACATAGTTGAAAGGAAAACTGAA
>QTSX02002844.1:600000-751857 GCA_014839935.2 Entomophthora muscae | reverse complement strand
GACAGGTTGAGCCTGCTGTTTTGACACTTTCAAATTTGTTTCAATTGTAATTTTTGTCATATGTAATTTTTTATTTTGTAACAATAAAAAGTCCAAAATAAAAAATCTTTCCTATAAAGGGGGCAGGAAGATATTCTGTCAATTTTTTTCCATCAACTGATTTCCAGTCATTTTTGATCCAACTATAAATTTCTTCATATGTAAATTATTTAACTTTACTATAAAACAAAATTTTAAATATACTCTATTTGATAATAAAAGCTATGCTCTCACATATAATTTTATTTTATTTTATTTCTTTTGTATTTATGAGGCTTAATTTTAATTAAATACTTTTTTAAAGGCTAATTAATTAAATACCACTGCTAGAACATAAATAAAGAACATTAAAAGTTACATAGAACAACTTTTATGGTAAATAATTTCTTTATTCTTAATTTTAATTCTTTATTGTTGAAAAGGAAAAAATTACATATGAAGAAAATTATAGTTGGATCAAATCTGACTGAAAACCAGTTGATGGAAAAAATTGCAGGAATATCTCCCTGCCCAAATTAAAAGGATAATAAACACACAAAGTTGTAAAATTAAGGATACTATAATAAAAGTTACAGCAATTTGGATTATTGTTTTATATTTATATTATATTTTTAATTCTATTTTAAGTGCATCAAAAAACGCTATTACACAATTACAATTTTATCTTATTGAATGCTACGTTTGATATGGTTGCCATTATCTAAGTTGACTATTTTTTGGATTACTGAGATTTGGTTTGCAGAAAAAGTCCTAATTTGGGATAGCATTGATTAATTTATGCAGAATTTAGTACAAATAAGCATGATTATTTTTAATTTTCTCTAAATTAGTTCTGATTGGATCCAACTATTTTTATTGGTATATTGTGATCCCTTTGATAAAAAAACATGATAATTAATTCTATCCAAATGGTATTTAATGTCTCTGTAGAGGAGTTTATTTTTATTGAAATTTTATTGTGGAGTCGTTAATGGAACTGGGGCCTTTAATTCACCTGAGGCTGGCAGTTATTTTCTCGGCCCTGATATTTGTTTACTCTACTAATGACGCCACTTCACCAAATCCCAGGTTTTATCCAGCCACATAGTCGATTTTGTTGAATCTGGCTACCCTTCAAATCCAATCTTGGCTTTGTGCAGATCTCATCTGGTGGAGAGCGGTGTGGAATTATATTCGACTTTCGATTTTGTCTTTTAATGCCACTGAATATATATTCTTAGTGGATGAGATTATCTCACGCCACAAGGTTTGTGTTTTATATATGACATTATCATATGGCATTATTGTAATAATGCAACCAGCGCTTAAAAACGAGTTTATATAATCATCTCTCACTATAGACTACATTTAAAACCACCGCCAATCATGCCGCGACTCCCTTTTTTGAAGCTCCCCGATAAAAACATGCAATTTCCAATCAATAGATACACCTTTTTAAAATCGATCCCTCCAATTGTGATAAGTATTTACGCCGAAATCAAGTAATTCTTGTAGAAGCCTCCCTAAAGCATTTTGGCTATGATGTAATGGCTTGAGTTTGGGTAATCTAATGGAGCCTGTTTCGTTGAGAGAAGATTGCAACAGTTGGATATCCAGAGTGGATGGGTCCACTGGATTTAGATGGTTAAAAAGTAGATTGCTGGCTATTATACCACCCAAATTTCGTTTATGGAAAATCGATAATAGTTCATGCACATAGCACCATATTAAGTAATCTTCGAGGGCTATGGCAGCTGCTTCGTCTAGATGTGCAATAAGCCAACAAAGGTAAACTATTTGTATCTTGCACCTTTACTCCCTTATTAAGCCTGCCGATCGAACATGTTTAGTTTGACAACCGAACCTGGCACAGTATTTCGTAAATTTCAGATTCAAAATCGGTAAACAAGTAAAATAGAGCATCGTTGAAAGCAACACCAAGTTAATACTTTAAAAGCCAAAGCTTTATAACAAGTTTGTACTAAATTTTAAGAATGTTTCGGCTCAAGAAAATTTTAAATCTTGCTGCAGCCGAGGTCGATACCTTGCCTGGCAATACGCTTTATGATACACAGGAGCGCTTAACGAGCCACCCCATGCTGTATCTAACAACATTCCACCTCAAAGGTCAAAATCCAAGACAATGCTTTCTTAAAAGGAGCAAAGCCAATTCCAGACAAACGTCACTAATAAGTTATCCCAAGCTCAAGCCATACTTGGATTGTCCCATCATGTCACCCTCTTGTGACCCTAAGGCTACTCTTTACAGTATATTATATATCATTCTCCTAATAAAGATACTATCTTATTAACAATATCTGTCCCTTTCTGAACAGCTGTATTCCCCTTCAAATGCTGAATTATAATTATTTCAGTTGCAACAATGATAGCAGCAGTAGTGTCAGGGATCCAGTCTTGGGTGGCCGGCCCGTCAGTTTCAGGGATCATTTGGGCTGGGGTTTTTGCGGGTAAAGCCCACCACAAGAGAGGAGCTAGCTTAAAAAGGTAGGAGAAGGACTTTTCCACCCAGGACCACAGGCCAGTGGCTGGGATTATAGTGTCAATCACCCCTGTGAGGGGGATGTACACAATTCCAAACAGCTTGCCAGTATAGTCTGTTGGGAGGTTGGGTGAGAAAGCAGGCATAGGCTTGGGGGTCACAGGCAATTCCATACAGAGCTTATAGGCAGGCAGGTAGTTGGATTTGACTCTAAACAACTTGGGTGTTGAGAATATCCAGGGGCCTTGACGGTTGTATCTAATGGCGGATTGTATGCAGGCCAAGGGATCTAGTTCAAGGATTTTTCTGGGGTGTAATCCTTATATTCAGGTTTCAGAGGGTACTCTGTAAAGTGGACAGGGCCAAAGTGAACACCTGGAGGACAGGAATCTGTGGGCGGAGGGGCAGGAGAATCAGAAGATCTTGTACTAATTTGATAGATGGCAAAGGCAAAATAAGGCAGTAGCTGTGTAAGCCAAAATAACATAACCTGTATTAAAAAAATGGCAATAGGTTTGGAGAGTGGGGTCCTTTGGTCTATATAGCACCCCACTTCCAAACTTAATATTTTCCAAGGGGTGTTTATCAGGGCATAGGAAAAGGTGGGCCCGGGGGATCTGGGTGCTCTGGTTCAAAGACGGCAAAATGGCACCTGGGCCGGGAGTTCTTGCTTTGGTCAGGGATCTCAAATTGGTTACTTGATTATCTTGCTCTAGAGTTGTGGTCATGGGGCTGGGCCACAGGCCTGTGCCTTCTTCTGGGGATGGCTCTTGATTGGCCACCAGTGTAGACTTTAAACTCATGAAGCTAATGGTTGAAGTTTTGTTGCCTCCATTAGGTGCCTTGATTACTCCTCCATTTGGTGCACTGATTTCTTTGATTTGGCTTGCTTTACCATTTTGACCATCATTCTTGGCTTCAGCTTGCAGGGGCTTGATCTTAGAAAAATGCAGGCAGGCGGCCTCTCAGTCCATAGGGCCGGCAGCCTGCAGGAATTCAGGGTCAGGGTTCAAATCCCAACCTTGGGCCCAGGTTTAAAGAGTAAAAGAATTGTCAATCCTGAAAAGTAGGCTCTTTTTACAGCTTACCTTTAAGGAAATTCCTCTCAAGAAAAGGCAAAGTGCTGGCAGTATGGTTACCCCCACCAAGAAAATTTCCTACCTATCCCCAGAGAGAAGTCCTGGAGAGTTATTTTATCTATCAAGACCAAATTGTTAACTAGTGTCTATAATGGACTCTTCCTAGGTCAATATGATAGTAGTGCCACCCCTCATCAGTTGGACCTCTCTCAACAAATACTGAGCTTGCAGTTGGAACCATTCACTGCCAATATAGAGTGGGTCAATATAGCAGGTTGGATACACACCAAACAAGCCTGACTCTGATTTGTTAGGTATCATAACCCATGTGGGTTGCCATAGCTTCAGGACACCTTTTTGGTCCTGCCATTGCCTGGTTTATCACTTAAGCCAGCCAGGAACCTTAGGCTACCTGTAATACCTTCTGGAAAGCAGCCAAGTCCTGCTAAAGTGAAAACTTCTTACTCATCATTGTGAGAATCCCTCTGCTTTTCATCAATCAGACTGGGAACATCTCAGAGTAACTTTCTGATTGACATCAGGCACTTGCTGATACCTCAGAAGCTCTAACCAACAGAAACCACATGCTTCTCACCCTCATCATTAATGGGTTACACCCCTGTATCTGTAAGTAGGTGCCTGTGAGGAATTACAAATACATCAATGATTGTTAAAAATGTATTACTGAGGTGAATAACTAAGCTACTATGTGGTTTAAAAAGGCCAATGACACATCTGCCCTGCCTTGTCTTTCACCTAGAAGCACCATAATCAACTGGGTTGCTGCCAGCCCCGCCAAAAGAACAGTATCAATCAAGAGTTTGAAGGCTCCCAACAACTAGAAAAAGTGCCCAGCTAATTCAAGGCATCACATTTAGCTGGTTCCAGAAGGTGGTTATTGTCCATGAGACTGTGCCCTTCTCTGTAAGAACGGGAGCCATCACAGTCAGGCTGTCTATGACACAACTGCCCCTGCATCAACTGGGAAACCTCAGGCATAACGCTTAGAAGAAATGGTGCTGGGTTCCAGATCCATCTAATTGAGATATACAAGCTGCTCCATGGCACTTTCTTGGTCTGCATTTCCAAACCAGGCCCCTACAAGTGCAAAGGGGGATTTGGATTTTACCAGTGTTTAGTCAAAGGTATCAATCCGAACCTTTTCTAAACTCCTCTTGTAGCAAACTGTTATTGGCTCTACAGAAACTACTAGCTGAGTTTGAGGATGTGTTTGGTAAAATACAAGATCAGCTGCCCTTGCTGATAGATAGCTAACACGTCACTCAATTGCAAGGGTCTGTACCAAAAGTATCTCCTCTATACCTTCTAACACCCAAGGAGGATGAAGCCCTCTGATAGCACCTTGTGGATGCAATTTACAGGAGATTTATCCACCAGTTTTTACCTCAAATGGGGCCAGGGTCCTCTTTATGGCTAAGAAAGATAGGTCATTCCACCTGATCAAAGATTGCTGCGCCCTGAAAAAGATTGCTGTAAAGAATAAGTGCCCTTCCATTGATTGATGCTCCTTTAGCTGCTTGAGGGTGCCAAAGATTTCATAAAATTACCCTTGCTGCAAGGTGTGATTGGGTTGGAATTGCCCAAGGGGTTGAAGCAAAGACTTCCTTCCACGCACACTATGGGTTGTTTGAGCTTCAATCATGAACTTTGGAATGGTACCTTTCTTGATCAGCTTAGCTCCACTTTTTGGAATCTAGGCATTAATGAAGCAACAAAAGCACATAAAACTCAGTTTTTACTATAGGCTTTTATTAAAAAGAAGAAAGGGATGTCCCAAACAATCAGAATATCCTGGGCTAAGGTATTCTAGGGCCAGAAACGCCCTGTCTTGGCCCAACTGGTAAACCTCACAAGGACTATCAAGAAGGGACCACTTTTTATATCAGAAGGATGGCTGAAGTTTTTAACTTCAGAAAGATAGTTCCAGGACACCACCAGAGCTCTTCCTAAGTCCTTTGTTTTCCATGAAATCTGTGTCAACTTTGGAAGAGACTCACTTAAGTTCCAAGAGGCAGCCAAGACAATAGCCAAGGTTTACCCAAAGGCTATCTCCTTGCAGAAAGCCCATTCAAAGACTTCTTTGACCTGGGCTTCCTCTACAAGGAAGATGTAGACCAGGAGGAAGCAGTGATATTCACTGTGAAGATCACAGACTCAAAAGAGAATCCAGTCAAGATAGTCTTGCAAACCACCTGCACCAGAAACAACCAGATAACCCTCTTTGTGTCACAGTAGGTTCCATAATGCCAGGAATTATTTGCCCAAGCTGTAAAGCTCTAAAGGCAAGAAAGCCATTAACCAGATTAACTGATTTGAAAGATTTAAATCAAACAGTTGATTAAAACGGGTTACTGCTGCTCCAGTTTGTCATTTGGATTTGATTCCCCCTTGCAAGCTTACGCTGATAAATCAACATAATCTGAGAGACACTTGATACAACCTTATTTATCATTGTGGTTGTCAGAAATTGGTCACACAAGTGTTCTTTGCAAACTGGATTAGGTACTCACTTGATGATGCAGAAGGAATAGGAGCCAAGGATCTGGGTGGTATTGCTTAGTCAAACTTTGATATATATGGAAAATTTTTCACTGTTCAACTCTTAAGAGTTGAGTCCTCCCTAAAACTTTTACTCAAATAAAATCAAATAATCTCCTGGTCTAAATTTATTTGCAAATGCATCCTGTAGTTAGCCTGCTGTACTACATTCCCTACAATTTAATTCTTAGCCAAATCATTACAGGAAGATGGGGTTCCACAGTTGGCACTTTGTTGTTGCCTCTTCCCAATGTCAATCTGATGCCCGCAAATCTAGGAGTTTTCCCCACCCTATCCAAAACTGAGACATTTTTAACATATCAATGGCCTAAATTCTACACCAAAGACTCATTGATTCTTTCTCAGGTTATTTATCCTGGGCTCCTTTGGTTAGGGTTAATCATTTTGCTTAACCCTAGTGTATCTTTTGGAAATTTCACAAAACAGTATCTGAAGCTTTGTTGGTGGTTAATCACCAACTCTATGTGGATTTGGGTGGTGATTACTCATCACCTGGAGACTGTTTCCTACTATCCAACTATTTCCATCACACTTTGTGTCCTCTGAAGTCCTCCCGCTTGACATGAAAAGGGATGTTGTTGAGACCCAGCTCAAGGAGGGATTGGCCAAATATGGAAGATTGTGATGTTTGAACTGCTGAAGAACCCCTAAATGAGCTGCCTTACCACAGCCAAGGTAAGGGCTATGATTAAACCCTTAGACCCAACTGAATTGCCATCAATCCTAGAAGAGCTACCATACTCAAACAGGATGGAACAGCCAGTGGCAAGTTCAATATATACCCTAAAAAACCCCTATCTGCTCTAATTGCTCAGCAATAGGCCACAGAGAGGTGTGGTGCCCCTCAACAGCAGAAGGAGTCTGTGTTGTAGCAGAAGACAACCAACAGAACCATTCTGAAGCTGGGAAAATGGGGTACCAGGCCAATGCTCTTGCAGACTTACCCTGAGGCACAAGACTGAGTACAATGTGATTGCACCAATCAAATTACACCAGAAAAAAGCCCAGACCAAGTCCAAGAAGATTTCAGGACAACCAACAATCACACAGAACCTGATAAAGTGGAGACCCAGGATGGATTTATTACACCTCAATGAAACAGCCAAGAGAATATGGGCATCTATCAACAGGATTCATTGAATGCATTGATTGGCATTGATTCAATAATAAATCAGGCACTGGAAAAAAGGGAAACTCAGGCCAATCAGGAGCAAGACCAGATCCATAATCCTGCACAAGAGAAGCCCCAAAGATTGAGACACAATCCAATCACAAGAGCTGTACTGATTCCTAACCCTGCACTTATTCTAAAAACAAGGAAAGAAAGGCACAGCCTTACAAGAAAGAAAGCTCCAATGGCACCAGTGATACTGATGGACCCACTCTTACAGGTCCCATCAATGCATATGGGCTGATATACCACCACCAACAGGACAACCACTTCTGCAGGATTTTCCAGCCCTCAGTCCCAGGCAAGAAAATGGATTACTCTGACATAATCAAAGAATCACCAATTGACTCATAAGTGCCTGAAACTTCTTTCAGTAAGGCCAAGTTATGGCTTTTACTCTTTCAGATAACATCAAGACCATAAGGAGCTGCATCTGGATCAATAAGAATTCACCAAAGTAGCAGTCAGAAACATAAGTAATGTGGCAAAAAAATTGGACCAGTGGACCCCATTTTTTAGATAAAGACAACCCACAAACTGTACCATATTTTCTTCCATTGAGCCACAAATTCTGAAATCAGGCTCTGTATGCAATAATCACAAATACACCACACAGTCCAAAGCAGGATCAGGAATTTTGAAATGCAGCCTGGCAGTTAACATGAAATTGGAAGAGCCACTGTGGGGTTCCTGTCCACCAGTCCCCAAAGTGTGTCCTGGATTGTAGCCAGGGACTGGCTGGAAGGGATTGTCATTCTCTAGTAAGGGAAAATGTATCTCATAAATATGTATAGGGGTCAAAATGGGCTTTTATTTACTCTCATAAGGAAGATCCCCTTAGAAACCTTCTGGTATATGGCCCGGGGGATCAAGGAAACAATACAGATTTTCCAATACTTGGAGTCCTCCAAAAATATCTTGAACTCCTTGTACTTGGTCTTGAACTCCTGCACCTTAGTCTTGGACTTCTGCTCCTTAGACTTGGACTCCTGCTCCTTAAACTTGAACTCCGGCGCCTTAGAATCAGACTTCTGCGCTGCGCTTAGGATCCAGTGTTGCAACTGAACCAATGAGGATTCAGTACTTGGAATTGGGGAAGACAACAGTCCAGTAGAAAGGACAGGATAATAAGAATAAGGTATCATTTATTGTAGAATATTGTGATTAATATACTACATGGGAAAAGCCACAAGGCCACAAGGGGGTGGCATAGTGGGAAGTTTCATGTAAGGTTTGAAGCTGAGGAATAACTTGTGCGGGGATCAGCAAGTCAAATTGGTAGTGCTCCTAATTAGGATGAAGTACCCGCTATTCAATATTGCCATCAGATTAGTTCATGTCATTAGATAGGTCAAGGGGCAACTCATTGAGCGCCCCCTGTGTATTGTAAGATACATTAGCAGACAAGTCTGGAAACTTGGTTGCAACACCCCCCCTTGCCCCCTGCTTGTTGTCAGACACCAAGACTGGAGTCTGTGGAAGGTCTGGGAAGGTCCGCACAAACAGCTTTTGTGTGGGGATGGCGCAGCAGGAGCACAAGCAATCATGGTGAAGCTTCTTGGTGTTTCCTTGGGCATCTTCAAGTTGATAAGTGTGATTGTCATAGACTGCATCTATCTTGAAGGGCCCTAGGTGGCTGGGTTCCAACTTGGCAGAATTGGGATTGAGGGTGTAGACGGGGTCACCTACAGCGTATCTAGCTTTGAGGTGCTTTGTCCCTCCTGCAATCCGCTTGTGTTTGATTTCCCAGGCTTTGGCACGCCATTGGTCTAGGGATGGAGTTGTTACTAGGGGAGGCTTTTTGGGAACCTTGGACTGTAGCTTTCCCTGTTCAACCCCTGTCAGACTATCAGGTGTCCCAAAGGCCAGGGTACTGGGGCTGAACCCTGTGCCCCTGTTGATTCTTGCTTGCAGGATAAGTAGAGCGGTGGGCAGGTGTTCATTCCATGCAGTGTTAGGGTTCTCTTGTGAGAGCTTGGCAATCAATTGAACCAGTGAGCCATTTAAATGTTCCACACATCCATTAGCTTGAGGATGGTAGGGGGCCGTAACTATACATTGGAGCGCATTCCTGGAACAGTATGCCTTCATGACATGCCCAACAAGTTTGGGGCTGCCATCTGTGATGAGGTGTTTGGGTTGTCCAAAGCAGGCCACAATTTCCTTGCCAATAAAGCGGGTAATGGTGGTGGCAGTGTGGTTGGTTGTTGCCCAGGCCACTGGCCAGCAAGTGAAGTAGTCAATGGCAGTGATAATGTACTTCTTTCCCAGTCTGTATTTGGGGAGTGGCCTCACAATGTCAAGGGCCCACTGCTCAAAGGGTTCCATGGCCTTGATGGGCAGGACAGACTTGGGGGTGCAGGCTTGAACATGTTTTTTTTACAACACACATGCTTTGAGGAGGTCCAAGATGTCTTGACACATGCGTGGTCACCAAACCTTCTGTTTTCATGATCTTGAAGAGGTTACACCCTCTGATGTGACCCAAGGTTTGGTGGTAGTGCAATATTGTGTCCCCTTGTTGTGTGGTGGGGATGTAAGGCGTCTTCTCACCTGTATCTGCCCAGCAGCAGATGTTACCAGCATTGGTGGTGAACTGACTTTCATTGTCCTTCAATTTGGAGATGATGATTGAGTTAAGGCCCTTGTAGCAAGTTGCCTCAGGGCGGAGGTAGAGCATGGGCCAATCTGGGTCCAAGCCATTATCCCCAGTGATGAACGCTACGTAGAGTTGCAAAAGAGCGTCAGCTGTGACAAGTTCCTTTCCAGGCTTGTACTTGATGCACAACTGGTAGGGGGATAGGCGCTCAACCCAACCTGCTTGGTGGCGTTTCAAGTGGGACTGTGTGTTGAAGTACTGGAGCAACTTGTGGTCCGTCAGAACACAGGGTGGGAAGGTAGCTCCTTCCAGGTAACAGCACCAATTCCCAACACAATGTACAATGGCCGCCAATTCTTTATCATGGATGGGGTAGCGTAGTTTCAAGTCAGTAAGTTTCCTGGACTCATATGCCATGGGGAGGAAGATGCCCTTGTCAGTTTCTACCCTTAGCACGCCCCCTATGGCCCTGTCAGAGGCATCAGTCTCAAGTTTGTGCTGTCAGTTTCAATTGGGGAACTGCAGTGCTGGTGCTGTTGTGATCCTTTGCTTCAACGTCTCAAAGGCTTGATCTCTGACGGGGGTCCAATGGAAGCACTGTTTGGTATTGAGGAGCTCATTGAGAGGTGCAATTAGTTCCCTGCAATTGGGAATGAACTTGCGTATGTAGGCAACCATGCCTAGGAATGTCCACACCTGGACCACATCAGTGGGGGGCAGCATGCTGATGATTGCCTTGATTTTGGCAGGGTTGGGCTTTATCCCTTGGGCAGAGATGGTGTGCCCAAGGAATAACAGCTCTGACTTGAGAAACTTGCATTTGGAGGGTTTAGCTTTTAGCTGGTTTTTCCAAAGGATGTCAAGGACAGCACAGAGGTGTTGGAGGTGCGTGGTTTGATCTTGACTGAAGACAATAATGTTGTCAAGGTACACAATTACACATTTCCCAATCAGTTCCTCAAATGCTTTGTTCATCAACATGACAAAGTTGGAGGGAGCGTTGGTCATTCCAAAGTTCATGACACAACACTCAAACAACCCATAGCGCGTGCATAAGGCAGTTTTTGCCTCATCCCCTGGTGCAATGCGGACCTGGTTGTAACCTGCAGTGAGATCAATCTTGCTAAAGACCTTTTCACCTGCAAGTGTATCAAACAGGTTTTCAATCAGCAGCAGGGGGTACTTATTCTTAACTGTCACCTCATTTAAGGTGTGGTAGTCTGTGACCAGGCAAAGGGACCCATCCTTCTTAGCTACAAAGAAGAAAGCTGCCCTGTATGTAGAGAGCAGGGGAGAAAATGAAGCCCTTGTTGAGCGCATCCACAAGGTGCTGGCAGAGGGTTTCATATTCCTTTGGTGTGAGACAGTATAATGGTTGTGCTTTAGGTAACAACTCTTGGAGTTGTACAGCGTGCTGGATCTCCCAGGGAGGAGGTAGTTGTTCAAGTGTCTCACTGAATACATCCTTGTACTCCTAAAGGAGTGTAGCAAGCGCTGGTGGTGGTGAGGAGGTCAATGGAGGGACCACAGATGGTTCAGTGCAGATAATTTTGACTGAACATTGGTTGAAGTCTGTCCCCCCTTGAAGTTGTACAAGCCTGTCTCAGTTATTCTGAAAAACACAGTATTGTGGAGTAACTTGCTCATTTCTACAGGGTAGATCTGGAATCCCACCCCATTTCTATTGAGGGTGATGACAGAAGTATCCCAATCAATGTAGGGACAGTTTCCCAAAGCCAGTTGATTCCAGCAATTATGTTGTGGCTGAGCCCTGCCATGATGGTCCCAGAGAGCTTAACATGAACGTTCCCCATTCTCACAGAGAAGGGTACTGTCTTGTGGGTGATGGTAACTCTGCGGGAGTCAGCTACTTGTACTGCTTTGAGCCTGCTGGGCACTTGGTCTAATTGCTGAGAGTTGGCAAACGCCTGGTCCACCATAGTGTGGTTATCCCCAGTATCTACCAGTAATTTGTGGCTGTTCCCACAGAAACAGAAGGAATAGGATAAGTGTGTTACTTTATTTGAGGAGTGACTTGCTTGCAGTATGGGGTTGCCACTGTAAACTTGAAAGACATCCAGGGTTTTGACTTTGTGAATGTTGTAGTTGCAGGGATTTTTTGCAAGCAGGGATTGACAGGATGGATCAGGTGGGGTTGCAAGGCCTCTTGTTGCTACAACCCCCAGGCTTTTCCCTGATCCTCAATCTGCAATAGCTGAAGCTCCCCCTTGCAGGGGCGTTTAGTCTCATTATCCTGCTGACGGGGCTAGAGGCAGCCTACTTGATTGTGGCCACTGCCAGGTGTGGTATGTGGTTGAGATGGAGTATCACTGGTACAGCAGAAGCCCATTGAGGCCTGGTTGTTAGCCTCCACAATGGCCTTATAGCAGTTGTTGATGGAAGTGCAGCAACCTACAGGGACCCACTTACAGATATGGGGGTTTAACCCATTGATAATGAGAGTGAGTAGCATTGCATTTCTGTCAGTCACAGCTTTGGGGGCAGCAGCAAGAGCTTGTTGCCAGGCGGCAAGGTACTCAGGAACAGAACCATTTTGTTTGATTGCTAGAGGAGGAGTTCCCACAGCAATGGGGGAGAAGTTTTTGCTGTAGCAGGACTTGGCAGCGTCTCAGAATGCCGCCCAGGTAACGTCAAGTTCCTGGATGGCCCAGTTGGTGAACCACACAGCAGTGGGCCCCATGAGGCAACCAGACGCAGTGGCAACCCACATGGGCTCAGGGACCTGACAGATGCAAAGGCAGGTTTCAGTAGATTGGAGCCAACTATTGATGTTGGCCCCTTTGATGCCACCAGTGAAGGATTCTAGCTGAAGGTTGAGCATGTGCTGAGACAGATCTGACTGGGGTGGGGTGACGCTGGCGTTACGCTGCCTAAGGCGGAGCCAATTGTACACACTGGTGAGAACTAGCTGGTCTTGATAGATGACGTACTCATTGTGGATGTCCCCCTTGGGGATTGGCAGGAAGGTCTCTTGTTGGGGAGTAGCCATACAGCCCGTACTCTGTCCTTTCTTGGGGGAATTTTGTTTTAGGTAGGTTGTAAACCTACCACTGCTACCACTGTTGCAACTAAACCAATGAGGATTCAGTACTTGGCATTTGGGAAGACAGCAATCCAGAAGAAAGGATAGTATAATAAGAATAAGGTATTGTTTATTGTAGAATATTGTGATTAATATACTATATGGGGAAAGCCACAAGGCCACAAGGGGGTGGCAAAGTGGAAAGTTCCATGTAAGGTTTGAAGCTGAGGAATAACTTGTGCGGGGATCAGCAAGTTGAATTGATAGCGCTTCTAATTAGGATGAAGTACCTGCCATTCAATATTGCCATCAGATTAGTTCATGTTGTTAGATACGTCAAGGGGCAACTCATTGAGCGCCCCCTGTGTATTGTAAGATATGTTAGCAGGCAAGTCTGGAAACTTGGTTGCAACACCAGCTTCTTGTTCTTGGGCTCCTGCTCCGTTATCTTGGGCTTCAGCTCTCTGTATATCTTTAGTAGCCTTGTTATTTCACTTGTATCAGTCCAATCAAGCTCCTGCTGGTGATCAAAAGGCTTCCAAAAACCTCTTGGCAGAAACTCAAAAGGCCCAGGAAAGACCTCAAAAAGACCCCATGACTTTCCAGCCAGCCACTTTTTTATAGTTTCCTTTTCCCAACGGCTACGCCTTCAAAATGGCTTTCTTCAGAAGCTTAAACCATTGCCACTCACTTTTTTCTATAATAACTTAAGCTTATATAATTACTTTCTCAAAAGCTTAAAGTATTGATTCCCTATTTCCTCACTTATACTTTAAGCTTTTGGCTTCCAATCAATCATTTTCATCAGGAAACCTGCCAGAACTCAACCAATGAATGCAGAGCGCAGAAATAGACAATTTCTGAAGTTCCACCGGGATCCAACTAGGAAAATAATTTCCACAGCTCAAACCGCTCAAAGCAACAACTCTTTGCGCACCAAAGCGTTAACCGGTCCATTATTCTGGCACCAGTTCTCCCTGCATTCAACCTAAACCCATTTAAATAGTATTCTACTATTTAAACTGTTCTTTCTGGACCTCTTCAACATTTTTCTCATATACTTAAAAATATTGTAAAATCCAAGGAAAACATCCCACCAAAACAACTTTGTATCCAGCTCTCATAGCAACATACCTTCATCTATCCTATGAACTTAATAAATAAATATCTTACCCACACTTCTATCCACATTCCTTATTGATTTTAATACTAATCCAAGGCAAAACATTCCACATCTTCCCACTTTGGCAAATCAATTTGGCAAAATCTTGGCTCATTTCTCCAGACCACCAGTTCTTCACCATCATCTTTGGGTTCTTCAGCCAGCTCTTTAACCACATCTTCCAGCCTTTCATCTTAACCAGCAAACAGTCTATCTTAGTTCACAGAACAGCTTCTATCCAGTCTTTAAACAGCCTATCAGTCCTCTGGCTACTCCTTTATTATGACCAGCTACTTCTGCATCATGATCTTTGAGCCCTTCCACTTATCCTCACTAGGAACCATCTTGGTTCCACCTGCACAATGAACTATTTTGGTTCCAAACTTCAATATTAACCAACAGTTCTTCAACTAGCCTTCTCTGTGATCAAACAGTTACTCTCACTAGTCTTCTATGCTGATTCCGTGAACCACCTCAGTTCTTTATCTCAGTCCCTGTTACCAGACCTGTAGACCCAGGCATGAGTCTACATTGAACTGGAAAATTGACTGGGCCATTGCAAATGGCATTCTACTTAGGCCATCCAATCATAGATCCTCACAGCCTATGTCATTGTTTTTACTCACCCAGGTGATTAAGTCTGAGCTTTCAGTTGCAGAGTAATCAGCTCTACTTCCCAGAGGCCTGATCACACCAAGTTCTTCAGCTTGCTTTCCCAAGCAAACCGCCTTGGTGACACCTCCAAGCAAATCTATACCTTCCAATGCTCACTCTGGGTTCTCCCCAAAAGCTCCCATAGGGGCATAAACAAGGAAATCCTACCAGTCTGTTAGGTAGGATGCTTGCTCACAGACCTTCTGTAAGCGTATCAGGGTACATAGAGCCCTCAGAGCTCTTCCTCTCCCTGGCAGCCCACGTTACCTGCCAGGGGTCCAAAACCTTCTCCACCTCAAATAGACAAAGTTCCCTGCTAGCTATCTCATTCTTCACCCTTTTTCAGCCACAATTCCCTGCTAGGTGAAGAACTCTAGCTCACAGTACTAACATCTTCTGCTGGGTGGAGGCAACATCTGCCTCTAGTAGTCTTTACACCTACTAGCTAGGCCTTATTGTCCCTAGTAGCCATCATTCCCTACTAGGCCTCTACCTGCAACAAACAACCAAAATTTTGCTTGGACAACCTTAGCCCCACCTGCAAACCACCAAACACGTGGACTGTCACAGCCACAGTATCAGCAGATTGGAAAATTACTTGATGATTTACCAGTCAATGCTGAAGGCACAGTCCATCAATCCTGAATCCTAATTCCACCACATACATAATATGGCAGCCTGGGACAGGCATAGATCCACCAAGAAAAAAATGCAGGCAGATGGCCCAAGGGACTAATGGCCTGGTTAGCTTGGATCAGTTCATTAGTCTTTTGATCTATCACCCACACTATGCACCAAGTACTACAGGCCGATCCTCATCCCAATTGGGAATCAAGTCCTAGACAATGGCCTTACAACAGCTGCACATAGATCTGGCCACATTAAAATTAATCTGGCTGATCAACAAAAAACATGGGCAAACAACCCAAGTGATTCTGGCCTGGATTAGTCCAGATCAGCACATTTCAAATATAATAGCCACTCTTCTCTAAACAATGATTTCAAACCAAAGTCTCACTATATGGGGCTCTATCCCAAAACTCAAACCCTCAATCCATGTGCACATCACTGGCTTCACTTACCAAATCTAAAACAAGCTACAAAAAAACGCGGGCAGATGGCCCAAGCAACTTTTGGCCTGGTTTATTTTAGATTCAACACAATTCAATATGGAAATTGACAGTAACCACCATTCAAGATTCATATAATCTAGATTTCCCGGCAAAAAGAGTGTATAGTCCAAATCAATATACCCTTTCTCACTTTCTCCTTTCCCATCTAAGGTTTTCCTCCTGCTCTGCAGGTTTTATTGCCCCTCTCCTTCACATAATTTGATCATTGCTTTGGCCAAAAGGCTTGTTGTACCATGTTAGAAATGTCTGAGTAGCCTAAATAAATTGCCTTTGGCATGTAACCTTTCTTGAACATCTCAATCTAACTTTTTGGAATTAAGAATTATTAGAAGCAGTCAAATTAAATAAGAGTCTAAGTTTAAATAAGGCTTTTATTAAAGAATAAAGTTATGACAACCAATAACACCATATTCTGGGCTAAAATGGCCCAGAACAGAGGCAATCAGTGAAGGGCCAACTTTTCAGCTTTACTAGAAACATCAATAATGTACCCTTTATACCAACAGAAGTCTGGATGAAGTTTGTGACTTCAGAATGTTAGTTTGAGGACATTACCTGAACCCTTCACAAGTCTCCAGTCTCTATAAAGTAAGATTCAACTTCAAAGGGGACCCCACTACCTTCTAGGAGACAGCAAAGACCATTGTCATCACCTACTCAAAGGTGATGTCACTCCAGAAGAGTCCCCCAATGACTTCTTTGACCTAAACTTCCTCACCAAGGAGGATATAGATCAGGCTGCTGAAGACGTCTTCACTGTGAAGGTCACTGACCACAAGAAAAAGACAACCTATGCAATCCTCCTAACAACCAGAGCACGCTTCAACAATGAAATCACCCTGTTAATCTCTTTTGAGGCACTACCTCTGGATATGAGCAGAGAAGAAGTGGAGGCTCAGCTTGAAGAAGGTCTGGCAAAGTATGGGGAAATTTTAAAGTTTGAACTGCACAAAAACCCAGATATGAGCTACCTTTCCACAGCCAAATTCATGACAATAATTTCTCCTTTGGATTCAATCATAAACGCTTCTATTGCCAGAAGAGCCACCATACTCAAGACAGATAGATCCATCAACAGTAAATTCAAGTTATTCTCTGATCACACTCCTCCTATCTACACTCTTTGCTCTGCCATTGGCCACAGGGAAGCTCTCTGCCCTTCTACCATAGAAGAAGTCTGTGCTGCAGAGAAAATTACCCAGTAGGAGCCCTGTTACAGTATAATTCCAAAAGGAAGAAATAGTACAACCTCAGAACACAAAAACTAATGTAGGTCCTTGGCCAAGCCCTTGAAAATGTTGAAAAAATTGGATGTTGTTATTGGCAAAAAAAATGGTTCAAAGCTAGAGTTATACAGAAAGCCCTTGAAAACTTGAATCTGTTCTATTTTGCACCAATTAATTATGATAAGAAAATCACACAGTTATATTGTTTGAAGAAGATAGTTCTTGTCCTTCTGGCTGCCAATTTTTTTGGATTATGAAATGATTGAGTTACATTCCAATGTATGTCCTCCAACTACTAAAATTATTTGAGTCAACCAATCAGATGTTGTAGAGGCCTCACCTCCTAATTCTAAACTCACTTAAAACTTTTCTATTTCCCTCTAGAAACTTGTTTCTAGATACTTTACTCACATTGGAAAACAAAGGAAGTTTTTATAAATGCTTGAATATTTAAGCCTCCTGGCCCCAGTGCTCAATAATTTTGCTACTGCTGTAGTCCAGTTAGCAGAAGACTCCTTGACTGTCCCTTTGCCTGTTCTTTATCTTTCATCTACTTCCAATTATTATTCTGATTTTCCACCTATAATGATTTTTCTGACTTTGATTTTGACCTCCATCTTTTTTTATACCTCAAGAAGCTCTCAAATTCTTGGGCCCTCCTCCCAATTTAGCCTGCTACTCCTCAAGCAACTGGTGATTTTTCTGTTATATCCCCATCTATTCTCCTTGAACAGTGCAGCACGCCACTTAACCTTAACAAGCCCACTGATCCTGGGGCAACAGGTACCCAGACCAATGCTATTAAATCTCTCTCATGTAGATCATTGGATGAGTACCAGATTTTGGCACCAATTATTACTTGCCAGAAGAAGCACCAAGACAAGTGTGCCACTAATGCTCCTAGGAGGTCAATAAGGTGTGTCCTGGGCCAAAGCCAGGGAACAGCTGGATTGAAGTGACATTCTTATAATACTTGTTCTATGGAAAGAACAAAAGAGAGTTAGCTTAACACTCCTAAAGGAACTCAAAATGCCCCCTAATCATCATTGATAATTGATAACTAGGGGGAAACGTGTTTCACAGCAATTTATGGGCTACCAAAGCAGCACCATTATCTAGGGGCCATTTGCATGATAATCTTAAGTACCATAATTTTCTGATTTCAAGATTATTTGCACTGCTTTACTCATTATTCAACCAGGAGTTTTTTGAGTAAACATACTAAATTACTGCCTCTTTCAATCCTCTTAATCAGCTCCAAAATCATTATAACTAGGGAAGTTCTCTGTCACAAAAAGACAAAATAGGGGTCAAGGAAGTCCTTATTAATAGAAGGAATATCCACTTAGAAAACATCTGATTTGTCACTTTTTGGAGTTTTCTGATCAGTTACTCCTCCATAAAGGACTTATTAACACTTTAGAAGACATTTTGTTACTCCAAACCAACAAGACGTGCAACCATCAAAATGCATATCAAGCGCCCAACAATAATCCTGTTTGCAACCAAAAGATTTCTAAAAGGCTCTTTCAACTTTCCAGCCAGCCTCCTACTTATAGCGCCTTTTCCCCAACGTTTACACCTTTTGGAATGGCTTTCTTCAAAAGCTTGAACAATTGGCTCTCACTTTTTCCTATAATAAAATGGTCTTGCACACTTACTTTCTCAAAATCTTAAAGTATTGATTCACTGTTTTCTTGCTTATAATTTAAGCTTTTGGATTCCAACCAATTATATTCATCAGTAAACATGCCCTCAACTCAACCAATTATTGAAGAGAGCAAAACTTGACTGTTTCTGAAGATACACTGATCAGATTAAGAAATTAATTTCCATTGCTCAAGTTACTCAAATCATTAACACTTTGTGCACCAAAGCATTAAATGGTTCCCTGTTTCAGCACCAGTTTTCCCTCTGTTTAACCTTAATCAATTTAAATATTATAATTTTATTTAAATTTATATTCCTGATCTTATTCAAATTTTTGCCAATATATTTACTCTTCAAGTGAAATCCAGGGGAAAAGTCCTATTGACTGGCTTTTTATTTTGCTTTCATAGCAAAATACATTTATCTACCATAGAAAATTACTAAGAAAACATGTTTCCTGTAACTTTATCAACATTATTCCTTGATTTTGATACTGAAAGAAACCAAGAAAAACATTCTATCTTCTGATACCTCATCAAATCAATCCAGAGAAATTTTGGAACACCCTCTCCAACATTTTCCCTAAACCCTTCCAAACTTCTTCTCATAGCATAGCATTTTGTATAGCAATCAAAAACTTATCAAGTCATTAAATATAACTTCCATCTTGGCTTCCTTTTGATATTTCCCATCATTCAACACCTCAGACTCAGGCAATAAGTATCCAAAAGTGAATCAACCTAGACTTGACCCCCATCAGTGACCCACACTTTAGGTCATCAGAAGCAAGCATTTCTCATGCATTAAAACTTTTTTACTCACCCAAGTGGTTAGCTTGCGCTTTCAGGCACAAATTAACCTGTTTCACTTCCCAGAAACCTCCAAATCATTAAATTCTACAGCTATTTCTCTGGAAATCCACCCTAATAATGATTCTGAGCTATTTATGCTTGTCCAGAAACTTTAGAACCTCCTTAAAGCTACTCTAAAGTCATAAAAAGAGAAACATTACCTCCATCCTAGGTAAAGTTACTCAACGTTTTTCATACCAGTTAGGATCAGGATTTTAGTGCTAATTCATCACATTCATCCCAGGGTACACAACTTCTCTATTTGTCCAAAGAACTAGAAAGGAGCCACCTTACTAACACCCCAAGGCCATAAACCAAACCTAAACTACCTCAGTTGAGAAAAACCATAGCTATCACAGCTGGCCAAACAAATAAAACCATAAACATTTACCTCTCTCAGGAAACCATTCTCTACTTGTTCAACTCCAGCCCATGCTTGCAAAACGGCTCAGCATGTGGATTATTACATCAAGGCTAAGTATACTCAGAACCAATCAATAGAGGCACAGGACCTTGATCAAATAAAGTCATATGATTCTCCTACAACCTCTCAGGCTCTAGCCCAAGAAAAAATAATACTTCAGCCTTAAACCTCATTGGCTACAGCACCTGACATTGCTCCACCCAATAACCAGGCACAGCAACAAGGTGTGTCTTCATTTAATCAGTTTCAAAGCCAATATCAAACCAATGTACAAGAAAGACCAACTAGATTGAGGTAAAAGTACCAACCTAGTACTGATGCAATTGCAAAGCAATCAACTTATCCAGTGGAGGAACCTAAAGCAGCTAAGACCCCTCCAAAAAAAAGAAAAGGAAATTCTAGAAGTACTACTGAATATAGTGGTCTTGCCACAAGGATCAGTAGATCATAGTAGCTACTAGAACCTCAATTAAAATTGAGACCCTCAACATTTTAGGATTTTCCAGCCCACAGACCCAAGTAAAGAAAATGAATGTTCTGCTCTCCCTCAAAACAGATTTGATTAGCTTAAATGAATTCAATTACAGCTCTGAGGCTGTGCCTAGTTTTTGGAGGCTTTCACTCCCCATACCACTCTCTGGTCCAAAAATTATTGTATCTGGGTCAGGGGGATCCCATATAATACTGTAAATTCATAACCTAAAGGTAAAAATGCCAGATTGTCAAATTCTTTTGTGTGAACTCACCAACTTAATGAAGTAATTTTCATCCCAGTACAACTTACTTTTTTATATAAAAGGATGAAAAATATTACAGTAAGTTGGTGAGTTCTTACAAAAGAATTCAAAAATCCTGCATTTTTATCTTTAGGTTTTGAATCTACAGTAGTAACAAACAAAATAGAAGCATTGAAAGAAAGAAAACTAATGACAGACATAGCAAGTAAAGAGGGAATCTTTGCTTTTGCAGTAATCTACGGCCCAGCAGTCCACAAGGATAAGGCACCCTTCTTTAAACAGCTTACAGCAATTGAATTTCCACCAAATACAATATTTGTTGGAGTTTTAACTCCTAGCTACTCCCAGAAAACAAGGATTCTCAGATATCTCTTCCAGAGCAGTCTGTTTTATTTAGAGAATGACAGCAGAGCTTAGCCTAATAAATAGTTCAACTTTTTAGCAGAATACCAGTAGATAATGACTGGGATAAACTTTAATGCAATAACAGGATTCTCTGCATCACAAATGAACCAAATTCTAATATATATGGGCCTGGTGGTTGTGTTTTTTAATTCCTCTACTGATCTGTGATATTTGACCAAATATTTTTTTATACTGCTTTTGAGATTGGATGTGTAACACAAACATCAAAAGACACACCTGAATGCTGCCCAATGATACACATCAAAGATGGATTGACCAATCAATCTGTGTAATAATTGGGGAGCAGGTTAGGAGGAAATAAAACCAAGATCTCAACCACAATAAAAATTGCAGTTTCAGCAACAACCAAAAGGTTGTTGTCAACAATTATGTGAGGCTAATGGGGGGAAGGAATTAAAAGAACACCAAAAGCAACAGAAAAAAACCAAATGACTAACTTAGGCTATCAAATTTCAAACTTTATCAGAGTAGAGAATGATGAAGCAAGGTCTTTTACAACTCTTGCATTCATTTAAGGGGAGGAGGAAATTGGGGTGGGATATTGAATGCTGCCAAACTAATTGACCAATGATATGAACAAATATGAGTGCCTTTCTCAAGGCAGGAAAATCTTGAAAACTTTTGAATGGACATAATCAAAAAGGAAAAACAGCTCAACTAAAATTGAGGAACCTGCTTTATGCAATTACCACTGCTCCTGGCCACTTTTGCACATTATATTCAACCAAGGGTGTCTATTGGGTGGGCTAGGTGGGGCATCTTTGGAATAATTCCACAAATATTAACTAAGGGCTTTTATTGGAATTTTTTAGTAACTTTTGGATAATTGTTCAAACACAATTTGGTGGAGGTCCCCAAGCATTTGGCGGGAGTTGAAGTGAAGGACTAAGGGGGAGGTATAACTTTACATTCTGAAGATCAATGGGATCAACAAAAACATGGATAGACAGCCCAATGGACCACAAATAAAATTAACATCAAATTGCATATTTGAAAAGAATTGTTGCAGCTTAAAACAGAAAGGCGTGTCTATAAGCACAGAATTTCCAATAAAATCAAGCACTTGGAGGTAAATATGTCAAGCTGCAAATCTGATGGATGGACAGCCACATAAAATATGGCCCACAAAAAACTGGCCAAACTTAAAGAAAACCCTCAATTTTTCCTGGCTTCAAGTTATAACCACCCTATCAAATGAAGACAAAAAACCCACCAAGGCATTTGTGTCAATGTTTAAGATAAAAAAAGCCCAGAAATCTTTTCTTTAAGTAGATAAGAAATGTGGTATCTTAAACAATAAAGACACTTTAATTGGAGTAACACACACATTTTACAAAAATCTAAATACATTAGAATCCAAACTAAATCTGAAAGCTCTCAATAAATGGTTGGAGCAGGTACCTGGAGCCCATAAAATGATTAAATTATCATTAAAAGTAGAGATGGAATAACTTGAAGAGGTAGTAAACATGGCACCCAAGCCTAATGCCCTTGTAATGGATGGGCTACCATACAAAATCTACAAGCATCATATTAAAAGAATAGGACATTACTCTTTATGGTTTTCAACAGGGCCTTATCAAATAATTTCACTACACCCAGAGGTGGTGATGGGCTAACCATTTTACTTCACAAAAAGGATTCAAAAGAGGATTTAAAGAACTAAAGGCCCATTATTCTTCTTAATATGGACCAAAAGATTCTTAAAAAATCTGGTGGCCAGATTGTGAAAGATTATTCCTCTGTCTACCCACCCAAAACAACATGGATTTAACCCTGGAAGAAGCATATTGGACAATGTCAACACTGTTGCAAATGTGCTCAGAGATAAGACTCAACAAGGTAAACCATATTTCTTGACCAAGAAAAGGCATAAAATAGGGTGATGTGAACATACCTTGACAAATGCCTTGAGGCTCACCTCCTTCCAAACCTCATCAGGTCATGGCTGAGATTGTTACTGAATGACTCAAACATAACAGTGGCAACAGGCCACAGAAAGAAAAAAGAGATTCCATTATCACATGGTCTTCACCAAGGTGATCCACTAAGCCCAATCCTGAAAAGCCTGGCAATAGACTCATGAATATGGCACCTCAGTAGATACATTATAGGCCTTCACACCTTCAAACAAGAGCCTTTCATCATTAAAGTGTTAGCTGATGACTGTGTGGTGGGCTTATTTTTAAAGAATAATGTAGCACATTTCATCAAAGTCCTAAGAAAGTACTCCAAGCTATTTCAGGAAAAGATCAACACAACCAAGTCCCAGGAAATCATAACAGTTCTTCTTGAATTCATACTACCCCTGGCTATCAAGCCCACTAAGACCTCTATACACCATCTGGGTACATGGGTCAAGGTGGGAGGCTTTGATACACAGTTAGTGGAGTCTATAATTCTCTGTGCAGTCTCATATGCAATTTACACCTGGTACTGCAACCTGGCTACCTAGATTGGTAGGGTCTAACCAGTGAAAACGCTGGGCTACTACAAGGTCTGTTTCACTGTTCAATTATTCCCTTTATCTCAAAAGTTATTTCAAGACCACAACAGAATGATGCAGTACACACTCTGAAGGCCAGGAATCCAACTAATATCAACAGATAAGATGCTGGGAAACAAGCTCAGAAAAAGACTAGGTTCATGCAATATCAGAAGAACATCCACAAAAATCTTTGGCCACACAATGACCATGGTCCTTGCAGCACACACACCTGTCCCACAATGTACTTGTACATTCAGAACTCAGTGGGAAAGAGCACTAGGACTAAACCATGCACATAAACAACATACCCTGAATAACTGGCTCTCTAATTTGACAACTGAGAGAGGCCCTCAAGGGATGGACTCCTTCTGGAAATCCATGTTATCTATTTACAAGGAGTACTGAAGCCTGAGATCCTTCATACTGGAGTATTCTCACAGGAAAAGGGAAAAACTGGTGTGGTGCTCAAAGTTCATGGACCTGTTAGCACACTCAGGAGCAAATATCAAGGAGACATTCAGAGAAGCTTCAGCACCAGATGTTCTGGATCTTTATTCACAGTAAAATGGGTTCCCACTGACCAAACTGTACTGGCAGTAATGCCACACTGAGATTATCAACATTAATATGAGGACTAATATGTTGAAAGTCCTGAGGAGAGCTTATATAAAAACATACAGGAGCAATTGCTTTAACCCAAATTGTAATAGGCATGATGAAAATGATGCACTTAAGTACAGATTCTTCACATGCACAAAGAGCATCAAGTTCTGAAAGATGCCTTTCTCACTCCTCAGACCATCAAGACAGTAAAAATTCTCTCTCCATGGGTCAAGAGTAGACTGGTTATTCATCTTTCCCCACTCAACTCCCAGAGTCCTTTATATTTGCACTGTTTCACAAAGCATTGTAGGTCATCCATGTGGCATTTATTCACTCTTTCTCTGGGAACCCAAAGCCTCTTTATTTGTCCATGTCTCTGATATCACACAAGTTAGGATGTATACCTAGCCAATTCTTCCATAGAAATCCTTACAGCACAGTTTACAGAGTCTTAGCCATAGAATGGGAGTCAATACCAGGCCTGGTCTACCTCCCAGCACACAATCAGGTGGTATTAGTACTGCCAGAGTAAGACATACTTCCCTCAACAACAATCCCCTTCCCCAGGTCATCTTCCAGACTTTCCTGTTTCCTTCCCCCCTTCCCCATAATATTTTGGCGTTTATTGTCCCTTGAGTGCAAGGCTTGCTGTACCAGTCAGAAATATTTGGACAGCTTAAATAAATGAATTTTGGTATTAATAACACATTTTAAACCTTTAAAATGCTCATTAAATAGGGCCTTTGATGACTTAGTTAGCAAGTGTGTGGTTGTGTACCTAGATGACATTATTGTGTTCAGCAAGAATCAGAAACCACATCTTCAGCACCTCTATGACATCCTTAATACACTTTTCAAACATCAGTTGAAGTCCAAACCATCTAAATTTGAGTTTCTCTAGTCAGAGTCACTGTTCTTAGGATACATCATATCAGCTGAGGGGAGAAAATAAGATATAGCTAAGATTAAGGCAATCACCAAGATGCCCCCTCCTACTGATATTAGCAAGTGTTTATTTATAATAATGGTAATTTACATAAGCTCATTCCTAACTTCAGGGAGCTCATTGCCTCCTCATTGAGTTACTCAACACTAAAAAGAGGCTTCAATGGATGCTAGTTTAAGACCAAACTTTCAAAAAGCTCAATCAGAGTCTTAAAACGTATTTTTTTTTGCCTAAAATGCACCTGTCCTCCAGTTCTCTGACTGAAACCACCTGTATGAGATCAAGATCAACATCAATTTTTGACTTTTCTATAGAGAGCATACTGCAGGTAGAGACTAGTGATGGAGTCTTTTCCCCAGTAGCCTACAAGTCACAGAAGCTTAAAGACAACAAGAAATTTATCCAATCCACAACAAGGAGTTAGTTGCTATTTTTCATTGTGTTGAAAAGTGGTATTGTCTACCTGGAGGGTAATATCTTTCCTCCCTGTGTCCTCAGAGACCACAAATTCATTCAGTACTTTAACACACAGTTACACCTGAATTGGCTTCAAGCAGGTAGGGTAGAACATCTGCTATTAAGTTGTGCTCTACTATATTGAAATAGAAGAGAACTTGGCAGAAATTCTTTATGACAAGACTTGCAGTTTGAGATAATCAGGAGTTGGCAGCCTGGGTGTTGCAAAAATTTAAAGTGTATTACCTCTTTTCTGTTTTAATGTGATGTAAAATATAAGTCTTCCTGGGCAACAAAAAGAGAGCACTTGAAGCTTAAAAGGTTGCAAAAGCATAATAAAGATAAGCTTGGATTTATTTGGAAAGAGATATTACCTTAAATACTGGTGGAATTGATCTATGTAAAATTAGTTAAGACACCAATGTGGCATAGCACTGGCAGAGGAACAATAAACTCAATTGTTGATCCCACTCAAAATTTGGGAAAACTGAACAAGAAGTTTGAAAACAAAAATCCCTTCATTTTGCATCTCACATCTTGGGTCAACCTATCTTTATGTCCAATTGATAGTACTTGTAAAGTTGGGCTCACAAAATCTTCCACTATCAACTTTGCATAGAGTATAAGCCTAGGAAGAATTTAGTCACAGCTGACTCCCTCTACCAACTATACAGGGAGAGATATCAGGGGACAGCAGGCTAGACCCAGAATGGCCTCTACTGTACCTGAGCCCTAAGAGTACAAAATAAAAATATCTGAATTCAACTTTTATCTCCAAGCTAAAGGATAATAAGAGCCATCTCACAACTAACATAGGGGAAATTTGCTAAAGGTAAGAAACAGAGGAGACAACACCTTATATTCCCACCAATCAGCATGGGGATACTATCTGAACTTCCACTGTACATTAGGGCACATATGTTGGTGTAATTGTTAAAAAATAATGAAATTTAAGGTCTGATAGCTGTGCATGCACTAAGCCATCTTGGATTTTCTATAGACATATGTGCTGTGTGAAAAGAATACATCCAACCCTGCTCTTCCAAAATCAGTGCTACATATCAGTTATGAAACCCTTTGAGAAATGGACTCTCAAAATTGTAAGACCCCTACCTGAAGATAAGATAGGGAAGAAGTACACTGTCATTGATATTAATTACTTTAATTGCTGGCCTTTGGCTTGGGAATGCATCAATTATACTGCCATCATCATCACCGGCTTTATTTGCAAGTAGTTTGTGGTGTGGTTTGATTGCCCTAAATAAATCATCAAAGATGGTGGATCAGATCTTGTAGCCACTGGCATGAAGACTTACTGTGTAAAAAACACCCTAGAGCACATAGTTACAACCCCATACTACCCACAAGCCAATGAGAAAGTGGAACAATTGAATGGGTTGATAGTTCAACAAATTTCCAAGCTTTTCCATGAAAGTCTCAAACTTCTTGAAAGAACATTTATTAATCACCTTAATTATCCTATGTTTCAACATTAGCTGTGTTATAGGGTTCAGCCCAAGTGCATTGGCCTTTGGTACCCCCAATGATGTGACAGGGGTAGAAAAGGGAAAGTTAAAATCCAAAGTCCAGGCCAAACCCCCCTCACTGCCATCCCTTCACTGGCACAATGGAATTCTAAAGCCTGCAACATCAAGCAAGAATGAATCCAGGGGGTAAATAATCACCTAGAAGCCTGCTATCCCATGGGTGACCCAGTCTACACCATGAACCCTTGTATCACAAAACCTGAGCCCAATCATCTTGAACTCTTTAACGTCACAGCTTTCTACAATAAACACACCTGCCAAATTGAAGATGCCCAAGGTAACAACAAGAAGATCCATCAAATTCAATTGCTCACATCTTCACTTTTCCTGCCCTGAAACATTTCATATGTAACTAATTAGATCTTCTGTAGACCCCAATCCTATTGCTGGATAAAAACAGGGGGCAAGGGAGATGTTGTAACCAAGATTGACTTCCTGCCCACCAAAATATAGTACAATACACATGGGGCACTCATAGAGGTGCCCCATGACATATCTAAAAACTTTGGTGGTGGGCGCCCAATGTCAAGCTGTGGGCAAAACTCATAATTAGGTGCATAATCAATTCCAAAGCGCCCATCCCTTGATTAGATATTTGCTGCTCACACCATACTTAGATACTGATATAATGTCATCTCCTTAGTGAGTTGATGGCTTTATTTCCTTATATATTACTATTATCTTCCAAATAAATCTATCTCTTATTTCTATTATTTTTCCTTTATATTGGACTGTTGTCTTCCCCAATCTCAATACTGAGCTATAATTAGTTCAGTTGCAACAATACTTGTACAGGTGCATCTCTGTGGTATTCAGGTGGGTATACAAGAGAAAATTTCTCAACTGCTTTTTTATTTAAAGTTCTGGATGTGGTAACCTATTTAGCTTTTTTAGTAAGCCTTAGAAATTTGGGTTGATGCTCCCAGCTCTTTCAGTATAAAAAACCTGAATCTAGGTTTGTGTTACCACATTTTCCTTGTTTCTAGATGTGTTATTGACTGCTTCAGCATTCCCAAATACAGGGGCTCTGTTGGTAGACCCTCTTGGGCACCCACAGCCTTGGCACTCTCTGCTGGGTGAACTTGCCTGTTGTTCAGGTTGCATGAAGTTTTCCATCAAAGAAAATAAAAACTACCATTACTACTTTTTATACTATTTCATATATCAAACTGTTACTCCTGTTGTCAAATTATCTGTTTATGTGAATTAAGTTTTTATATTTGATTTAATTGGCCCCATTTTTGTTAATTCCATCACTTTTAAGACTTTTCTTTAATTTTACACAAATTTTACACCCAAAAAGGGTCAGGAAGACATTGCATCAATTATTTTTATGTTGGCTGATTTTCTGTCAACTTTGATCCAACTATAGCTTTCTTTATATTTAAAACTTTTAACTTTAAAATGAATCAAAAATTCAAATATACTCTATTTACTAATAAAGATATGATATACATGTATAGTTATTTTTAATTTTTTTGTATTTAACAGTCTTAATTTTAAAATTTTACCTTTTTAAAAGCTAATTAAATTCAATTTTACTACCAGAAAATAGAATAGGAACATTAAAAGGTTTAAAAATAACTTCTACAGAACAAGATTTCTTTATTTTTTACTTTTGATCTTTTATACCTGCAAAGGTAAAAAAGTTACATATGAAGAAAATTATAGTGGATCAAATTTGACAGAAAATCAGCCAACAGAAAAATAATTGATGCAATGTCTTCTTGGCCCTAAAAAATACATTTAAAATATTTTTCTCTAATATATATTTTGGATTGTATGCCTTGATTTATACAGCTTAGCACTTAGGTAGTACTGGCTTTGCTTCATTTATGATTTGGTTTTGTGAGATGTTAATTTGATTTATATAGCTCTGGACTTTTGTGTGTGATTTTTTCATTACTGTGCGCAAATTTTGTGTCCTGTCTCAAAACATAGTAAACATAATAGAAAACTGGATATATGTGAGTTGATTTGATTGTGTTTCGGGATCCTAATCTTACCGCACAGCTATGCTGTGTTGTGTGTCTGATATGAATGTTGTATGTTTGATTTGGTTTTCTCATTAAATGCTGAATTTCTGTTAGTTTGGCTTGAAATATATGATCATGTTATATTTTTTCTATGTGCAGCTTCAGTTGGATTTGATCTGACCTTGTGTGTCCATATCAATATCTGTGAAAAGTTCAATATCAAAGACTGCAGCAAGATCATCACACCAACCCATGATCTCATCTAAAGCAGTGCTAAAAATATAATTATTAGAACCCTGGATTATAAAAAAATCTCAACTTCTAAAACAATGCATGATTGAGGCACCCATCTTACAATACCTGGATAATAAGGTTGCTATAAACTAGATTTAGACACATGTAACATCATTATATGTGAAGTTTTGTGCATCTGTCAGCCAGGGCAGCAAGACTTTTTTGCCTTTGTGTTATAGAAGCTGAAAAATTACTAGCACTGATCAACAATACCCAATACAATATAACAAACTTCTTTCAATCTATCCCTTATGCATGAAATAGATATTTTAACTAGAAAGACAGCTTAATGTTAAAGTACTCATCAATCACATAGATCTCATTTATTTTTAGACACAAATGTCACCTGCTTAGCATCAAGCCTGATATATGTCCCTGCTAGAATAGCTGATCCTGGACATCCAGTATAAAAGGCAGTAGAGCTTGTCACATTTGATGCCCTCTATAGTATTTTTTCAGCCTAGAGAGAATCACCCAGACCACCTGGACCCTAAGTGACCCAATCTATACATTGTAACTATAATGATAAGAGAAAAGTCCATAACACTCACCAATACACCTATTATACATCAATAGGAGTGAAAGACACTTCCATGTACCAAGTTAAACAGCCTATCACATTGTAAATGACAAATAAATCCATTCATCCCCCTTGCATAAAGCACTGAAACTACATTAAGACATCCCAGACTATTGGGGCATGCTAAAGCCAATAATATATTACTTTGAAAAGTTGTCTGGTTGCCCAACCTTGGGCGCAAATTGTAGATGGACTAAATAAGTGCACTGGATGTGAAATATGCACAAGGTCAACCGCATCTAAACCTAAAGTTACACCAGATCCCGATCCAGAGCTGTTTAAGGTTCAGAGCTATTGGCTGTACAACAGCCACTGGGAATATCTAGCTGTAACTGTACAACAGTCACTTTTAGTATTTAGCGGGCTAAATACTCCAAGATGTATAAAGCTGTTCTGTTTTTGCTGTTTATTTTATGTAGATAGGGTTGACTGGGATTCTTCAGATAAAGATTCCTGGAAACTTGGTATCTATATTTAATAAAAGACTATAATTTATTTTGTTAGTTAGGCCATACTAGCAGACAAAACTAAGGCAAGATTGGTCAAATTGATCTTGGATACTAGGTGTCTCAAACCAATTAATTAACTGTGGAGGTTGATTGATAACTAGGGTAAAAAGGGAGGCTTGGTAGGGGTTTTGAACCACAGGCTCATTAAACTCAAGCCATAATTTTATGTCAAGCTTAACAGGTACACCAATTTTTTTAAAGCCAAAAAATTTCTTTATTGGGGGTATCCACAATGAGCGCCCATTTGAAAAACAGCTCATCCTTGGTAAGGATTAAGAGCCAATGACCAGCGTAATGCTAGTTGGCCTGTTGAGTAGTTGTAGAAGAGCAAGCTCTTGGACTTGGTGAGATTAGCTACCTGTCTTTTCCCTCCCAGAATTATCTTCCCAAACTTGGAGATCCTTTCAAGAGTTCTGTCAACTAGGGCTGTGAAGCCCAGGTAGGATAGTTGTGGTGTTCCTCTTAACAGGTACACCAAATGTAAGTGTTTGGTTTACAAGGTCATGAAGGGTATGCTCTTAACAGGTACGCCAAGTTGAGTTGTTAAGATGATGGTTTGAGTTAGTGATTATACGCCATATAATAGCTGACTTTATCCAGTATTGAATTGAAGCCTATACATTGTATAATGTATGGTTTTTACTATATGGACTAGTGCTTATACGGTGTATAATAGTCAGAATTTTTCACAATGACCTGTGATCTTTAGTATGAATTAATTAACTATAAAAATTAATTAGGTTAATTGATAGGTTCAATTAACAGAAGGAAACTATCTAAATACAGGCAAGGATGCCTGGGTATTTAGAATTGATCAGCTGATTCCCAGTTGGAACACCAATAGCTTGGATCTGGAATACATAGGCTCCACAGGGGTTTGGCGCTGGAAGTCCAAAATGCTTTAAGCTATAGGAGTACATGCCCATGGAAGAGATTATGTGATTCTTTAATTTACTAGAGCACACTTTTATAAGCTAAAGTGAGAAGTTTGTTTGAAAAAGATTGAGATTTAGTGCTGCCATTACGGCATAGATTACATGGTAGGGATCCAGGTGTGCTTCCAGAACTGGAGTGGTTCCCACCAAATATGCCCCAAATGGTATATAAATGGAAACAGACATATTAAATAAAAATAGCCTGGTGGGTATTCAACGCCTTTCCATCACATCCTCTTTCAAGTTTAGGCCCTCTTGGCTATCTTTTGTCAAAGCAAACTTTGGAGTATTGAGAGTAAAGACTGCTGCTGCAAGAAAATAAGGTACATAAAAGCTCCTGGGGACGCTTGGGAAGATCTTGGAGTGGTTAATAATCCCTAAAAGGTTCACTAGCTGGGGTTGATACTGAATAAAAAGAGCTTTACTCCAAATTTTTTGCAAAGGAAGGGGCACCAACACAAGGCAACCAAGTTTACACCTGGGACTCATGAAACTTGCTGCTAGGGTTCAATGAGATCTTCAAACATATCAAGGATGCCACCCACAGGGGGATTGAAGGGTCCTAACTTTGAAAGGAAAAATAGTGTAGAGATTATGGCCAAATAGAGAAGCAAAGACAGGGAACTGCGTCAACTGGTTGACTATTTAGAGACAAAGCTCTCTGAAGCTTTGCCACTAGAGGCTTTCAGCAACATGAGTCTCAGTAAGAATAAAGATAGTAAGTATGGCTGGATGGGCCTGGATTCAGCACAGGGCTTATATGCTGCAGACCCTTTGCCAGAAGCCAAAGAAAAGCGGTGCCTTCTGATCATAGCCATCAGGGTTGGCATGCCATCCAGCCATCCAGCCAGCTAGGCAACAAAAAAATGCACAGCAGAAATATTAAACCGCTCCACCAACAAGGCAACCATCTCTGACAATGACACAAACAGCTGCACCATTACCAAACCATCTTTCAGATCAGCAGGTGACTTGTTGAACACTGACAATCAAAGAAGAGCAAGGAAACAGTCCAAAGCATCTTCCCAATACCCACAGGCAAACACCAGTGGACAATAATAAACTTCAGCCCCATCTGAACCTTGATGGAGATCATGGATGAGAAGGACACTTGGCCACATTATATCCATCATGCACCACCAGTATCCCAAGTTAAGGGTAAGATGGGAACTGGCCCACCTTGATTTGAACCCCCCCCCCCAGGGGTACAAGCCAGAGGTGGCCCTGGGCAATAACCAGCACCGTACAGTAATCCTCAGAGGGAAACTGGTCACAAAGTCACAAAACCCTGGCCTCAAAAATACCTGGCTCAGAGCCAAGCTGGCTACCATCAAGAGAATGCCGCAACTGCACTAGGTATAGCCCATTGTTGGGGTTGAGGAAGACAACAGGCCAATAAAAAAGACAAATAGTAGGAATAAGATGTAGCTTTTTTGGAGGGCAGTAGTTAATATACCAGAAAGAAAGCCAAAGCACATCAAGGGGTGGCACTGGGATAGGATCCACCTATTATGTGAGAAGCAAATATCTAATCAAGGGATAAGTGGTTTGAAATTGGTTACCTGCCTAATTAGGAGCTATTGCTCCCATATTAACATTAGGTGCCCACCCTAAAGGTGGTTATATATGTCATGAGACACCTCTATGAGTGTCCCTGTGTATTATAAGATACATTGGTAGGCAGGGAGTCAATCCTGGTTGCAACAAGGATGAATCAAAAAGAAAGCTGCCTCTCAAGAGAGACCTATTGGCCTGGGCACTTGGGTATGAGTCCATGCTGAAAACCACTAAAAACTAAACACAGTACACAGATGACCAGAAAGAGTTATTAGACACCACCCATAACATAATGCATATCTTTTGGAACTATGCAACACCAAAAAGCCTTCATCAAGAGATATTGCAGAGCATGCATATGCCCAAGCAAATGTGATCATTTCATAACCTTGGATCCTACTACCAACCAGCTACAAGAATATCAGTCATCCAATGTTAAGACCAGACTTCCTGCTATAAAAATAACACCTTAAGTGAGGAGTATGTTAAGGGAGCAGATTTTGAACCTTTAAACTTCTATTTGGCCATACTTACTCTTTCATTTTCCAATAAGATAGTTCAGTCAAATGGAAATTTTCACACTATCTCCCTCACTCATACTTGAACACTGACAGGATTGTGCAACAACATCTTTAGCTAGAAAGCTGAATAAGTATCACAATAAAAATATTCTCCTGGTGTTTATTTATTGCTTTCCCTCTGTAGTTTTCCTTGTTGTCACTAAAGCCCTGGTTCCCCGAGTAAAGTTCACTGGGTTAGCAGTAGATAGTTATCTTTCCTATTTAGAGCTTGGTTTCAATAGAAATAAGCAGAAACGGCACCATTGTTTTGTGTGCTTTCTATTTTATGGTTTGTGTTTTTTGTATGATTTTTCTGCATTAACAATATGCCTCTATTTGGAATCTGGAATGTCCATGCATGAGTTTGATTTGTTTGGGTGTGTATCATTGACTTCAAGTGTGGCATGTCTTTTACTTGAGTTGATATGTGCATTAATGATATGATATTGTTTTTGGACATGACAGGAAAGCTTGCACCAGTTATGCTTTATTCTATTTTTGGCTTTATTTTTCTCTAATCTGGCTTTGGTTTTTCCAATCAACAGCTGTGAGGATTACAGTGCTGGCATCATATATAACCGCTCAAGTTGTAGGAGAAATTAGTTCTATATGTTTTAATTGGAAGAAATTACCTATTTTTAAGTCCAATAGTGGCTGAAAACAAATACAAAGTGCTTATATTTCAGTTTGGTTTGATGGATAATGCTGCTGCTTGAAGGGGTTGTTAGACACTTTGAAGTGTCTCACAGCATCCCTACCTGCAGAAGTGTTAATAAAAGCAAAAAAATATATAAATGGACTTAATTTAGTCCTGTTTGCCTAAAAGGTAAGAGAGTCAAAAATGATATAAAACTTTACTAATAATTATTGGAGCTTAGAATGCTTTCATCAACTATTGTTGATCAATCCCATCTATTCCTCTGCCAAACAGATAAGATTAGATTTACTAAGCCAAGGTAGGCCATCATTAAACACAGTACTAACTTTTCAATTTTAACACTGTAAATTTACTTCAAAATAAAGGTAAGCTTCAAAATATACATATAATATTAACTGTTTTAAGCATAGTAGATCAGGGATTTTAAAGGTAAGAATGTTTTTAAAATTTTGAAGCTAACATTAGTTTAAAAAGGTAATAAGTTTTTTTTAAAAAAACTAATCATTTGGAGATTCAAATCAAAGCTGATTTCAAGTAAGCATTTCATTATTACATTTAAACCACTAACTTCATTTCTTTTTTAAAGTAGTTTTGCCCCAAATCAGATCAAAGTTAGGTAAGCTTTTTTACTAAATTTACTAACCTAAATTTTTTTAAAAAAAACAGATTTTTGCCCTGAAGTAGATCTTGGTTTAGTAAGTATTGTTTTGACCAACTTATCTTCTTTAAACAAAGATGCATTTCAGCAGGTAATCATTTCCAATAAACTACTAACCTTCTAACCTTTTAGTTGGACTTGGTCCACAGCCAATCTTGGGGTGGGTAAGTTATTTTTTCATCAAATTTACTAACCTAGATTAAGAAAACCCAGACTTTTGGCTCAAAGCAGATCTTGGTTTAGGCAAGTCATTTTTTCTAAATTTGCTAAACTAGATTAGGGACTCCCAGATTTTCACCCCAAAGCCAATCTTGGGCTGGGTAAGTTTTTTGTTAAATTAATAAACTTTTTTAAAAGAAGCCACACACTTTCCCCCTGCAGCAGATCTTGGATTAGGTAAGTCATTATTTCCAAACTACTAATCTTAATATCATACTCCAGATTTCTGCTTAAAGCAGATTTTGGAGTGGGTAAGTTTTTGTAGCGTAAATATATGTTTTGCCATAAAAAACTGTTGTCTAATTCAGTTTTTTGATCCAACTATTACAACTCCAAAATACTTTTTAACTTTGCAACTTTAAAAGATTTAAAATCAGCTTTACTGCTTAAATAAAGAGAATTTTTTAATATATACTTTTTATTTTAACTACATTTGCCTTATTATAAAGATTTCTATCTTAAAAGCTATTTTGTTGTTTACTTACCAAAAATAAAACCCTAAAGGATTAAAAGTATCATTGATTTTTAAAATATAATAAAATTGTGATGCCTTTTATTTCTAAGCTTAAAGCTACCAATTAAAGGGATAAATATGCTAGGAAAATTGTACCCAGGCAAATAGAAAAATATTAAATTGTTTTAGAAAATGACCACAATTAACCCAGATACTGCTAAAAAATAAAAAAAGTATAAGCTTATAAGTGAAATTTAATGGCATAAAAATAATTATTTTAGAGCTACAATAAAAATATGACAATGTTAAAACAAAAAACATATATAACAAACTAAAAAACATACATATTTTAGATAAATTTTTTGTATCATATGGTGATGCTTATAGACTACATTAGCTAATCCAGATATATATATATGTATATTAAATGCTTAAAATTTAAAAATAAAGGTATTGATTTGCCCTTTGGAATTCAAAAACTGTTATTGAGAATAAAAATTATTTCAAAAGTTATGTAGTTTCAAGATAATTTAAGAATTAATCAATCTTTCATCACTTAAATATCAAAGATATAATCCATATTAAAAGTATAAATTGTTAAATAAGACCTTGCTGATAGTTTAATAGAGATAGTTGCATAGCATCTCCTTATACTTCTCTAATGTAATTTGCACAAACAAAACAACTATCATTTTTATAATAAATAAAACTAAACTTTTGAAACCCATTAAATCATCTCAGAAAACAAGAATTATGAACAAAATTAGAATATTTGCTGAAACTAATCAAAAAGTCTTTCTGCTAGCGTAACAGAAAGATACCAGTGAATAGCTATAAAAAAGAAAATTAACTGTAACACAACTGTTCTCTTGGTACCCTGCTCACCTCTCATAGCTTTATGCTCACTAATTTCTGATAAGAATTTTACAGCCATGTCAAAAAATATTGCAAAAATAAAATTTAGGTCTACCTTTGAATAAAGCTATTTATTAGCTATATAATAGAAACACATGCCAGCAGGCTGCTATAAAAGAGTAAAGCTGAGTGTACACAGCTTTGTTCTTTTGGCAGTCAGCCTGACACATTCCTTTTACCAACTATAGAATAAAAACACATACCAGTAGACTATCATCATTAAACACTTTTTACCAGCTGTAAACTAGAACTACATACCAGAGGGCTCCCGCAAAAGAGTGAAGCTAAGCATAGCACAGCTTTGCCTTTTTGGCAGCCAGCCTGACACCTATTTCTTTTGCCAACTAGAGTATAAAATAAAGATTTTAGAAAGCAACTGATTTAAATAAACAAAAAAGGTGTTCAGCTAGAATACCTGGACGCATACCCAGGTGGGATGCCGTAAAAGGGCAAAGCGGGCATAACTCAGCTTTGTTCTTTTGGCATCCTGCCCACCAGACCACGCTTGTTTGATTTCGTGCACGAGTCATGGCTACTGCTTGGGATTTAATACAAGGTTTCCAGAATATTGCCAGTTAACTTGTACATAGTAGGGTCTAAACAGAATATGTGATGTAAAAAAGCACTGCGGAGCTTAGTTGGATCCAAGTTTCAATCACAAGCTTAATATTTCTTTCTTGTAGTTTTATTGGTTACATCATTCATGTGTTCTCAGCGCTTGCAATTCAAAAGAATATGTGTAAACATGGTATTACATCATATACACTCGAAATCGGCATACAACTGGGTGCGATGCAAATGACGAGGCATCGATGATACCTTGGATTAAGTTGGAGAAGTAGTACGGGATTATTTGGAATGGATGGAGCCGACATTCTATGGAAGGAATGTCTCTTGATTTTTCAGAGCCACGATGCAAAAGGTGGGGGTTGGATTTAAAGCTGTGACAAAGGATAAGGCTTATGGTTATTTAAACATGGTTATTTAAACATGTATAGACATAGAAATAATTGTTCTGACTGCCTTGAGTTGTATCGCAAAAGGAATGATGGATATATCTTCAAGTGCGGAAAGGATTCCACTACACAATTTGCATGTTGGTTTCCGTGCACTATGTCCTGTTAAGGCATGATACTAAGGTGCGCCCACACAGGCGCAACACTGCTGTGAACAACGTGTTCGCAGAGGAGTGGTGATATTCTAAATATAAAACGAGGCATTGTCAGAAGAGGGGGAATCCAGAACCAAACATGAGGAATAGAGTACGGGTGGAGCCTTGTGCATCCACAAGGTACATACCACAGTTGTGCCACAGAAGCTTAGTATTTAGAAAGGACGGCCATGTAAGAATCGAGTTCGAATTCCATGGTCAACTTAATACAAGTATTAGGTAGTCTTGGACTGCTAATAGCTGCTGCTGACTCCAGCAGAAAAAGCTTCACACAACCCGAGTTCTATGTCAAAGATGATCTCGCCGCGAAATTACCGCAATTATCCATTCCTTGCCCAACTGACAATCCCCCAAAGCGCATAGCTGTTGCTGACTCCACAGCAAAAAGCATTGAGCAACACGTGTACTGCATTGATGAGTACATCGTTGAAGATGATTCCAGCAGTGCCGGTTCGAAATTGTCTATTCCTTGCCCAACTAGAAATTTCCCCAGACGCGCTGCTGCATACTCCAATGGAAAAGGCTTTAAGCAACCCCCATACTGTATCAAAGAGTACGTTAACAAAGATAATCTCAGCAGTACAGGTCCAAAGTTATCTATTCCTTGCCCAACCAGAGCCACCCCTAAGCGAAAGGTCAAAGCTTCTGATAAATTCCGAAAACTCCAGAGAAGTTGTGGCACCCCTACACGAGGGCAGAAGGGCAAAGAACAACCTTACTTCTGGGATGGCAAAACTGGCATTCCGTGTGATCAGGGCAAACCTTGCCCTCCCCTCCCCCATCGAGATATTCTTGAGGATTGGTTTTTATGCAACAAAAAAATGGTTGTTGACACCACAAAAATCACAGTTAGGTTTAGCACCACATCTAGCTCCACCAATAGGGCTTCCATTATTTTAATCAATGATGAACCCCAAGCCCCAAGAACCACAATCACAGTCACAATCATTCCCAAAAGTAACAAACATCAATCTATTCCATCTCACCTTTTTTCTTAGATGATACAAGCCGCAATCCTGGCCTTCCATTCCCGCAGCTGCCTGAAACCAAGAAGGATACCACTCCAAAAGGTAATATCTTATATTGACTCTCTAAACAACACAGCCAATCACCTTACTTCTGGAGTAGGGACACATCCTGATTGGCAGCACACTGATAGTAGATTGCATGCAAGATTAACACTAATCCTCCCTAGATGTCTCCAGCCAGTCAGACAAGGAAGATAATGGTCGAGTTACTACCGCACGTACCCAAAGAAGTAACCTATCATATCTCCTCTGGCTAACATTCCAGTCTCCAATAGCAAAACCACCTCACCCAGCCACAACCCATCAACTGAATATCCCTCTGCTTTGCCACAACCAGCTTCATCACCCACTGGTTCCCTGCCTATCACAAAGGACAACAGACAAGGTAAAATATACTATGTCCACATATTCAATTTGAGTAGGAATCAGTAGTCCACCGGCAGATGTGCCTAGACAGACCTCTGTTCCTGCTAAGCCAGGAAAGAAAAGTAAGACATTCATTATTCATATTTATCAATCTTAAATAGAAGAGGTTTCCTCAAATACCAGATCAAATGTTCAAGCGCCTTCCACAACTACAACAAAAGTCGCCACTTTGTCTAAAGGTAAGTCAAAAAATAACATTCTCTAACCTATAAGATGTGCCCACTCCTAAAGACACAGATGTTCCCAGCGAGATTGAGACAAAATCAAGTAATTATCATCCTCAATTTATTTTAACATTTGAAGAAGTGCCAAGCTTAGCTGTAGCAAAGCAACAAGAGCCATCTCAACCCACCTTTCGTCTTAATATACCACATGAAGACTTGGAGGCCCAAGAGAAAGGAATTTCTTTGCGCTTTGGAGGTAAACATCTCATCATCCAATTTAAACATTTGAAGATGTCAATGGAATTGTCACAAGCTACCCACAACTAGGTCCCACTAATTCTCCTATGGGTAAACCTCTAGCCCCTGCAGCTAAAACTTCCAATGATGAGCAAACCAACAAGAAGTCTGTTATAGGAGCCCCCACTGTTTCGACTTTTGCTAGCCCAAACTTGCTGAAACTCAGGTTCATAGACAAGCCTCTACTTCTAAGCAAGCTAGTTCTCCCAAAGAAGCAGGCACCACTTCTGTTGTGAAATCTGAAGCTTCAGTTGGCAACCCTCCCAATGCTGAGCAAACCATCCAGAATTCCATTGGAGCAGCCCCCACTGTTTTGACTCTTGACAGCTCAAGCAACAAATCTCCAGTTATTAGCCAAGACTATACTCCTGAGCAAGCTAGTTCTTCCCAGAAACCTGGCACTACTTCTGATGTGAACTCTCAAGTTCCAGTTGGCAAACCTCCCAATGCTGAGCAAAGCATCCAGAATTCCATTGGAGCAGCCCCCACTGTTTTGACTCTTGACAGCTCAAGCAACAAATCTCCAGTTATTAGCCAAGACTATACTTCTAAGCAAGCTAGTTCTTCCCAGAAACCTGGCACTACTTCTGATATGAACTCTCAAGTTCCAGTTGGCAACCCTCCCAATGCTGAGCAAACCGTCCAGAATTCCATTGGAGCAGCCCCTACTGTTTTGACTCTTGACAGCTCAAGCAACAAATCTCCAGTTATTAGCCAAGACTATACTCCTGAGCAAGCTAGTTCTTCCCAGAAACCTGTCACTACTTCTGATGTGAACTCTCAAGCTCCAGTTGCCAAACCTCCCAATGCTGAGCAAACCATCCTGAATTCCATTGGAGCAGCCCCTACTGTTTTGACTCTTGACAGCGCAAGCAACAAATCTCCAGTTATTAGCCAAGACTATACTCCTGAGCATGCTAGTTCTTCCCAGAAACCTGTCACTACTTCTGATGTGAACTCTCAAGCTCCAGTTGCCAAACCTCCCAATGCTGAGCAAACCATCCTGAATTCCATTGAGCAGCCCCCACTGTTTTGACTCTTGACAGCTCAAGCAACAAATCTGCAGCTGATAACCAAGACTATACTTCTAAGCATGCTAGTTCTTCCCAGAAATCTGGCACTACTTCTGATGTGAACTCTCAAGCTCCAGTTGCCAAACCTCCCAATGCTGAGCAAACCATCCAGAATTCCATTGAGGCAGCCCCTGCTGTTTTGACTCTTGACAGCGCAAGCAACAAATCTGCAGCTGATAACCAAGACTATACTTCTAAGCAAGCTAGTTCTTCCCAGAAACCTGGCACTACTTCTGATGTGAACTCTCAAGCTCCAGTTGCCAAACCTCCCAATGCTGAGCAAACCATCCAGAATTCCATTGAGGCAGCCCCTGCTGTTTTGACTCTTGACAGCTCAAGCAACAAATCTCCAGCTGATAACCAAGACTATACCTCTAAGCAAGCTAGTTCTTCCCAGAAACCTGGCACTACTTCTGATGTGAACTCTCAAGTTCCAGTTGGCAAACCTCCCAATGCTGAGCAAACCATCCAGAATTCCATTGGAGCAGCCCCTACTGTTTTGACTCTTGACAGCTCAAGCAACAAATCTCCAGCTATTAGCCAAGACAATACTCCTGAGCAAGCTAGTTCTTCCCAGAAACCTGACACTACTTCTGATGTGAACTCTCAAGCTCCAGTTGCCAACCCTCCCAATGCTGAGCAAACCATCCTGAATTCCATTGGAGCAGCCCCCGCTGTTTTGACTCTTGACAGCGCAAGCAAAAAATCTCCAGCTATTAGCCAAGACTATACTCCTGAGCATGCTAGTTCTTCCCAGAAACCTGTCACTACTTCTGATGTGAACTCTCAAGCTCCAGTTGCCAAACCTCCCAATGCTGAGCAAACCATCCAGAATTCCATTGAGGCAGCCCCTGCTGTTTTGACTCTTGACAGCGCAAGCAACAAATCTGCAGTTGATAAGCCAAGACTATACTTCTAAGCAAGCTAGTTCTTCCCAGAAACCTGGCACTACTTCTGATGTGAACTCTCAAGCTCCAGTTGCCAAACCTCCCAATGCTGAGCAAACCATCCAGAATTCCATTGAGGCAGCCCCTGCTGTTTTGACTCTTGACAGCTCAAGCAACAAATCTGCAGTTATTAGCCAAGACTATACTCTCTAAGCAAGCTAGTTCTTCCCAGAAACCTGGCACTACTTCTGATGATGAACTCTCAAGTTCCAGTTGGCAAACCTCCCAATGCTGAGCAAACCATCAAGAATTCCATTGAAGCAGCCCCCGCTGTTTTGACTCTTGACAGCTCAAGCAAAAATCTCCAGTTATTAGCCAAGACTATGCTCCTGTGCAAGCTAGTTCTTCCCAGAACCCTGGCACTACTTCTGATGAGAACTCTCAAGCTCCAGTTGCCAACCCTCCCAATGCTGAGCAAACCATCCAGGAATTCCATTGGAGCAGCCCCCGCTGTTTTGACTCTTGACAGCTCAAGCAACAAATCTCCAGCTGATAACCAAGAAAATACTCCTGAGCAAGCTAGTTCTTTCCAGAAATCTGTCACTACTTCTGATGTGAACTCTCAAGTTCCAGTTGGCAAACCTCCCAATGCTGAGCAAACCATCCAGAATTCCATAGGAGCAGCCCCTGCTGTTTTGACTCTTGACAGCTCAAGCAACAAATCTCCAGTTATTAGCCAAGACAATACTCCTGTGCAAGCTAAATCTTCCCAGAACCCTGGCACTACTTCTGATGTGAACTCTCAAGTTCCACTTGGCAACCCTCCCAATGCTGAGCAAACCATCAAGAATTCCATAGGAGCAGCCCCTGCTGTTTTGACTCTTAACAGCTCAAGCAAAAAATCTCCAGTTATTAGCCAAGACAATGCTCCTGTGCAAGTTAGATCTTCCCAGACCCCTGGCACTACTTCTGATGAGAACTCTCAAGTTCCAGTTGGCAACCCTCCCAATGCTGAGCAAACCATCAAGAATCCCATTGGAGAAGCCCCTTCTGTTTTGCTTCTTGACAGCTCAAGCAAAAATCTCCAGCTATTAGCCGAGACAATACTTCTAAGCAAGCTAGTTCTTTCCAGAAATCTGACACTACTTCTGATGTGAACTCTCAAGTTCCAGTTGACAACCCTCCCAATGCTGAGCAAACCATCAGGAATTCCATTGAAGCCCCTGCTGTTTTGACTCTTGACAGCTCAAGCAAAAATCTTTAGATATTAGCCAAGACAATACTCCTGTGCAAGTTAGATCTTCCCAGAACCCTGGCACTACTTCTGATGTGAACTCTCAAGTTCCAGTTGGCAACCCTCCCAATGCTGAGCAAACCATCAGGAATTCCATTGAAGCCCCCACTGTTTTGCTTCTTGTTAGCGCAAGCAACAAATCTTCAGTTGATAGCCAAGACTATACTTCTAAGCAAGCTAGTTCTTCCCGAAAACCTGGTACTACTTTCCCTGATGACAACTCTGAAGTTCTAGTGTGAAACCTTCATGCTGAGCAAACACACAGGAAAACCATTGAAGGAGCCCCCACTTTTGTATCTTTTATCAAACCTAGCATTACAGAGTCTGAGCCCAAAGTTTCTAAACAGTCTCTTACAATAGAATCTAGCTCTGAAAAGTTTCAGCCCTCTACTTTAGATATTGACCAGGTTGAATCTTTTAAACATCCCCTCTCAGCCTTGACCATTGAAGATGCTTCAACTAAAGGGTACCCTACAACCAACTCCCAGGTTTTTAATATTGAGCCTAAACAACAAAGCTTCCTGGATTCTGAAGTTTACACTAACCTATCAAAGGAAAATCCTTCAAAAGAAGAACTTGGCAAAGGTAGCCCAGCTCTCATTGATAACCCAGGTATATTATTTGCTCTATTTTTTGCTAAACTTATTTGTAGAAAAAAGAGATGCTTCTCTCCCTGAAGATTCTGTTGTTATGCCTGCAGTGGAAGGTAAGTTTACACATTACAACTTTCTCATATTCTAGTTAATCCCAAGCTTCCCATCAACTACCTGCTGCTTTACAAAGATTCCCAATCCACACCTCAAGCAGAAGTTGATATCACTAAGAAAGGTAATAATTGTAAAAGTTTATTTCTTTAATCTTTTTAGTTGAACTAAGTAGCCAGCATCCTGACCTTTCATATAATTCAATATTCACCTCCAAGGAAGTTGATAGCCATGAAGGCCCAGGCGAGACTAAAAGTAATTCTTTTTATAAATTGTCCTTGTAATGGTTTAGAAATCAATAGTTCATCAGGCCCTGAACAGTTATATAGCACCCCTGTTGCTAGCATTAACCTATCTGATGTATCCTTTTTGAGTGTAAAAGGTAAATTTTTCTCAAATTCTCAACTTACATTCTAGACAGCCAGCAGAGTTATCAAGAGAAAAAGACTGTTCCACTTTTATCAGAAAAATATGAACTTTCTAATCCAAGCATCACTAGAATAACACCTTCATTTGGTAAGTACAGCTTAATAAGCCAGTACTGAACCTTATCAGAGAGTAACCTTCCATTGGATGTCTATGATGCTGAGAAAGAGAAAGGTAAAATTGCTTAATTAAATTTCTAACCTTGGATTAGGTATTTATGTACTAATTTTCTATATTAACTTTACAGTCAAACCAAACTCTGAAAGGAATCCAGCTTTTGATGACAAGGGTAATGATATTCTTTTTTATTATTAACTTTCCAACCTAGGCTCTTTAAGCAACATTGACCCTTGTACTATCAACCCTGGTAAAACAATCAATATACTTGATTAGCTAATAATTTCTCTAGAACTCAAGTCTAATGATCCCCCAAGCAAGAGAATAATTAAAAGTAAAAGATCAGTTGATTTTTACTAACTTTTACCAAAGGTATACATACAGAACCAACAGAAAAAGAAGAGACATTTGCAAGCAATACAAACAGCAAGAAGTCTATTATAAGAGTCCCCACAATTTCAACTCTTGCCAGCCCAAGCCTTGTTGAAACTCTGGTTCATAGCAAAGTCTCTACTTCTGAGCAACCAAGTTCTTCCCAAGGATCTGGCATCATTTCTCCTGTGGTCAAGTCTGATGCTTCAGTAGTTAAAACTTCCCACACAGAGCAACCCCATGAGAATTCCCTTGGAAAGGTGCCCACTGTTTCACTTCCTGACCCTTCAAAGGTGGATCTTGTTGTACCTGTTAATGATTCAGTAACAGATTTAGCAAGATTGGCCCAAATATCTCAGAATGATAGCAAGGACCAAGATTTTAAAGCGAAATTGCCTTTGGGAATAACAGAAATGGTTGAGCCAGAATTGGGCCCTATCAAAAGTTCAGATGAGAAGCCTGATTCACATACTATAGCTACTAGTCAGGATTTGAGTCCACCAAGAAAGATGCAGCAGCCACACATTCCCATGCGTAAGCTTTGTCTTCGTAAATCCTCTCTTCCTCTGGCTCTTTCATTTCAAAAGTCTTTTTTATGAGTAAAATTACTTTTTGGTTGATATTCATTATTTCATATATAAAGTTTGGTTTTTAGGTATCTTGTAAATGGTTTTATTTCAATACAGTACTTGATTTCTGATTAAGCATACCTATAAAACCTAAATCCTTATTCTTTAACAGATAAAGCCACTTACACTTCTGTAATTACAAAAAAGAGCTTCTTCATTTGAGGTTAATAACAATAACAATTTAAAGGTGTCTTACATCAGATTTTATAAATTTAGAATCCCTTACAAACAAATCAAACAACCCCTTATTTGTATTATAGATTTAGCTTATAGTACTTTTCATGTTTGAAGATGGATCTAATATCAGATCACCAACGAGCTAAGCTTAGCTTTGGCTATCCTATGAAGTAAGCATTCAAATGTACTGTATCTCATCTTAACTTTTTCTTTGTTGTTTTTAAATATTCATTAAATTTAAAATCTGAAGCAATCACTAAAAAATTATTTGGTGCTAATATTATTAAGTTGGTATGGCAGTGTATTGTTTTCAACAAATTAATTAGTACTGTAATAAAAAGGTTACCTTTTCTGACAGTAGCATTTAAACTATTATACAATAAATTTTTATACTGTAGTTTTCAAAGCTGTTGTAACAAGAAAAATTGAGCCATCTTTAAAAATGAGCTTAAATATAAAAAATTAACTAAGCTCAACAAAATAAAAAATCAATGAATTCATATGATTAACAATTGATTTGGGCTCACTTCTATTTTGTTCTGGCTGAGTTGGTTTTCCTGTTTAGTTCATTTTACTTACAGACAACTCAATTTTGCTTGTTACAACAGCTTTGAAAACTACATTATAAAAATAAACTTACTATATGTAAAATTTGCCAAACCCCATTTTTCAAAATAAAATAGGGCTTGACTAATTAAAACTAGGCTAAAGCCATATCTTTTTTAAATAAGTGTTTTACATGAGTAAAAAGGAAAACAATTCATTTGGAACACTTTTTTATCATCTAAATTTTTATTTTGTGCAAAAAGTACAGTGGTTTTCAACGCTATGGCTCTAAGCAAAATCAAAGTGGATCCAAATCAATTGTTAATTAATATAAACACATTGGTTTTTGAGTTTGTTTGCATCTGAGTTGATTTTGCTTAATGTCATGGCTTTGAAAACTACTTTAAAAATAAAACCTTATTTTTTCTAAATAATATTTTAAGTTCAAAAATTTAACACATAAAAATTACCATAATTTAAAAAATTACTGTAAATTTTTAAAGCTACTAGTACAGTATTGATGTATCAAAAGTTAACAGAGCAGAACTTTCTAAAGAGGCAGCTTTTTGAAAAACATTACTACCTTTTTTAGCTCAATAAAAAGCTTTTAGCCTATGTAAAAATGATAGGCTATTAACAAAAGCAGTATATGAGAGCAGTCAATGCTTTTGCAATTCAAAGATCTATTAAACAAAGACTTTGGAAGCTAAAAAACTTTAATATTAACAAGGAAAGAGCAGATTCAGATATTTTATTATTATATTAAAAGGTCATGTAGTATTTTAGTACACAATAATATTATAAAACTCTTATATAAAATAAAAAATACATACTCATATTATAAGTATCATATTATAAAAATTTAAATAAAGCCATTAAGTCCAAAAAGCTTCATATAAATAAAAATATGTTAAAAATATAATGTGATTGATTGTTTCATCAACTAATTTTCTGTCAAAAATAATAAAAACTATTGTCAGAATTTTGGGATACTGAATAATTAAATGATTCAATCAATAAAGGCAGGTGTATTGCCCAAGCAGTCAAGCATCAAGTTTAACATAAAGACATGAGTGTCTGGGCTGCAGGAATGAAAAATCAACAGCCAAAAAAGATTTTGGCATGAAATAAACTACTATTGTCATTAGAAAAAAACTAGTTTTACTGCCCAATTAATGGGTACACCTCAAAAAAGATCTGATATAGGCAACTTAAGATTTGAACTATTATATTTGAAAAGTATATTCTAGAATAAAAATACTTTCAGCTAGATCATCACTAAAATAGTATATGGAAGAATCCACTAAGGATTGGGATGTCAGGCCAACTGCTCTAAGATAAAAGCCCTAATAGTCTATTTTATTGAAGAAGCTCTTATTAAATTAAGCCAGTGCAATCAAAAATCACCTCAAATTACTAGCAGTCACCCGATAGCTGGCTAGCCCTGATTTGTGGCCCAGAAAGGCATCTGTTTTCATTTATTAAATGAATAAGCTTCTGAAAGATACTATAGTGAATTTAGACAGTGGTTTTGTGAGAGAGAGGCTAAACTAAGTTTGGCTTCCTATCTTGTGAAACAAACCATCAGGATGCTATAAAGTAAAATACTGGGATAGCCACTCAAAAGGAGGATCATAGAGAGGACATAGAGCTGATCTGCAGGAATATATGATTTCAATGTCATCAGGGTCTTTTTAGACAACAGCCAAGGAGAATGTATGTGGGGGAGAGGTTGGATCCTGTGGGGGAACTCTGGTTTCTGTGAGGACTTGGGGGACTGGAGAAGAGAGAATAAAGCTACATTTTAAAGAAGAGAAAACACTGACATTAGAGGATCCTCAAGAGGGAGATCCTAGGAAGTCAGGGCCTGGACCAAGTCAGTGCCAAGCAGGAAAAGGTCCTGGGCATGAGAGGGAAAGTCTCTCACTTTTTCTACCAATAAATGAGGATTGGCAACCGCCACAAGAGCTGAGAAAGACAACTGATCCCAAAGAATTAGTGTGATGAACCACAACTACAACACAGCTGAGAAGATAATCAATGATACAGACTTGAGCAAAGGGGCCAGAATTTTCAAACTCTAGAAAAAATTTGACCTAGAGGCAGTTTGTTGGCAGCACCAAGAAGAGAATAAGTTAATTATTAGAGGGGGTGCTTTGCTGCAAAGTCTGGGACCCAGTGGTGATGCCAAGGATTGAGAGAAGGTTCAAACTCAAGATTGAAGTAACAGAAGCTAGTGGAAGCATTAGAGTAGTTTTTATACTAACTTTAAACTAAATCCCAGGATTTGAACTTGAGCTTAAAACAACAGGAGTTGGTGTAAGTGTTATAGAAGATTTTATACTAACTCTTAACCAGGAACTAGGACTTAAACTTTCAGGGCCCAGAATGCCCTGAACAGTCAACTAGCCTCTCTGGGAATAGTACAACCAACTGCGTGAAAAACCTTACCAATTGCCTTTCAGAGGAAAACCCCCCTTTTCAAATAAAAAATGGCCTGGGATTTGAGAGGCCACAAACCTTGAATCCCTGGCTTCAATTCTATTAATGAATTCAGCCCCCTTTACTATTGTGAAATGGTACATTAGGAGTGCAATCATTCAATTGCACAACTGGGCGCTCAAATTCTTGCAGGTTTTATAAATGGCTGTGGCACCTTGGCATGATGCAGCCCAAGCAAGGTTCCTGTTATACCAGCCAATGACCATTGATCCCCAGGCTCAAGTACGCAAATTCCTGTCAAAATTGTAAGTTTAACTGAAATTGATGTCATCAGATTTCTGGTGGCACAAAAGGCCACATATTCACCAGTAAGTATAAGTAGTGAGGAGAAAAAGCCCTCCTCACTTTTGACATCTTAAAATAAACAACTTTATGCCCAGGACCCATTATTTTCTTGCAGGAATTATTTATTTTTGCACCAATATAATTATTCTGTTTGCATCTATTTGTGAATTCACTACACTATGCAACTGCACATATTCATTCCCTCCTGGTTCTGCTCCTGTCACCTTGGGCAAGCCACCACGCACCTTTGAATTGAAGTTCTTTCATTCCTACCACCTGGATCTCTCACCTGGCCACCCAAGAGTGACCATTCCGCCCTCCACAAAGGAAATTCCTCCTACTCTCCCCTACCCAACACGCCTCCTGCTCAGAATTTTAGCAAGTTGGGGTTTGTTTATATCACTGTCATGGCTGGGTGTGGTACCATACCAAGGCGCTATGGTTGGAGTCCACCCTTCAGGGTACCATAACACCAAAAGCCCAATACAGGAAGGGAAAAGAGCAGGACAAGTATAGCATACCAGCTGCAAGTGGATGGTAAGCACCAAGGTGAGGTACTACAACCTCAGCAAGACTAAAGATGGTCAGGTTGACCATCCTGTATCTGCTGTGGTCATAGGGATAATCTCAGCAGAGGGTTGCAGGATTGGAGTGGGAGATATGAAGCTGCTAGTCTGTCCAGGGCTGGGCCCTGGTTGATAGTCCATAGCTACTGGTTCTACTAGGTGAAGTACTGGTGATTGATATGGTTGATTTGGTTGTGTCCAAGGTGATAAAAGGATATGGGGATTAAAAGCAAAGACTACTCTATGAACCATACACTTTATTAGATGTTGTCTGTGTCTGGCTTGATTGTAGGAAAGTGGGCTTTATACCACTCATCTGGTCTTCCTTGGAAGTGACTACTGACAGCTTCTTGGTGAACTTTAGTAGCCCATCCTTTGGTCACAGGTACTTTGGGTGAGGAGGAGAAATACTTGAGAACAGGGGATAGGGTCCCAAGAATCTTGGACTGGATTGGGGAAGGAAAGTTCACTGGGTCTGGGCCATTGGATTGTTTGGTTGAATCATGGCTGTGGACTGTACTGGGGACTAGGTTTGGCACATCTGGTTTTATCTTGAATTCAGTTGGATTGTTGGAAGCTTATTGGTGGCTAATTATGTTAAGTTCAATAATTTGGGACTGGGGTTGCTTGAAAGTTTGGACTTGCTTATGGGCAGAGGAATTGTCATCTGCAGGTGAATATTCCTGGCTAAATAGCTTTTCTTCACTTCTTGAACCAATGAAATAATTTCAAACTCCAGGTGATTTGAGGGTTGCATTGGCTTGGGACTCTTCTTCAAAAGGATTTATTTGATTGGGAGTGGATTCTGGATTAACCTCCTGCAGGTGATGTTTTATCACATCAGTGGATGTACTGACATTTGCATTGGGATTTGGCTGGGTGGTGGCAGTTGGATCAGGACTGAATGGGGAGTGCAGATTGAGGACAGAAATCTTCAGTTCAGAAGAGCTGGCAAGCCAAGTGGGAACTGGGGTATTTCCCAAGTTATTCAGCAAACCCATTTGGTACTGGATTTGCTGAATAACCCAAAAAATATCATTAAAGTCAAGGTGGGAGCCACCTGGCTCATTTGTAGCATTGGAGCTGGTGGCTCTGCTACTGTTGGGGGCCACCAGCCCCCTGGTCTAGTTAACAAACTGGCACTGGTTGCTTTATTACTTTCTGTTGTGTTTAAATTATTTAAACCAATCTCTCTTTTGAGAATTGGTTCCCACCTGCCCTGGTGGTTCAAACAGGGTTCAATTCCCCCAGGGGTTGCTTGTGTTTTTTTTTGACAGGGAAGGACACAGGTTCAACCCTGGTAGTCAAATTTCTGGGCTTGCTGGCCCTTACAATAACAGTATTGGGGCTGGATGAACAGGTTGTGCCCCACACTGAGAGCCGGTGTCCCCTAGCTACAGCAGTGAATTACCTAGTCAGAATAGCGCCAATTGTGTTCATGGCCTTCCAGGCCCGGCCCGCCTTTCCAGTGGGAGTACTGCCAGACTCTGACTTAGGCCATGACACAAACTTAAAATTAAAGCAAGAGCAGGTTGTGTAAGTACTATAGCAGATATTATAATAACTATCAAATCTTCTTTAGGGTCTTGTTGCAAATGAATCAATGATAGTTCAGTATTTGATTGGGGAAGACAACAGTCCAATAGAAAGGACAAGAATAAGAATAATAAGATAAGGTTTATTGGTTGTTATTGTGACTAATATACTATAATTGGAAAGCCACAAGGCACACCAGGGGGTAGCACAGTGACAGGTTCCATATAAGGCTTGGGACCTTGTAATAACTTGCACAAAGATCAGTATGTTGAATTGGCAGCACTCCTAATTAGGAGATAGTGTCCGTAATTCAACATTGTCATCAGATTGATTCATGCCATTAGATAAATTAGCAGGCAAGGAGGGAATCTTGTTTGCAAAAGTCTGAACTCAAAATTAAAGTTAAAAAGTATAAGTCAGTGCCAAAGCTTCTAAAAAAACTACTAGTGTTGCAACTGAATCAATTAGAGTTCATTACTTGATTGGGGAAGACAATAGTCCAATAGAAAGCACAAAAGTAATAGGATAAGATGTAGTTTATTGCAGAATATTGTGGTTAATATACTATATGGGGGAAAGGCACAAGGCCACAGGGGGTGGCATGGTGGTGTGTTCCATGTAGGGGTTGAAGCCAAGGAATAACTTGTGCAGGAATCAGCAGGTCAAATTGGTAGCACTACTAATGTCAGGAATTCAGTTCACCTGATTCTTGTCAATAAACATGATGGGCCACCAATTTTGGATAGTCATGGTAGTTTTGGTTATTTTGAAGCTCCTAAGAATGAAGTATCAGTTAGTAGTAATTGCTCTTTATTACCTTAATATTACAGTTTGATTAAATTTGATACAGGGACGGGGATCAAACTCGCACACTTCTGAGACTTAATCAATCACCTAGGAAGCAAAGTTAATACTGAAATTAAGCTCAGCCAATTGTTACCTCCAAAATTCAATTGTAGCCAATCAAACAAAGACCAAACAACTTTGAACTGTCTTTTTTGCTCCCCTGGTGATGTTGGCACGCTTTTGGACTCTTCTGTTGCTAACCTTATACCATTGTCTTCTGCTTTACAGTTTCAACCAACTCCAGGTCCCCATCTTTGTGGAGTAAACCAAGCCATGCCTGACAGTCAGAAAATTAAGATAAGAACATTGTAAGAATTCTGTTGAGAAGATTTTAATTATAAGGGATTAATTTATTTCCCCCCAAGTTTAAAGATCCTAACTGCCCATTCTCCAGAATTATCTCCAAATCTCCTTTTCTTATTTCCACTATATTACTTTCTTGTTACCATGCTATAAAAAGCTGGTAATCTATATTTCATTATCTTTTCAATCCATAAAATCTACATTCACCCAAGTGAATCTTTTGAAAATTTCTTAGCTTGACTTAAACCATTTAAATCCTAAACCATGAGATTACCCAAGACTCCTTTTATGGAGTCTCTTGGGTATAAATGGGTATATTGGATGGTCTTGTTGCCAACTGTACTGGCCAGCATTTCAATAGGTTCACATGCTGATTCTGGTACCTCTCCTAAGGCACAATTCTTAGACAGCTTCTAGTGCAAGTGATACCAGAAGTATGGTATACCACTACCCTCTTGTCACATGTCCCACCTTGCAGAGAAGAAACCAAGGACTACCAATCTGCCTACCAGACACCTGAACCCCAAGTCTTCTGTCCCTTGTCTTCTGCCTTCCTATTGTATTACTTGGGGACGTTGTGGGGTTCCTGTACACCAGTCCCCAAAGTGTGTCCTTGGTCATAGCCAGGGACTAGCTGGAAGGGGTTGTCATTCTCTAGTAAGGGAAAATGTATCTCAGAAATATGTATAGGGGTCAAAATGGGCTTTTATTCACTCTCAGAAGGAAGATCCCCTTAGAAATCTTCTTGTATATGGCCCGGTGGGTCAGGAAAACAATATGGGTTTGCCAATACTTGGAGTCTTCCAACAATATCTTGGGCTCCTTGTACTTGGTCTTGGACTCCTGCACCTTAGTCTTGGACTTCTACTCCTTAGACTTGGACTTCTGCGCCTTAGAATCAAACTCCTGCACCACACTTAGGATCCAACTCCTTATTCTTGGGCTCCTGCTCCATTATCTTGGGCTTAAGCTCTCTGTATATCTTTAGTGGCCTTGGTATTCCACTTGTATCAGTCCAACCAAGCTCCTGCTGGTGATAAAAAAGCTTCCAAAAACCTCTTGGCAGAAACTCAAAAGGCCTGGGAAAGATCCTGTAACTTTCTAGACAGCCACCTTCTTATAGTGTCCTTTTCCCAACGGTTTTGCCTTCAAAATGGCTTTCTTAAGAAGCTTAAACTGTTGTTGCTCACTTTTCCCTATAATAACTTAAGTTTAAATACTTACTTTCTCAAAAGTTTAAAGTTTTAATTCACTATTTCCTTGCTTATACTTTAAGCTTTTGGCTTCCAACCAATCATTTTCATCAGGAAACCTTCCAGAACTCAACCAATGAGTGCAGAGCGCAGAAATAGACCATTTCTGAAGTTCCACTGGGATCCAACTAAGAAATCAATTTTGATTGCTCAAATTGCTCAAATTGACAACTCTTTGTGCACCAAAGCATTAACCAGTCCATTATTCCGGCACCAGTCTTTCTTGCATTCAACCTGAACCCATTTAAATAGTAGAATACTATTTAAATTGTTATTTTTTGAACCTCTCAACATTTTCCCCATATATTTACAAATATAGTAAAATCCAAGGAAAACGTCCCGTCAAAATAACTTTGTATCCAGCTCTCATAGCAACATACCTTCATATATCCTAGGAACTTAATAAATAAATATCTTAACCACACTTCTATCCACATTCCTTCTTGATTTTAATACTAAACCAAGGCAAAACATTCCACATTTTTCCCTTTTGGAAAATCAATTTGGCAAAATCTTGGCTCATTTCTATGGACCACCAGTCCTTCACCATCATCTTCTGGTCCTTTGGCCAGCTCATTTCAGTCTCCAACAGCTCAGATCAGTCCTAAAGCTACTTCTTCAACAAAATTCACTAAACTTTCACTTGGTCAACATAAGCCCTGCCTGAAAATCACCAAAAATGTGAACTCACAGACATACTTCTTCTTAAGACGCTTCAACCTGCTGTTAGGCAGGTATTGTTTTATTGGAGAATTATTTTATCTCGGAATGGTGTGCTTGCCTGTAGGTTCCTTGATAACTGGATTAAACCCTTCTGCTATCATTTATCACCTAGGAATATTACTTCATAGTGGGTGGGTGCCTGACAGCTAATTAGGAGAAAGTGCCTGCAGTAAGATGCTGCCATCAGATTGGTTTATGTTGTTAGTTGTGTCAAGGGGCGGCTCATTGAGCGCCCCCTGTGTATTGTGAGATACATTGGCAGGCAATACAGAAGACTTGATTGCAACACTAGACATTCCAGGAAGGACCAGAAAGCAGAAGGGGAGCCTTAAAAGGGGAATTTTAAAGGCAAGATATCTGAGAATGGTTTTAAGAAAGAGAATCATCAGAGAAAATTCCTCAAAGTTTTAACTTTGTTAATTGAAAAATGAGCAAGCAAGGAACCAAAAGTCTCTATTGCTAATTTTAAGGGTCAGAACTGGGGTTTGGGAGGTCACATGATGAGAAGAGTGAATCCAATTGACTGGAAGAGGATTTTTGCAAACTCAAGTCAGGGATGTTGAACAGTTTCTCAATAATTTCTGGCTTGACTTCTGATTGGTCAACTCCTATGGAATACTTCAGGTACCCATTAATTACAGTTAAATATGAAATTATTGACAGCAATTTGGTAACTTTTGATTGGTTATCCCTTATAGTTTCAAAAGCAGTCAACACCAGGTCAGTAGATAGTCCAAATCAATCAGGGGTTTGTCCCACAATGGGGGCAATGAAAGCAGGGGGATCTATAGGGTATACCAGCACAAATATCATATTCACTGTATGTGTTAAATCCTCTAAAGAATTAAGAGGTTTAGCCAGTTTCTGGAAGGTTTTCTTTGTTTAATGGGGGAAGAGTGTCCTATTTAGAGCCAAGGGAGGAAGTACCTTTACACTATAGTTAACTTTAAAGATCCCACAGAGTTTATTATGTACAGTACTGAGTCTTGTAGGAGGTCTTTTCAAAGGACTATATCATTCCAGGAGAGACAATTTATTGACCTTGTCCTTGTTCTTGTCCTTAACCTCACCAAAAATATACACAATCTCCCTGAATCACTTATAAAATCAGGTGCATATCTTTGATAGATCTACCACTTCTAAATCTAAAATACAAACCAGGTAGGATATGATGTGAAGCCAGGTATTTGAGACACATACACTCCACCCTTTGTTTAAGTTCAAAGACTTTGTTTTATGAGAGGTCATTGCACATAACCCACAAAAATGCCTTCATTGTACACCAGAACCCAGGAGTAATTAAGATGTCCTCAAGAGGGAACAAATAGGTGCTCTTTTACACCAATAAAATCAAAAAAGTATTAGATGATGTTTCAAATACCTGAAAATCATCAGCTAAGATGAATAGAGTACATCAAAAACAAAAGTCATCCACTTGTGGTTTCTGTCCATGAAAACTGTCACAGTAGATTCCATAATGTCAGGAATTATTTGCCCAAGTTGGAAGGCTAGAAAAGCCAGAAACCTGTTATCTAAGTTAACTGATTTGATAGATTTAAATCAAACATTTGATCAAAATGGGTTACCACTGCTCCATTCTGCCATCTGGATTTGATTCCCCCTTGCAAGCTGACGCTGATAAATTGATGTAATCTGAGAGTCACTTGATACAACCTCATTTATCAGCACGGTCATCAGAAATCAATCACACAAGGGTTCTTTGCAAACTGGACTAGATACTTACTTGAAAATGCAGAAGGAATAGGGTCCAAGGATACAGGTGGTATTGCTTAGTCAAATTTTGATATATATGAGAAACTTTTCACTGTTCAACTCTTAAAAGTTGAGTCCTCCCAAATTTTTAATCAAATAAAATCAATATTCCTTTAATCTAACTTTATTTATCAATACATCCTGAAGTTGGCTTGCTGTGTTACATTCCTTATAATTTAATTCTTAGCCAAATTATTACAGGAATATGGGGTCCTGCTGTTGGCACGTTGTTGTTTTCTCCTCCCAATGTCAATTCCATGCCCTCTAATATTGGAGTTGTCACCCCCATATATGAAGCAGAGACATTGGTTCCATCTGAATGTCCTGAATTCTATGCTGAAGACAACCTGATTCTCTCTAAGGCTATTTATCTCAGGCTCTTTTGGTTAGGGTTATTCATTCTGCTTAGCCCTTTTATATCATTTGAAAATTTTACAAAATAATATCTGAAGCTTTGTTGGTGGTTAATTATCAATTCTATGTGGATTCGGGTGGTAATTACCCACTACATGGAGACTGCTTCTTACTATTCAACTATTTTCATCACAAAAACCAGCTGTACCCAACTAAATCCATAAAAGTGTCATAAAATGTCTAGGAAATATATTGAATCACCTCATGATGCTCAAGACCTTTAAAAAAACTAAAAATAAATAAAATTAGTATTATTGATATAAAAATGCTTTTTGATTTTATTCTCCCTCACTTGAAACTTATATTGACTGTTCAGGAGATGTGTCCTTTAAGAAGGAAAGCTGTTTTTTTATAAGAGCAAGCAGCATGCCACAAATTCTTCCAAAGGATGTCTTGGAGGGGATAGTCCCCCTCTTACTACCTGAGAGCCATAAATGAAGTTGGTTTTTTGTTTTGGCAATCAACTACTTATTTAGGTAGGTTAAGAAGTCTTTACATCACATCTACTGGTAATTTTTCAAAGCTGAGCCTAAGGACACTTTTTTGACTGTTTACTCTAACCAGATGTAGTATTATAATAAGAAATAGAATTTATACTTTTTCAAGAAGAATCTAGTAGTTCTCTAACCTTTTGAGATAAATGTATGTTACTAAGTTAGGAACACATAGGTTCAGTCACAAAAAATTTCAACTGGAACCAGTTGAAGGTTAATTTGCTCAATAAAACTTCCATTTATCTATAGCCGGAAAACAAATACAGTCAATCATACAACAAAAATAAAGTCAAATACTGAATTCTGAAAATGAGATACCAAAAACATGGAACTCAAATTCAAAACACACACAATCCAGTCACTTCCTGAAGAATTCTTCATCAAATTTGATTATGAGTGTGTGGCAAATATGATAAAAACAGAGAGTGTATGAGGTTCATTCACAAAAGTGATGAGCTCAAACACAAAACAACTCATTTTTGAAAATATTGATTATTTTTAGGGCTAAAGTTGGAAATAGTGGATTTCAGGAGTGAATCCACCAAAATCTATTCAGGGAACTACAGCATTATTTTTAATGTATGTGCATCTAAATTTGGGCATTTATGTCCAAGAGAATGTCTCAAAAAAGAGTACACACTTAAATAAAATTAATTTTTAGAAAATACTTTGCTTTTCTGTTTTTAATAGAATTTTTATTGCATTTTGTTTAAAATGAGTTTTTCAAGTGAAAGTAACTTTGATGTTGTTAAGGAGCAGTGCCAGGATCTACTTCAAGCTCAGGCTGCTGATCAAGGGAGGGCAACCACTGTGTTTCCTGTGTACACCCAATTCAATTCAAGTTGTGAGGAGGGTGATTTATATGTGTCACCAGCAGCATCCACAAGTGGCTTTTCCACTATTCAATATGGTGCTCCCCAAGAACAGGCCCAACCTGCAACTGTGACACATTATGGAGACTGGGCAACTGTGGCCACCTCCATCCCTATCCAATCATCTCTCAAGAATTCAGGCAAAGTTAACCTTGCCCTTTCTAATCTGGGTTCCCTTATTCCTCAAGCCCTCCAAAAATGTCAAGTCATAACCAATGAGGTGATAGATGATATTGTGAGCCTCAAAAAGAGTGGTGTAAATTTAGCCAAAATTGCCACTCAGCTTAAATTTACCAAGACAGTGATCAAGCAGGAGTTCTGGGCCCTGTTGAAGAGAGGTGGTACCAAGCTGACCAAGAAGCCAAATAAACAGCAAGATTCTCAGATCAAGGAAGCATATCCCATCATGTTTGACCTTCTGCAACGTGACCCATACCTCCAATTGACTGAGGTATGCTGCTTACTTGGGCTCCAGGGCATATTCATTGCCAGCCGCACAGCACAGCTCTGGATGCATGGGCTTGTAGTCAGTGTTCTGATTCTGACCAATCAACCAGATGATGAGTTAGATGATGGCTCTGATTTTCCCAATGACCCTGCAATTGGTGCCACCATCCCCCACTGCCTGTTCTCTATTCTGGACAATTTCATATTTATAGTCTATTTAAGTTGTCATTACAAGTCCATGATTATGGCACTTTGAGTGAAAAGAACGCCCCCAAGGGCAAAAAGAAGGAACCAGAGGGGATTGTGATTGGTGTGTTCCTTGAAGCTTCCACAAAGGGATGTATTTTACTGGACTGCAACCAGTTACATCAATGGTTACTGGTACAGAAAATTCCTCTCTAACCTTCTTGCCACCTGGAGCTTGGCCAATTCAAAATTCTAAATCTTTCTGAGCCATCAAATGGAGTACGCTAAAGTGGTCTCCAAGAAAATACAAGCAGACAGCCACAAAATCTCAATTTTGCCTGCCAGCCATGTCAATATTCACCTGGGTGATGTGTTGTTCTTCAACATTGGATACACTATCCATGGGCGCAACCCCACAACCTTCAGCTAGGTGGTTAGTGCAGCCAATGTCCGCACTGTGCTGTTTCCTTGTCAGAAGGTCACTGACATGTTCACAAAGATGGCACTGAATTCCCACAGCAGCAGTCAATCATCAAAGGATCCCCAGCTGCCCTCTTGCAATTCCCTGGTGTACAAGCCAATTGTTGTCCTCCCTGAGTCTGAATATGATGTCATGCATCATGCATTCCTCCAAGCCGCTCAAGGCACTCAATTGTCACTGGGTTCTCCAGACACCCTAGTCCCCATCCCTTCCTCCCAGGTGACCAGCACCAACCCCTCCCGCCCAGCCAATCAAGTCCTCCCCCCACAATCCAGCTTGCCAACTAGTTTGCCCTGGCCAAGCCCATTTTGCCCAATATAACTTGCCCCAATATTTTTTATTTTATAATATATATTGGTTTAACTTTTACATATTTTTTATTGTTATAATATATAATATACATATAAATACAGTGATGATTGATTTTTATCATGTCACAAGTTAAAATTGACTGCTTAAATATTTATTAATTCTATTGTTTTCTATTATACTTTAATATTTTTGAAGAGCTATAATAAAACAAATCTAAAAACTACTGGTGCTAAAGATCAGCCAATTTAAATGGGCGTACATTTGTGCTGTCTTTGTGCTATCTCAGACAAGAAACTTCTCAGTTATTGTACCCAGTTTAACTTAATTAAAAAAGCCTATTAAAAATAAGAATAGTCTTTGTTTGAAAATTGGCACACCAACTTGTGGCCAATCTAGCACCAGAGAACACAGTAGTTAGGTGCTAGATTGACCATAAGTTGGTGTTCCAATTTACAAGGAAAGACATGTCTTATTTTCAACAGGCTTATTTAATTAATTTAAACTGGGTACAATAACTGAGGCGTGTCTGGTCTGAGCCAAGCACAAAGACAGCACAAATGTATGCCCATTCCAATTGGCTGGTCTGTAGCACTTATAGTTTTTAGATTTGTTTTATTGTAGCACTTCAAAATTTCTAATTTCTAATAGAAAACAATAGAATTATTAAAAATAATCCATCTCACCGCATATACTATCTGAACTGTATGATCTACATATAGCCCCTGATTGTTATTATTTTTATAACTTTGTGTTTCAAAAATAATTAGCATACTGATTCAAGAGCAAATTATATTGTACTTGGACAAAACATGTACATGAAAAAACATTTTGTTCATAATAATAAGAATGGGTTAGTTTACACACTCTGAAATATATGATCTACATATAACCCATGGAAGTGGCTATCTTTTAATAAATATGTGCTTTGGGTCAAACTTGGCATGCTGATTCAAGAAAAAATCATATTTTCTTGAAAAAATATGTTCATGATACCAAGAATGGGTTGGTATATACAATAAATGTAAGGGCCAGCAGTCAAAGAAACACAGCAACCAGAGTCAAACCCACACACAACATTGTGGAACAAAAACACAGTCAACCGTGCAAACCTACCTGGGGAATCAAACCCCAATCAAACCATCAGGGCAGGTGGCAAACAAATCTTGAAAGAGAATTCAGTTGTAATTTGATAAATACAACAGAAATTTACAAAGCAACCAGGGCCAGTACTTCAACTGAACCAGGGGGCTGGTGGCCCCCAACAGTAGCAGAGCCACCAGCTCTAATGCTACAAATGAGCCAGGTGGCTCCCATCTTGACTTTAATGATATTTGCTGGGCTATTCAGCAAATCCAGTATCAACTAAGATTGTCAAATAACTTAAAAAATCCCTCAGTTTCTACTCAGCCTGCCAGTTATTCTGAACTGGAGATTTCTGTTCCTAATCAGCTCCCACAATCTAGTCCTGACCCAACTTTCACTATCCAGCCAAACCTTAAAGCAAATGCCATTACTCCAACTGATATGATAAAAAATCACTTGCAAGAAGATGCCAGAGCCCACTCCCAATCAATCAAAGCCAGATGAGGAAGAATACCAAGCAAATGCAACTCACACATCATCTGGAATTTCCAACTACTTCATTGGTTCAAGAAGTGAAGAGGAGCTGCTCAGCCAAGAAGATTCACCTGCAGATGACAATCCCACCACCCATGAGCAAGTCCAACCTGCCAAACAATCCCAGCCCCAAATTATTGAACTTAACATAATTAGACACCAATAAGCTTCCAACAATCCAACTGAATTCAAGATAAAACCAGATGTGCCAAACCTAGTCCCCAGTACAGTCCACAGCTATGATTCAACCAAACAATCCAATGGCCCAGACCCAGTGAACTTTCCTTCCCCAATCCATTCCAAGATTCTCGGGACCCTATCCCCTGTTCCCAAGAGTTCCTCTTCTTTACCCAAAGTGCCTGTGACCAAAGGATGGGCTGCTGGAGCTCACCAAGAAGCTGCTAGTAGTCACTTCCAAGTAAGACCAGATGAGTGGTATAAAACTCACTTCCCTAAAATCAAGCCAGACACAGACAACATCAAATAAAGTGTATATTTCATAGAGTAGCCTTTGCTTTTAATCCCCATATCCTTTTATCACCTTGGACACAACCAAATCAACCAGATCAATCACCAGTACTTCATCTAGTAGAACCAGTAGCTATGGAGTATCAACCAGGGCCCAGCTCTGGACAGACTAGCCACTTCATATCTCCCACTCCAATCATACAACCCTCTGCTGAGATTATCCCTATGACCACAGCAGATACAGGATAGTCATCTTGACCATCCTTAGTCTTGCTTAGGTTGTGGTGCCTCATTTTGTTGTAAATTGTTCACTTGCAGCTGGCATGCTGTACTTTTCCTGCTCCTTGCCCTCCTGTATTGGGTATTGGTGCCGCAATACCCTGAAGGGTGGACTCCAACCATGGCGCCTTGCTATGACACAACTCCTGGCCATGACAATAAACATACATAATGATGAGGAGCGCCTTTTGGGGAAGCTTCAAATATGGAATTGAAAAAGAAGAGAAGTATCTTTTATTGGATAATACTTTAATCTTATATAGATTTAGCATTGGCGGAGATTTAGTTGGATCAAACCTAGGGGTTGGTCATGTGCAGGATGGGTTCAAGCCACTGGATACTTGGACAGTCATGTGATATTGCTTGGTTGCCATTTCCGGTATGTAAAACTTTATATTGGGAGGGCACCATATCAGGCAATGACTGGATGTTCAGTGAGTTAGCGGTAGCCAGAATAATTGAAATCCAGATCCTTGACACCCCCTTAAGGGGTTACTCTAGTACATCAGGAGGGGGCTTTGTCTTGACGGCTGCCGCCTGATGACCCTGGAGTTGTTTGCTAGTTGGTACCAGTTGGGTCAAGTGTTCTTCTTTGCTAAGGTGGAGACAGGTTCTGTGGTATTTCTTGACAACAGGGTTTTTGGCACCTTGGAATTTCACTAGATAGGTGTTTCTGTCTGGTCTGTACTTGATGAATCTTCCTGGTCCTCTGTGTACTGAGTCTAGCTTCTTTCTGTTTCCAGCCAGGACCCAGACAGGGGAGTTGATGGGGAGTTGTTTATCTGTAGAGGTTACCTTTTGTGTTTTGAGCCTTTTTATTTCTGCTATTTTAGCTTTGAGGCGTGTGTGTTATAGATTTGGTACTTGTTATACTGTGGGGGGGGTTTTCTGGGGGGATCTTTACATATGGTTGCTTGTTACAGGTAATTATCTCTGGTTTGTATCTGTATGTTAGTTCAAACAGTGATTAGCTTGTCCCTTGATTGGTGCAAACCCAGGATACTAATAATGCATATTTTATGTATAGTGATCATGTTTCTTTGGCTTTGCCATCCATTATTTTCTCTATGGTTCTGATAAGGCTGCTGTTACGGTGTTCAAATCTGCTGTTAGCCTGTGGCCTGTAGGGTGAGGTTGTGGAATGTTTGATGTTCTTTGCTTTTAGATTGTTGTTTACTACATGACCTGATAACTCTGTTGCTCCATCATTTATGATGTAGTCTGGAGAGCTGTAGTCAGCTATGATTGCTTTGTTAATTAATTGGTTTATTGTTTCTGCTTTGTGGTCCTTTGTTGCCCAGCAGATGGGCCAGCATGTAGCAAAGTCAATGGCTACAATTAGGAATGTTGCTTTGTATTAGTTTCTGTAAAGGGGCCCACTACGTCCAGTCCCCAAACCTTGAATGGTTCAGGGTCAGGTGCTGGGTTGACCGTTTGCTGGAGAGCCTTTGTGCTGGTGTATTTCTCGCACACCGTGCACTTTTTCAGAACATCAATTATATATTGTTTGAGATTGGGCAACCATAATATCTCTTTTAGTGTGAGGTATAGGTTGTTAGCCTTTGTATGTCCTAGTAGGCGGTGATGTCTTAATATGGTATCAACTCTTTGTGCAAGTGGGATGACAGGACATGTTTGTTGTTAATGATTTGATACACAGTGCTGTTTGATACATGGAAATTTTTTTGTTTCTTATCAATGTATTGTAGGTTAGTTGATGTGTTGAGGGGTCTTTCCCTTTGGTTTTGTACTCAGTATTATATAGGTTTGGCCAGTCAGGGTCCAGGTGGTCAGGGTGATCTTCTCTTAGCTGACATAGCCTAGAGATAGCATCAGCTGTGACCAGCTCTACCCTCTTTTGTATTAGATATCCAGATTAAGCTGCTCCAGCAGGGACATCCATTTGGCTTGTTGCCATGCAAGTACATTCTGATTTTTAAAGTAGATTAGTGATTTATGGTCAGTTAGTACTCAGACGTTTAAATGCCCTTCTAGATAACATCTCCATTTCTTGCATGCGTGATATATTGCTAGCAATTCCTTATCATGTATTGGGTACCTCTGCTCAGTGTTAGTTAGTTTTTTACTTTAAGAACATTCTGGCAGGAAGTCTTGCTGCCCTGGCTGGTGGATGTGTAGGACTGCGCCAATGGCGGTGTCACTGGAATCTGACTCAAGCTTGTAGCACCCGTTGTTATTAGGGTATTGCAAGATTGATGCTTCAATCATAGCTTGTTTTAATAGTTGAAACTTATTGTCACATTCTTGTGTCCAGATGAATTTCTTTTTAGCATGATCCTTGGTTAAGTTATCAATTGATGTGGTGAGCTTTCCACAGTCTTTGATGTATTTCTTTAGGAAAGCTACCATTCTGAGAAAGCATCTAACTTATTTACAGAGGTGGGGTGTTGCATTTTGTTTATGGCTTTTATTTGTCTGGATCTGCATTGATGCCACCGTCCAAGACAATGTGGCCACAAGAACAGGAGTTCCTTTTCCATAAATTGGCACTTACTTGGTCTTGCATAAAGTTTGTGCTTTGCAAGTTGATCAAGGTCTTGCGGAAATGAGTGAGGTGTTCCTATTTTGTTTTCAAGAATATGATGATATTGTTGAAGTAACATAATGTATTTGAGAGGCCATTTAGCGCTTGGTTCATCATGGCAACAAACGTTGCGGGAGTGTTGGTCATCCCAAAGCTCATTATCCTAAATTCAAAGGATCCAAATTGCATCAGAACGCAGTTTTTGGTATGTTCTTTTCTTTTACTTCAACTTGGTTATAACCTGAGGTGAGGTCAATTTTGGAGAAAAATTTGGCTCCTGAGAGTCTTGCAAACAGATCCTCTATGAGTGGGAGGAGAGATTTATTCTTTACTATGCTTGCATTTAGTGCTCTGTAGTCAGTTACTAGACGGAGAGTGCCTTCCTTTTTCTTTACACAGAATACTGCTGCCCCCATGGGGATTCAGACAGGTGAATGAATCCTTTGGCTAGGTTGTCCCCAATGTGGGTTTTGAGAGTTTGGGTCTCCATGGGGGAGAGTCTGTAGAGGGGTGCAGATTTAAGCATGGCTTTACATAGGTTGATGCTGTGTTTGACCTCCTGTTTGGGTGGTAGCTCTGTGAGCTCTTCCTTAAATATGTGAGTGTATTTGTTTAGAAGTGCCGCAAGTTCTGGGCATTGAATCTTGGTTGTTTGCATATTATTGAATTTGGTGTATCTCATTATGTGGAGAGTACTGTCTTTGGTTAGATGTTCTGAGTTATCTTGGTTTATGACCTGGACAAATAGTGTGTCTCTTAGAATAAGGTTGTTAGTTTTTTGAGAATATTAAAATTGACTCTGTTGCGTTTGATGGTCATGGTTTTTGTTTTCCAACTTACACTGGGGTTCACTAGGGTAACAAGTCCATGCCTGCTACAATGTTATAGTTTATGTTGCTCATGACAAGTCCTTTGATGGACGGTTTTATTCCTTGGAGGTCAATTCTGAAGGGAGTTGTTTTGCTTTCAAGTAGGACTTTTGATTTGTCTGCCATTCTGGCATATTTGAAGCAGGGTTTGACAACTGGTATTTTGTACTTGGTTAAAAATGGTTTGTTAACCATGGTGTGTTGTGCACCAGAGTCAAATAAAATTTTATGTGTATGTGATTTGTAAATGCATGGGTATACAAGAAGTTGTGAGCAATCTTTAATTTTTACGTTCATAAAAATGGAGGATTGCGGGACATGTGGGATGTGCACAGCAAAATTTGTGCCTTGGTACAGTTTATTGTCAAGTTGGGGGGAGACAAGGGCCCTTAAGCCTGTTCCCCCTCCTCTTTTCCCTGTTACTCTGTTTCAAGACCCTTAAGGTCAGAGAATGTGGGGTCAGATTCATAGCAGGTTGCTGTTTCAGCATTGTTTACTTTGGCGGTGACCTCTTTCTTGAGACGGGAGCAGTTTGTGCATTGGCTGCAATTGCCATTGTTACAATTTAGTTGCTGTTGGTATGATTGATGTTTTGGCGCTTTTTGCCATTGGATTTTTCTCTGCCATTGCAGTTTGAGGAGCAATTGCCGTTGTGTGCAGCATATTCCATGTTTGCGCGTTTTTCTGCATGCTTGGCTTCTGCAATGAGCGCGGGCATGGAGGTATTAGCCTCTGGACAGATGAGGGCAGCAACAGAGGGTTTCATTCTCTTGATGAATAGGCTCCGGTATTTATGTTGTCAGCTTGCGCTGGATTTTGAATTTTGCGGTGTATTTCCTCAAACTTGTTGGCGTAGGCCGTGATAGTGGTCTTCCAAGGAAGATCACTGAGCTGTATTGCAATGTCTTGGAGGGATTCAGTGATGCAGAAATTGTGTGTGATGTCCTCTTTGAATTCTTCTTAGTTTTTAAGCTGGTTGTCAGTTTGTGAGCCAACCCAGGTGGCAAACCAGTTAGCTGCGGCCTCATACAGGCACTTGCTGGCTTCCTGGACCCATTTTTTGTGGGGGAATGTGGCTGGCGCAGAGTTTAGCGGCTGAGTGGTCTGGCTAGTTAATGACGTTTTCTTTGTTTTTACCAAAGAACTTGTTGATACCAATGTACTTGGTGTTGGTAACTTCACCTGTGATAGGTGGTTATGCATTTATTTGTGGTTGAAGAGAGCAACTGTATTGATTTAGCTTGATGCATGCTTTGGGAATGACCAGTCCTTTGAATACGGTGCATCCACTAGGTATATCTTTATCAATGTTGTGGGCGCGGAAGTACATTTTCTGGGTATCCTGAGATGTGGCCTGGTTGAGTACGTGAGCAAAAGTGGGCGGGTTTTGGTCAGTCATTTTCTCTTTCATGGGCATGGTCAAAAAATTGTAGTGCTACCAGTGATGAGGAGCGCCTTTTGGGGGAGCTTCATATATAGAATTGAGAAAGAAGAGAAGTATCTTTTATTGGATAATACTTTAAGTTTATATAGATTTGGCTGTGATGGATATTTAGTTGTATTAAACCTAGGGGTTGATCATGTTCATGATGGTTTCAAGCCACTGGATACTTGGGCAGTCATGTGATATTGCTTGGTTGCCATTTCCAGTATGTCAAACGGTATATTGTAAGGGCACCAAATCAGGCAATGACTGGATGTTCAGTGAGTTGGCAGTAGCCAGAATAATTGTACATCCAGATCCTCAACATAGCTTTAAAAATCCCTAAAGCTCACAAAAACATTTCCCTGGCTGATCATTCCCAAGGAGGCATTCTTCCCCAACAAGAAGAAAAAGATAATGTAAAGTTCTGTGGGCTACCATTAGCCCTGAATTGGGATGTTTTTCCCAGACTGTCAAAAAAGGCAGCCCATGTGCAGAAAAAACCCCTCTAAAGCCTGGAGGACCTGACCCACTCAGTAGATGAGCCCTTTGGGTTGGCCTTCACGGTTGAAACCCCAATTCCTTCTCTGGAGTCCCCTCCAACTGTGGAGGAGACCCTAATCCAGCTGGATTGTTTGCTTTCCTGGTGCCGTCTGTTTTGAGACAGCTGGCGGGCCAACAAAAAAACGCAGGCCACAGGGCACTGGGTGTGCCTAACTTGCAGCCTGGGGAAATTGGGTATAAAATCCTACAGTCAGCGGAATCTCAGTCAAGCAATTCCTCCAGTCTGAAAGTCCCTTGGCCCAAAATAATTGAGTTTGGGAGACCTCCAGTTGGGACGTCAGAGGAAGGCATTAGGGGTAATGTGGACCCTGAGTCCCTGGAAGGTTCCTAGCCAACCAGTTAACTGTACTATACACCCGGGCCTGCTGCTCTATTTTCTTGGGCCCAAACCATGGGAAGTTTGGGCAGTGATTTTCAACTGGCTCCCCTTTAGATTGCTTTCTGATAACCCCTTTTAAAAAAACCCTTGCCTTATCACCCCCCATTGCATATAATGGAAGCATGGGTTGCCAGGTCCCTTGCTTACCAAATCCAATTATTGAATGAAACTCCTGACTTTGCAAATCCTTTTTTGTTTTGAAGTTTCATTTTTAATAAAGGTTATTCTCTTCCCTCCTGATTCTGTCTGGTTTGTTTGCCCACCCTCCCTACTGCCCACCTGCCTGTGGGTTTATGTTGAGAATTGATCCAAGAGGATCTGAACTTGGGCTGAGTTCTTGATATTCCCCCAGTACTCACAGACTGTCCACCCGTAAGTTTTGGTAGAACACCCCCTCTGTTACCATGTTGCCTTCTTTATATAAGGGAGCCATGATGATATTAGTGCCCATCTTCTTATTGTTTCAGTCCACCAGCCCTGGTATTTGGAACAAACTTACTCTGATTGCTCAATTTCCTGGTTCTACTCCTGGTCTGCTTTCTAATGCCTTCTGTCATTTTTCCCAGGTCCCCACCATCCTAGCTAAATTTGCCTAGTTGCCTTGGTTGGTCCCTTATCCTAAGGGGGTTTCACCCTCTGTCAAATTGGGGACTAACAAACCCCCTTTCTCTGATTTGAAAAACCCTCTCCACACAGCAGTCTCAGCTCTCTCCCTACCCTCCTTGCACAAAATCCTCACGTTAGACTAAGATATCCATCCCACCTGGGATTGCTCTCTGTGGTTGCTTACTGGAGCCCTGGTTATGGCCCTAGATGCCTACTTTCCTCCATTTTCTCAGCCAGTCTCCTTTGGGAGGCCCCTTTGAGCAGCTATCCCAGTCTTGCACTGGATGGCATCCTGGTGGTTGGTCCCACCAGGATGGGAGCCAGACTTTGTTATTCTATCCCCCTTCTCTTACAGGCATCAACATGGCTATTTAATAGATCCTTTAACTCCTGTCCCCAGATGTTTTAACAGCTCTGGATGGTTCATGCCCAGATTGACATATGGGTGAATCCACTTGCTTTCTTCCTTCTTCTTGAGATCACCAAGGCCATTTACACCCGCTCCTTTTCCATCCTTCACAAAGAGCTTACCCTTCTTTCCCCCACCAATAATGCCAAGGAGTCCCCCAAACACCTGTGCCAACCCTTCTGATGCTGACAAGGACCAGGTCACTCTGGACACGGAGGAAAATATAAGGCTTTGTTCTCTTGGCCTGCACATTTACATCATGGACTCTGAGCCTGATCAGTTCAATGCATATCAGCAGCTGTTTGACAGGGAAGTGCAGGAATTTCACTTTCATTACTGGTAAGCAGTTGCTTGAAATGTGCAGGCCAATGATGAACTTAGTAGGTTGAGCTGCAGGGATACCTTGAACACTTGCGAATTTGTGCTGGCACAATTCAGTGCCTTGGCTTTTTTAAAGCCAGAGAACACTGCACAGGAGTTTGAGATTCACTCAAATAATCCCTACATAGTGAAGCATACAGAGTTTAGACCTTTCCTAGAGTACTTTTAGCACCACTGAATTGGGAAGGTTGTCACTCAGAGGCAAGGCAAGCCCTTGTTGAACGTGTGCCAGGCTGCCATCAATGGCAAGCTGAAGACAACTTCAGCAATTGAAGCCTACCACAGACATCTAAAGTCCAACTTTGGGCTTCACCCAAATTTCAATAAGTTATTTTCCCTCCTTCAATACAAGCAGGAGAAGACCATCTCCAAGCTCCAGAATCTTGTTAACTGTGTTCCCCTAAGCAAACCACCAAGTTGATCTACTTCATAAAGGCAATCCTGGATGCTATGAAGCATAAATACAAGGCTTCTGAGATCAAGCAGCAGCTTGAGCTCATTGCAACTTCCCTCCTGAAAGGGGCCAAGATGAAGAAGGGGGAAAACAGGGAAGAATCAACTTTCTTGCTTGCTTCTATGGTTTTTATTTTTAACTTTTAACTTTTTAGCTTTTATTTTTATTTTTTTAGTTTTGATCATTTACTTTAAATTAATAACCTAAACATAAAAATGTGGGATTGTCAAATCCTTGGTCCAAATTTCAAATCACATTTGCGGGCAACTCAGCTGAGTGAAAATTAAAATATTTAATAAAATCAACCATTTAGTTTGGCTTATTTATTTAAATTTGTTGATTTTGAATTCTTTGAGCAGATAACTCAACTAACTAAAGACAAAAAACAACAAGAAAATGTGGGATACATGAATTATAAATGTGGAATTCTAATGTACAATTTGATATTCCTGTAAGTCTAACAAATCATAGACAATATGAAATTAGTAACATATCTGAAATTGTGGGATTGTCAAATCCAAGAACCAAATTTCAAATAAAAAATAGGTGAATTTGAAATAAACATAATTTATGGGCATCTCAAACAGGAAGTCAAAGGATCTGGAGTGGATTTGTGCTAATTCTTTTAGGAATCATAGGCATTCTCAAAAATCATCCAATTTAATTTTAAGATGGCTAAAATTTAGATCCTACTACTCATCAATTTGACATACCTAACATTAAAATTGAATAAATATACACTCCTCTTTTTGAGTTTGATTTTTTTAATTAAACTTTATTATGTCTTCTTCTAAAAACAACCAAGTAAACAAGCTATTTCCTGGCCTTGACAAAATCATGCAGGGCTACACTGGGTCTCTCAATGGTGAAGCCTCTGTCTATGGCCACTCCCAACCTACAGGCCTCTCCACACACTACCCAGGAGTGTGTTCTTTCTCCTGCGTCTTCAAGCATGGCCCTGTTTGCACACCACACACAGGCAACTGCTAATAGAAGTCACATATTAACAATGGCATCTGGAACAAGCCAATTTAGCCAAGGGATCACCAAGAGAAGCCAAAATCCAGAAACAGACAATCAGATGGCACTGTCAGGTTCCCAAAATAGACACATTCCACCCCCAGCTAATCATCCTGCAAGATGCAGAAGAAAGCTAATCACCCCAGAGATTGCTTTCAAAATGGACAAAAAGCAAGGGATGCTTATGTCACTTGGGGAAATAGCAGCCACAATAGGTTTTGCAAAGTCTACTGTGGCTGCAACCCTGCAAGCCCACGCCAACTGTGCCCCACTCCCAAGAAGACTCCAACTGGTGCCTGTACATCAACTGAAGGTGAAAAATACCAACACCGTGCAAGAATTGGGCTATGCTTCTACTTCCACCAGTGTCAAAGTAGTTTTCCTAATGCCTGGTATTAACTGTCCCAATTGAAAATCCTGGAAGTTGGGCAAAAAGTTAACTAAGTTGACTGAGTTGACAGATTTAAATCATACTGTTGATCAGAAAGGGGTTAATGTTGCCCCAGTTTGTCAGCTTGATTTGATCAACCCATGCAAGTTGACAATGATAAATAGATGTAATATGAGAGTCCCTCAATACAACCTCATTTATCAGAATGGTTGACAGAAATTAATCACACAAGGGTTTTTTGCCTACTAGTCAAGGTACTCTTTAGATAATGCAGACAGAATATGAGCCATGGATCCAGGTGGTATTGCTTAGTCAAAATTTGGTACATATTGGAAATTTTCACTGCTCAACTCTTAAGAGCTGAGTCCTATCTGAATTACTAACTAAAACCAAATACTCTCCTGGTCTAACTTTTATTTACAATGTATCTAGTAGTGGTTCTACTCCGCTACATCCCATATAACTTGATCTTAAGTCAAATTATTACTGGAAGTTGGGGCCCTGCCTTGGGTACTTTGTTGCTGGCGCCTCCTAATGTTGCTCCAATACCCCCAGAATCCTGATGTTGTTCCTGCAGAATTAAACCAGAGCAATTGTTCCATCTCAATGTCCTGAGTTTTACACAGAAGATACTTTAATTCTCTCCCAGGTAGGGCTGCAGCGGCCCAAAAAAGGGACAATTACAGCATTTGCTGTAATTGACCTAGCCTCTTCTTTCAGATCCCCCAGCATAAGGGAATCTGAAATCACTAAAAAAGAAGGTGATGGAAGGATTTTTGCTTTCTAGATCTTGAGATTTTTCAATATGTATTTATAATAAAATTTTATTTTCAAAAAAAATAATTTCAAATTTGACTATTTTAATTTTTAAAATAAAGAAAGTAAAAATAAAAATTTTATCTAAAAAAAATCCAAACTTCCTCCTCCACAGAAGGGTGTAGAAGGAAACAATTCCAAGAGAATCTTCTCAAAGAAGACTCTTCAAAATTGTTTCTGGATTTTGGACAGGTGCTTCTTTTAAGAAAAGAAGCCACCTATCCAAAATCTGATGCAGCCCTACTCCCAGGCCATTTACCTGGGTCTTTCCTGGTTGAGTTTGATTATTTTGCTTAACCCAAGTGTATCCTTTGGGAATTTTACCAAACAGTATTTGAAGCTTTTTTGATGGTTAATCATCAACTCCATATGGATTTGGGTGGTGATTTCCCGGTACAACACGCCATTTTGAAAACAGCATCTCAAAAAATGGCATCTCAAATTTAATTTGAGATGGCGTTTTTGCATTAGTGATTTTGAATCACAAAAAATAAAATAAACAATAAAATAGTTAAAATTTACATTTACTTTTATAATATGGCATCTCAAATTTATGCCATCTCAATTCCGTCACTTCAAGTCAGATTAATTAAATCTTATTTTGCTAACTTTATTTACATATGAAAACACTTAGTGTGGGGCGTGTTTACGCCATCTCAACTTTACATCATTTAAAATTACGCCATCTATCTTAAACTAAAATAAGTTTATACCCAGACTAAAATAAAGCCTGTGGTATAGTGCCAGAAGATGTTCCTATAGTATTAATCTAAGACACTTATAAAAGGAACAACCTAAAAAGACGCCACTATGATAGTCCTTCTAGTGATTGTCATTGCTGGGTAAAAAAAACCAGTTTTGTTATATGTAATTTATAACTTTATTATACATGGATACTTGATAAGGGTTTCATCAATAAAATATTTTAATAGTGATTTTAATATAGAAGAGGGTGATTACGCCATTTCAATTTACGTCACTTCAAATTCCACCAAGTTTCACATCACCCAATTGATTCAAGGCGTACAATAGATAGGGGAAAATAAGGGGAAATTACCTATGACGCAAGGCTACGCTATATCAATTCTCCCACCGCAATTCTTGCTTTCCACTTTTCAGAAGTATAGTTTCACGTCAAAACCAACATTAATAAAAAATGTAAGAAAACATATGAAAATTTGCAAATATATATTTTTTCATCTCCTCTAAACAACTGGGTACTTTTTAACCCCAGTTGTATAAGCTAGTTTTTGAGAAATTCAAGTTTTACTCTTTGGCCTGGTTGAGGTAGCTCCACTGTAAATTTGTTAATTTAATATAAAAAATGGTCAAAAACACTATGTTTTTGAGCTATGGCACCTTAATTACGTCACTTCAAAAACACCATCTTGAGAGCAAGTTTTCAGTCAAAACTCAAAGTTTTGCCTACTTGCGTTACTAATAAAAAAATTATTTTCAAAAAAACATTGAAATTTTGATAGTATATATTATTTGATCTCCTCTACAATTCTATGTAAAAAAATTGATACTTTTATATTAAAAACATTCTTGTTTTTCTCTTTAAAAACAACCCCCAAATTGCTCATATTTTGATACTAATTCACTTTTAGATGCCTCCCAAGTCCATCAACAAAGCTGCTTCCAAGGCCTCCAAGGCCTCAAAATCCAAGACCACTTCTCCAAAGGCCAAAAAGGCCAAAACTACTCCTAAAAAGCAGCCTGCTAAGGGTAAAGCTCCCCCCAAGACCCCTACGCCCTCACCAGAGCCTGAGGAAATAAGCCCAAACCCTCCCCATTCTTCTTTTGTTTACTCCCTGTCAGACCCTCAAGAGAAGTTGTTCAACTTTAACCACCACTCTGACCCCACTTCAGAGCCTGAGGATGAAGAATAGCAGGAGCCTGAGCCTGGTACCTCTGCAGATGAGCCAATTGAGCCCTGAGATCTTAATTCCATCCATAATGTATGCAACAGAAATGGCACATTTGCTGTGCCCACCACATACCCTGTCAGCTATCCAATTATGACAAAGAAAGGGGGTGCTGGCTTTGTACACAAGGGCTACAGCTTCATCTGCAACAACAAGAAGAAGCCCATCTGTCAGCATCACTTCAAATGTGATAACGTTGGCTGTCCAGCTAGACTTACCACCTATGGGTTCACTTGTTTTAAAGCCCTGACTATTGGGCATGACTGTGCTGAGCCCTTTGATCCACTGTATTAACTGATCCGCTGGTTTCTTTGCCAGGTCATACCAACCACCAAAGACCAAACTGCAACTGAGGTCGTAAATGATGCACTCATTAATCTAAATGATACCCAACTGGCAACTGTTGGTGGCGCCTCAAAACTTCAGAGATATCTCACTGACCAGAGATATGCTCTGAGCACTGAAGGCGTCAGTGCTTCATCAATTGACCAGTTGATTTTAACTGAAGAGCAAAAGCTTTCACAGCATGAAGAGAGATTTCTCCTTCACAATGATGGGCAACATGCCCCAGAGCGGATCATCTGCTTTGCTACCTCCCAGGATCTTTGCAACCTTTTAAATTGCAAGATCTGGCTTGCAGATGGAACATTATCAACCTTCCCAAAGCTCTTTAGCCAGTTTTGGAATATCCATGAGCAGGTTGGCAATCTTGTTCTTCCCCTGGTCTTTTTTCTCCCAAATAAGAAGCAGGAAACTAATGTCTGGGCTCTAACAATATTAAAGGCCAAGTTGGATAGATCCTCCCAACTATTGAAGATGAGCCAAAGGAGACTAGAGGGCGCAAGAAAAAGGCCCAGTCAGAGGAAGCCACCCCAATCAAGAAAAAGCCCAAAAGCCTTCCATACCATGAATACCTGGTAGTGGATTTTGAGCAGGCTCAGGCCAATGCTTTTATTAGAGTCTTCAAGAGCTCCTCTCAGGGATGCTACTTTCACTTTTGGCAGGCACTCTGCCGCCGCCTTCAAAAGTGCTCTGCACTTCATGAGCTGATCTACACTGAAGGCACAAAGGAAGCAAAGGACGTGTTCAACTGCTTTGCTGCCCTTGCCCTTGTGCAGAAGGAGGAAACCAATGCCTTCTATGACGCCCTCCTCTGCCATCCCTACATTATTGCCAACCAGGCAGCCTTTGCTCCATTCATAGAGTATTTTGAAACTCAATGGGTTGGAGTGTTTCAAGGAGCACGCTGCATCAGAAAGGGTGGTGACTCAATCCAGTGGAACTGCTTTAAGCAGGTAAAGGATGGCCTAATCAAGACCACCTCTTCTCTTGAAGGGTGGCATAGTCAATTTGCCACAAGGGTCCAGGTTCAGAAGCCCAAGTTCAACAAAATCATGGTGCATCTCAAGACTCAGCAGGCCATCTCCGCCCACCTCTTTAAAACAGGCATCAAGACCAAGGATGATCCCCCCAAGCAAACCAAAGCGGTGAAAAAGTATACAGAGATTAGCAAGGTGGTCCTTGCCTACTATCCCAAGGATAGCAAGCTTGAGCATCTCCAAGCTATCTCAGTTGCTCTTTCAACCAATGTATGATCCTTCCTCAATAAACACCACTCTATCTTCTCTATTATTTCCTTTACTTTTATAATTATTTAATTTTATTTGGTATTTGGTACAAATATATGTTATTTTAAAGCATAGTTTATAGTTAAAATATATGAAAATGGTTGTTTTTGGGATTATTTTAACTTTTGGGCTTTACGCAATTATGTTGCTACTAATGGACCTCATTTTTTATTGCAGTTTTGGAATTCTGAGGCTTTTTTAAGCCTAGAAATGTTTTTTAATTTTTATTTTTGGGAATTTTCTGGGTAATTTTTGGAGTTCAAAAAATCTAAAATTTTAAACCGTTTTTTCTTAGTCAAAATGCTGTAAATCAAAATGGTGTTTTTACCAGTAAATTGAGATGCCGTTTTTGAAATGGCGTGTCCTACCAATTTCCCACCAGATGAAGACTGCTTCTTATTATCCATCAATTTTTGTCACACATTCCCTTAATTGAGGCTTGATCAATACTATTCATTCTGGGTCACCTCACATGATTTATTCTGATCCTGGTACTGGGGTAGGAACCCTCACCCCCTCTGTCTTCCTATAGAGTGATCAGCGCTCTAACTAGTTATACATGCCCTGACCCTATTTCTAATAAAAACAAAATCATCCATATGTGTGTTGGTTCTTATTTACTTCAGAGCCTCTTTTCTTTTACCAAAAGGGAAACTCTTCCTCTCTTGCTTTTCAGTAAATTAAGGTATGCTCCCTTGATTTTGCCCTTGAGACTAACCCTTGGCTAGTTTGAACCTCAACCCTTCTGTTACAAAGGTTTCCTGCTGTGTCATCTTGGTTGTTGACCTAGAGAGCCAGACATGACAATCAACCCCTTGAGGTCTAGGAGAATCTGGATCTTCCAAAGCCCCATGAATGCCAGGATCTATATGGATGCTATGTAGCTTACCAATTGGTTATACAGTACTCTTCTTCAATGTTTAATAGAATATCATCCTTGTACTATAAATTCAGAACCTAAATGTAAAAATGGAAGATTGTCAAAATCCTTGGTCCAAATTTCAAATCACTTTTTCAGGCAACTCAGCCAAGTGAAAATTAAAATATTTAATAAAATTAACCATTTAATTTGACTTTTTTTGGTTTATTTAAATTGGCAAATTTTGAATCCCTTGAGTAGATAACTCAACTAAAAAAAGACAAAACACAGAAAACAAATTCTGGATGCATGAATCACAAATGCATGATTCTAATGCACAATTTGAGATTTCTTGTATTTCAAACAAATCATAGACATCATGTAAACTTAAAAAATCTGAAATTGCGGGATTTTCAAATCCAAGAACCAAATTTCAAATCAAAAATGAGGTGAATTTGAAATAAATGTAATTTATGGGCATCTCAAACAGGAAGTCAAAGGATCTAGAGTGGATTTGTGCTAATTCTTTTAGGAAGCACAGGCTGTGATGGATCAAGGCCTAACCAGTCCATCCTGTCATTATCCTGCCCTTGACTCTTATTGCTGTTACCTTCCTGGGACAAAGCTTTGAGGAGCTTTGCCTCCAGGGAGGCAATTTTCTTGGATAACACTTTATTTTCATCCCGCCAACAAGCCATGATTTTAACGCTTTTTTCCTCTTGTGCTCTCAATGCCTCAATTTCACAATTTGCCATCTCTTTTACTTGTTTTAAGATTTCATCTCATCCTACCAACAAGTTCTAAGCATCCCAAGCATAAATTTGGTTCCCTTGGACAGGAGTCCCTTCCTTTGCAAAGTAGTCAGAATACAGCTCTTCAAACACAGCCTTTACTTCTACTAAAGATTCAGCAGGAACAGTCTTAGTGACCTCCAGGCTGGTCCAAGCTTCTTCCAATGTACTTGTAGGAACTTCCTTTCTTGCTGCAGCAGTTTCCACACAAAGGACACCAAACTTGGCTCTCTCAAATTTTAACAAAGAAGGCATGACAATTGAAAAATAGGTGAGGGGAAAGCGTTGAAACCAACAATGAATATATTTTATTAATGTTTAACTGTTTTTGCTTATATACCATTTGGGGCATACACGGCTGAAAACCCCTCTGGTTCCTGAATCAACCAATGATTTGCGTCACGTGGTCTATGACATTCAAGTCATCCAACATAGATCTTTACCTGAAAGATCACCAACAATTCTCAACCTATGAGAATTGACCTACAATGGGCAGAAGTCACCTGACTCCATTCAACCCAATGTACCAATTTGGCATGGAGCTTCCCCAGTTCCTAGCGCCAAAACCCTGTGGATTGCACATCCTAAACTCAGCTATCAGTGTTCCAACTGGGAACCAGCTGATCAAACCTGAATTCCTAGGCATCCTTGCCTTTATTTAGTTATTTTTGCATTTAATGGTTTTACCGCCTTTAAAACCCATTAAACTGCTTTGAAACTCAAACCAGGCGCCACTTTGGCACCCAGCAATTTTCTCAGGCGGCGCCCCAGCGCCTGAGAAAATTTGATAGCGGCGCCTCTTGAATTCATTAGGCAGCGCAGCGGCGCCTCTAACCCAATAAATTTGCCAATGCGGCGCTTTTAACCCAAATTCCGGGGGTTTTCCCATGGTTAACCTTAACCAAACTTCTTGACAAAGCCAAGGCCATTTAAATATAATTAAATCCTCATTAATTATATCCTGTATTTATTAATTAATCTTCCTGATTAACTAACCCATTTTGAGACGCCTAGTCTCCAAGATTGATTCAGTCAATCTTGCCTCAATTCTTTTTAGTTAGCCTAACCTAACTAAACATCCATATTCTGTTATTTTATTAAACATAGATATCCAGTTTCTAGGAACCTTTCCCTCAAGAATTACAAAAAAACCTATCTATATGTAATAAACAGCAAAAACAGAACATCTTTATATTTTGGAGAATTTATTTGGCTAAACGCTCAGCAGTGACTATAGTACAGTCACACAGGCATTCTCAAAAATCACCCTATTCCATTTTAGGACGGCTAAAATTTAGATTGTAATATTCACCAAATTAACATAATTAACAATAAAATTGACTAAAATGCACACTTCTCTTTTTGAGTTTAATTTTTTAATAAAAATTTATTATGCTTCTTTTAATAAAAACCAAATAAATGAGCTGTTCCCTGGCCTTGGCAAAACCATGCAGGGCTACGCTGGGTCTTCCAATAGTGAAGCCTCTGTCTATGGTCACTCCTAACCTACAGGCCCTTCTGCAAGCACTATCCAGGAGTGTGTTCTTTCTCCTGCATCCTCAATCATGGCCCTGTTTGCTCATCACGCACAGGCAGCTGCTAACCCAGATCATGTATCAACACTAGCATCTGGAATTGGCCAATTGAGCCAAGGGGTCAATCAGAGACCCAGAATCCAGAAACAGCCAATCAGATGGCACTGTCTGGTTCCCAAGATGGACATGCCCCTCCCCCAGCCAATCAGCCTGCAAGACACAGAAGAAAATTGATCACTCCGGACATTGTTCTTGAAATGGTTGAAAAGCGAGGGAAGCTTATGTCCCTTGGGGAAATTGCGGCCGCAATGGGTTTTGCAAAGTCCACTGTGGCTGCAACCCTGCAAGCCCACGCTAACTGTGGCCCCCACCAAGAAGACCCCAACTGGTGCTTGTACCTCAACCAAAGGTGAAAAAGCCCACCCTCTCATGATGGCCATTATGGAACGTGACCCATGGATGCCCCTGGTCCAGGTACGTCTCCAGTTGGGACTCCACGGCATCTTCACCAACAAAAGAACAGTGAATTCATGGATGCATGGAGTTGTGGTTGCTGCTAGAATCTTGTTCAATCAAGTTCTCAGTGGCCCCATTTTGGTGGATACCGACCCCTACAATTCAACAATTATTAATTTTATCAAAGGAAGGGCAATGAGGGCCTGTAATGACGTAATATTCCTGTTGTATGCTAAGATCTTGGCCAGTATCCAAGACTTTGGAGAGAAGCGCATCCAATCTGACGTGTACAAGCGCGGCCCAATCTTGTATTGGTTTGTTGGTGTTTTATTGGCAGTTTCCCCATTGGGCGCCAATTACTACTCGGCAATATCAAACACTGCAGATGGGTATGCCTACCAGACAGAGCTCAAGGACATGCTGGAGGAGTGGGCTGCCCAAAACGCCATGCACACAGTTGTACTGAGTGCGGAGATGGAGCAGCAGGAATGGGCTACCCAAGAAATCAGGGCTGCAGGGCATACCTGCTGGTCCTACCCCATCAACTATGCCAACATGCATCTTGCAGATGTATGTCTCTATAATTTTGGTTCCGCTCTCAGGCGCTTAAAGCCTGCCACCTACAATGAACTATGCACCCAAATTGATAAGGGTTATGAGCTTTTCCCTTCCATATTTTTCCAGGACTTATCACTATCACTTGCATAGAAGATGATGAGACCTGATAAGTCCAGAAAGGACCCCCGCCTCCCCCATGCTCATTCATTTGGTTTGTCAAGCCCAAATATGTGACAGAAGAAGAATTTGAACAATTGAAGCAATCAGCTCTTTCCGCCTCTTCCAAGTCAACAAACCAAGCCTCCCTGTGACGGTACACATGTTTGGTGGTTTTTAGACGGGGCTAATGTTGGCAAAGTGAAAGTTTGGTTTCTTGTTGAAGGTAGAGGCCTAGTAGGGAATAATGGCTAATAGGGAAGGTAAGGCCTAGCTAGTAGGTGTAAAGACTACTAGAGGCAGATTTTGTCTCCACCCAGAAGAGGGTATTGGCTGCTGTGGGCTAGAGGTCCTCACCCAGCAGGGAACTGTGGCTGCTTGAGGTGAGAAATGAGATAGCTCAGAATGGAACTTTAGCTGCTTAGGGTGGGGAGTGGTCCAGCCTGATGATGTAGCGTGTGCTGCTCAGGCTGGAGGATGTTTAGATCCTGGCGGGTAACACGGGCTGCCAGGGTAGAAGTTTGTGCCAGCATGGTAGGAAACACCTACCAGGGCTGTAAGTCTTGGACCCCTGGCAGGTAGAGCAGGCTGCCAGGGAGGGGAAGAGCTCTGAGGGCTCAACATACCCTAATACACCTACAGGAGGTCTGTGAGCAAGCATCCTACCTAATGGACTGGTAGGTTGTCCTCATTTATGCCCCTATGAGAGCTTTGGGGGGAACTCAAAGTGAGAATTGCAGGGCATAGATTTTCTCAGAGGTGTCACCAAGGCAGTTTGCTTGGGGAAGCAAGCTGTAAAACTTGGTGTGATCAGGCCTCTGGGAAGTAAAGCTGATTACTTTGTGACTGAAAGCCCAGATTTAATCACCTGGGTGAGTAAAAACAACACAGACGTTGATCTATGGTTGAATACCCCTAAGTGGAGTGCCACTTGTGAGGGCCCAGTCAAACGCCAGTTCAATGTAGACTCATGCCTGGGTCTACAGGTTATGATACCAGGGACTGATATAAAGAACCAAGGTGGTTCACAAAATCAGCAAAAAAGACTAGTAAGAAGGACTGTTTGATCACAGTGAAGACTAGTTGAGGGACTGTTGGTTCATATTGAAGTTTGTAACTGATGAGGAGCACCTTTTGGGGAAGCTTCAAATATAGAATTGAGAAAGAAGAGAAGTATATTTTATTGGATAATACTTTAGACTTATATAGATTTGGCTGTGACAGAGGTTTAGTTGGATCAAACCTAGGGGTTGGTCATGTGCAGGATGGGTTCAAGCCACTGGATACTTGGACAGTCATGTGATATTGCTTGGTTGCCATTTCCGGTATGTAAAACTTTATATTGGGAGGGCACCATATCAGGCAATGACTGGATGTTCAGTGAGTTAGCGGTAGCCAGAATACTTGAAATCCAGATCCTTGACACCCCCTTAAGGGGTTACTCTAGTACATCAGGAGGGGGCTTTGTCTTGACGGCTGCCGCCTGATGATCCTAGAGTTGTTTGCTAGTTGGTACCAGTTGGGTCAAGTGTTCTTCTTTGCTAAGGTGGAGACAGGTTCTGTGGTATTTCTTGACAACAGGGTTTTTGGCACCTTGGAATTTCACTAGATAGGTGTTTCTGTCTGGTCTGTACTTAATGATTCTTCCTGGTCCTTTGTGTACTGAGTCTAGCTTCTTTCTGTTTCCAGCCAGGACCCAGACAGGGGAGTTGATGGGGAGTGGTTCCTCTTTAGAGGTTACCTTTTGTGTCACAAGTGACAAACTCTTATCAACTATGCTTATCAAAAAGCCTCAACTATGAAACTCAAACCCTGGCATCTTGCGGGCTGCCAGCCCGCAGGGCCAGCCGCCCGCAGTTTTTTGGGCTTGAACCAGAACAGGATTTGACTTTTGAAAATCCTTTGAAGCTTGATGAACCAAATGTACCTACGCCAATACTCTCCACACTAAAGATTCCTGATAAAACATCCAATCAACGGGCGGGTCCAGCCACAGATTCCAAAATAACTCAGGCCCACACGGAAGAAGAAGCAGAGAATTTTCCCATAGAATGCAGGCCACCTGGAGGCAACCAATCCCACAACCTGACTAGGGAATTTGAGCATTCTCAGTTTGAACCAGCCAATGAAATAACCCCTGCAATTGATGCCATCAAAGACTGGGAAGACCTGTTAATAAGGAAAACCTGGGCCAACAGAATTTGTGAAAGTTTTACCATGACAGATGGGCATACTTATACCCTGGGCCGCCAGGAAGATCCCCATTGCCATCCTTGCAATAAAGTGACATGAACCTTTGGTTCAACCAGATCATACCATACTTGTTATTAGTTTTACTTCATTTACAGTCTACTCCTTGCAGCTCTGACCCTGTGCTCACCTACCCCAAGAAACCGCGGACCAGCCGCCCAAACTTTACTGTCCACCAGGAGCTCCCTTTGGCCTAGTACATTTTACTGAGTACCCACCCAACCCGGCATATTTGGAGTTTACTCTGGAGGAGATCCTCATCCACGGCCCTGAAGCTAGAACTAGAGAAACTGAAACTGTTTACAGAGAAGGCACCAAAATCACCATACCTCCTCTGCTATTCTGAGACAAGTATAACTTCCTGCCTGCATATTTGATTCCAATGACACTGCCCCTCACCCTGCGGCACAACCGCCTGCAAGAATCTGTTGCCACTAATGAATCTGCTTCCACTCAGATATTTGGGGTGATGTATATCACCCTCACCGGATTGATTGATTCTATGGTGCCTGTAAGCAGACCTTGGGCAGTCCTTGGAAAATTGTTATCTTATATTGTAAAGTTAGCCCCAATCTTGTGATGAGCTCTCCCTGCTGGGCCTGCAGGCCGTCTGCCTGCAAGTTCTCAGGAACCCCCCACAGGTTAGATCCCTGACATTTTGTTTTTTGAGCCTTTTTATTTCTGCTATTTTAGCTTTGAGGCGTATGGTTGTAGAGTTGGTACTTGTTCTACTGTGGGGGATTTTCCCAGGGGATCTTTATGTATGGTTGCTTGTTGCAGGTAAATATCTCTTGTTTGTATCTGTATGTTAGTTCAAACAGTGAGTAGCCTGCCCCTTGATTGGTGCAGACCCAGGATACTAGTAATGCATGTTTCACATACAGTGGTCATGTGTCTTTGGTTTTGCCATCCATTATTTTCTCTAGGGTTTTGATAAGGCTGTTGTTTAGGCGTTCAACTCTGCCGTTGGACTGTGGCCTGTAGGTCAAGGTTGTGGAATGTTTAATGTTTTTGAAATTTTAAGTTGTTGTTTACTATGTGACCTGATAACTCTGTTGCTTCATCAGTTATGATGTAGTCTGGAGTGACATAGTCAGCTATGATTGCTTTGTTAATTAATTGGTTTATTGTTTCTGCTTTGTGGTCCTTTGTTGTCCAGCAGATGGGCCAGTGTGTAGCAAAGTCAATGGCTACAATTAGAAAATGTTGATCTGTCTTAGTTTCTGGGAAGGGGCCCACTACGTCCAGTCACCAAACCTTGAATGGTTTAGGGTCAGGTACTTTTTTGACCGTTGGCTGGGGAGCCTTTGTGCTGGTGTATTTCTTGCACACAGTGCACTTTTTCATAACATCAAATATATCTTGTTTGAGATTGGGCCACCATACTATCTCTTTTAGTGTGAGGTATAATTTGTTAGCCTTTGTATGTCCTAGCAGGCAGTGATGTCTTAATATGGTATCAACTCTTTATGCAAGTGGGATGTACGGGACATGTTTGTTGTTAATGATTTGGTACACAGTGCTGTTTGATACATGGAAATTTTTTTGTTTCTTACCAATGTATTGTGGGTTAGTTGATGTGTTGAGGGGTCTTTCCCTTTGTTTTTGTACTCAGCATTATATAGGTTTGGCCAGTCAGGGTCCAGGTGGTCAGAGTGATCTTCTTTTGGCTGACATAGCCTAGAGAGAGCATCATCTGTGACCAGCTCTGCCCTCTTTTTGTATTGTATGTCCAAATTGAGCTGCTCTAGCAAGGACATCCATTTGGCTTGTTGCCGTGCAAGTGTGTTCTGAGTTTTAAAGTAGATTAAGGATTTATGGTCAGTTAGTACTCAGACGTTTAAATGTCCTTCTATATAACATCTCCATTTCTTGCATGTGTGATATATTGCTAGCAATTCCTTGTTATGTATTGGGTACCTCTGCTCAGTGTTGGTTAGTTTTCTAATTTTATAACATACTGGCAGGAAGTCTTGCTGCCCTGGCTGGCGGATGTGTAGGACTGCGCCAATGGCGGTGTTACTGGCATCTGACTCAAGCTTGTAGCACCTGTTGTTATTAGGGTATTGCAAGAATGGTGCTTCAATCAAAGCTTGTTTTAATAGTTCAAAATTATTGTCAAATTCTGGTGCCGGGATGAATTTCTTTTTAGAATTACCCTTGGTTAAGTCATTGATTGGTGAGGTGAGCTATCCGCAGTCTTTGATGTATTTCTTTAGGAAAGCTACCGTTCTGAGAAAGCATCTAACTTGTTTAATGGAGGTGGGTTGTTGCATGTTATTTATGACTTTTATTTTGTCTGGGTCTGCTTTGATGCCACCTTCAGAGACAATGTGGCCACAAGAACAGGAGTTCCTTTTCCATAAATTGGCACTTACTAGGCTTGGTGTAAAGTTTGTGCTTTGCTAGTAAATTGAGTGTCTTGCGGACATGCATGAGGTGTTCCTCTTTTGTTCTTGAGAATATAATGATATTGTTGAGATAGAATAATGTATTTGAGAAGCCATTCAGCAATTTTTCATCATGGTGACAAACGTTTTGGGGGCGTTGGTCATCCCAAAGTTCATTACCCTACATTCAAAGGATCCAAATTGTGTACGGAATACAGTTTTTGTTATGTCCTTTTCTTTTACTCCAACTTGGTTATAGCCTGAGGTGAGGTCAATTTTGGAGAAAATTTGACTCCTGAAAGTCTTGAAAACAGATCCTCTATGCGTGGAAGGATATATTTATTCTTTACTGTACTTGCATTTAGTGCTCTATAGTCAGTTACTAGGCAAAGAGTGCCTTTATTTTTCTTTAAAAAGAACACTTCTGCCCCCACAGGGATTCAGACGGGCAAATAAATCCTTTGGCTAGGTTGTCCTCAATATGCGTTTTGAGGGTTTGAGTCTCCATGGGGGAGAGTCTGTATAGAGGTGCAGGTTTAGGCATGGCTTTACATAGGTTGATGCCATGTTTGACCTCCTGTTTGGGTGGTAACTCTGTGAGCTCTTCCTTGAATACATGAGTGTATTTGTATAGGAGTGCCGCAAGTTCTGGGCATTGAATCTTGGTTGTTTGCATATTATTGAATTTGGTGTATCTCATTATGTGGAGGGTACTTTCTTTGGTTAGACGTTCTAAGTTATCTTGGTTTATGACCTGGACAAATAGTGTGTCTCTTAGAATAAGGTTGTTAGTTTTTTGAGGATATTAAAATTGACTCTGTTGCATTTGATGGTCATGGTTTTTGTTTTCCAACATATGCTGGGGTTCACTTGGGTAACCAGTCCATGCCTGCTACAATGTTGTAGTTTATTTTGTTAATGACAAGTCCTTTGATGGACGTTTGTATGCCTTGGAGATCAATTCTGAAGGGAGTTGTTTTGCTTTCAAGTAGGACTTTTGATTTATCTGCCATTCTGGCATATTTGAAGTTGGATTTGACAACTGGTATTTTGTACTTGGTTAAAAATGGTTTGTTAACCATAGTGTGTTGTGCACCAGAGTCAAATAAAATTTTATGTGTATGTGATTTATAAGTGCATGGGTAGATAAGAAGTTGTGAGCAATCTTTAATTTTTAGGTTCATAAAAATGGAGGATTGCGGGACACGTGGGATGTGCGCAGCAAAATTTGTGCCTTGGTACAGTTTCTTGTCAAGTTAGGGGGAGACAGGGGCCCTTAAGCCTGTTCCTCCTCCTCTTTTCCCTGTTACTCTGTTTCAAGACCCTCAAGGTCAGAGAATGTGGGGTCAGATTCATAGCGGGTTGCTGTTTCAGCATTGTTTACTTTAGCAGTGATCTCTTTCTTGGGACAGGAGCAGTTTGTGCATTGGCTGAAATTGCCATTGTTACAATTTAGTTGCTGTTGCTATGATTGGTTTTTGGCGTTTGTTGCCATTGAAGTTTTCTCTGCCATTGCCGTTTGAGGAGCAGTTGCCGTTGTGTGCAGCATATTCCATGTTTGCGCGTTTTTCTGCATGCTTGGCTTCTGCAATGAGCGCGGGCATGGAGGTATTAGCCTCTGGACAGATGAGGGCAGCAACAGAGGGTTTCATTCTCTTGATGAATAGGCTCCGGTATTTATGTTGTCAGCTTGTGCTGTATTTTGAATTTTGCGGTGTATTTCCTTGAACTCTTTAGCGTAGGCTGTGATAGTGGTCTTCCAAGGAAGATCACTGAGCTGTATTGCAATGTCTTGGAGGGATTCAGTGACACAGAAGTTGTGTGTGATGTCCACTTTGAAATCTTCCCAGTTGTCAAGCTGGTTGTCAGTTTGTGAGCCAACCCAGGTGGCAAACCAGTTAGCTGTGGCCTTGTACAGGCGCTTGCTGGCTTCATGGACCCATTTTTTGTGGGGGATGCGGCTGGCGCAGAGCTTAGCGGCTGATTGGTCTAGCCAGTTGATGAATTTTTTTACCAAAGAACTTGTTGATACCAATGTACTTGGTGTTGGTAACTTCACTTGTGATAGGTGGTTGTGCGCTTGTTTGGGGTTGAAGAGAGTGACTGTATTGAATTATCTTGGTGCATGCTTTGGGAATGACCAGTCCTTTGAATATGATGCATCCACTAGGTATATCTTTGTCAATATTGTGGGTCAGAAGTATGTCTTCCAGGTATCCTAAGATGTGACCTGGTTGAGTACATGAGCAAAGGTGGGCGGGTTTTTGGTCAGTCATTTTCTCTTTCATGGGTGTTGTCAAAAAACTGTAGCTGCTACCAGTGATGAGGAGCGCCTTTTGGGGAAGCTTCAAATATATAATTGAGAAAGAAGAGAAGTATCTTTTATTGGATAATACTTTAGACTTATATATATTTGGCTTTGGTAGAGATTTAGTTGGATCAAACCTAGGGGTTGGTTATGTGCAGGATGGGTTCAAGCCACTGGATACTTGGACAGTCATGTAATATTGCTTGGTTGCCATTTCTGGTATGTCAAACTGTATATTGGAAGGGCACCAAATTGGGCATTAACTGGATGTTAAGTGAGTTGGAAGTAGTCAGAATACTTGAACATCCAGATCCTTGACAGAACTAAAAAGGGTTTTTTGTGCAGGTGGAACCAAGGTGGTTCCTAGTGAGGATAAGCTGAAGGGCTGAAAGATTGTGATGCAGGAGTAGCTGATTGTGATGAAGAAGCTGTTTGAGGAATAGAATGAGCTGTTGGTAGACTAAGATGGACTGATTGCTGCTTAAGCTAAAGAGCTGGAAGATGTGGTTGAAGATCATGATGCAGGATTAGCTGATCATGATACAGGAGCTGGCTGAAGGACCAGAAGATGATGATGAAGAACTGGTGGTCCATAGAAATGAGCTGAGATTTTGTCAAATTGATTTGCCAAGGATAGATGAAGTGGGACGTTTTCCTTGGATTTTACAATATTTGAAAATATATGGAGAAAATGTTGAAGAGGTCCAAAAAGAACAGTTTAAATAGTAGTCTACTATTAAATTGCTTTAGGTTGAATGCAGGGTAAACTGGTGCTGAAATAGTGCCAGGAATGACAATTTGGATGCTCCTAAATATCAAAATACAGAACCAGAGTCAAACCCTGGACAAAACATTTTGCGGGCCGCCAGACTCACAGGCTGGGAACACAACAACCCGCTACTAATTGAAGAAGTTGCTACCAGCCTGTCAGGACCCAAACCCTTAGCTGTCCCGCAGGATTCTGCAAGCAAACCGCCAGTGCAAGATGCCAAGAATTCCCCCGAGGTGCCAACGCCTGACACCAGTGGTTTGCCCGGTGAAATAGACAAATCTCCCCCTGGGAATTATTCCAAACTCTCCCAAAGTCCCGGGGAAGGCACTGAACCCAAAGAGGCACCCAACACTTGAATCAATAAACAGAAGGATTTGAAGCTTTCTCACTCCAAAGCAGCCAGTGGCAAACCGCCAGTGCCAAGTGCCACACTGCCATCTGAGACACCCAATGCCAACCCGCCCAAGTCAAGAAAACCCAACCAAGAAGTGAAGCCTGGCAGTGTGATATAAATACCTGTCAGGCCAAGACCAAAACCCCATTGTCATTTTTAAATAAAGGTTATGAGATATTGGTTTTCCCAATTATTGCCGTATTTTATCCTTGTAATCTACCAGTTCACTTGTAGATCCTCTGACCCCCCTGCCAACCCGCCAGCTATGTACTGCCCACCAGGTGCTCCCTTTGGTCCCGTCAACTTCACGGAGTACCCCCTAAAGCCCGAGTACAGAGACTATACCACCAACAACATACTAGCCCAGGACCCCTTGGCCAGAATCACTGAGAGAACCAGATACAACCAAGAAGGCCCTTGATACATTACCAAACCTGGCCTGTTCAGAGATAAATACAACTTCCTCCCTGCCTACCAAATAGACATGGAGCCACCTGTCACCCCCAAGCCAATGCCTGCCTCCGCCACCAAGCTCCTGCTGGACCATACCAATAAGCTTTTTGGAATTGTATATATTCCTCTCACGGGAGTAATAGATACTATTGTCCATGCCGCTGGTCCGTGATCATGGGTGGTCAAGTCAATGTCCTACCTCATTAAGTTAGCGCCAATCCTTTGGTGGGCCCTGCCCACCCAGTCCGCAACCCGCCAGTTCCCAGACGCTAGTGAGCTGGCCAGTCAGGGTTGGTTCCCTGACAAATAGTGAACCAATTAACGCTTTGGTGTGCAAAGAGTTGTTGATTTGAGCGGTTTGAGCTGTGGAAATATTTTCCTAGTTGGATCCCGGTGGAACTTTGGAAATAATCTATTTCTGCGCTCTGCATTCATTGGTTAAGTTCTGGCAGGTTTCCTGATGAAAATGATTGGTTGGAAGCCAAAAGCTTAAAGTATAAGCAAGGAAATAGTGAATTAATACTTTAAGCTTTTGAGAAAGTAAGTATGTAAGCTTAAGTTATTATAGGAAAAAGTGAGCGGCAATGGTTTAAGCTTCTGAAGAAAGCCATTTTGAAGGCGGAACCATTGAGAAAAGGACACTATAAGAAGGAATCTAGCTGGAAAGTTACAGGACCTTTCTGGTTCTTTGACAGAGTCTTTTCTGGATCTTTTAAGTTTCTGTCAAAAGGTTTTTGGAAGCCTTTTGATTGCCAGCAGGAGCTTGGTTGAACTTATACAAGTGGAATAACAAGGCCACTAGAGCTATAAAGAGAGCTGAAGCCCAAGATAACGGAGCAGGAGCCCAAGATTAAGGAGCTGGAGCTTGAAATAAGGAGCTGGATCCTAAGCACAGCTCAGGGGTTCAAGTCTAAGGTGCAGAAGTCCAAGTCTAAGGTGCAGGAGTCCAAGACCAAGTACAAGGAGTCCAATATATTGTTGGAGGACTCCAAGTATTGGAAAACCCATATTGTTTCCCCGATTCACCAGGCCATTTACCAGAAGGTTTCTAAGGGGATCTTCCTTCTGAGAGTGAATAAAAGCTCATTTTGACCCCTATACATATTTCTGAGATACATTTTCCCTTATTAGATAATGACAACCCCTTTCAGCTGGTCCCTGGCTATGACCCAGGACATACTTTGGGGACTGTTGGACAGGAACCCCACACTCCCCACTCCCTCATCAAGCCCAAGCCACCTGCCTTCCAACCCTGACTCTCAAACCACCCCCCATTCCCTCCCCACTACCTCTGATTCTGTCCCTTTTAAAGGCGTAAATGATGGCAATGTGCATTCCACCCATTCCCCCTACTTGTCCTTTGATGAGTAAAATAAAACCTTTCTTTGTGACAGCTTATTAAAGTTGATATTAAATCTTCCAATTCATAATTAATAATATTTCCTTTTTCATTACCAAAATTTCCCATAAGCAATCCAATAGTGTACATTTGATGTGGTAACATATAATTATTTTCATGAATATTTTCATTATTGTCAAGGGGCTGGATGTACAAGCATTCTGGCTACTGCCAACCTACTTAACATCCAGACATCGCCTGATTTAGTTCCCTTCCAATATACAGTTCAACATACCAAGAATGGTAACCAAGCAATATCACCTGACCGTCCAAGTATCCAGTGGCTTGAACCCATCATGAACATGACCAACCCCTAGGTTCAATACAACTAAATCTCCACCACAGCCAAATCTATATAAGTCTAAAGTATTATCAAATAAAATATACTTCTCTTCTTTCTTAATTCCATATTTGAAGCTTCCCCAAAAGGCGCTCCTTATCATTATCAATAATAAATTAAGCATCACAAATTTAAATGTTATATTGAATATTGCAGGTATGTGTTAAATCATGATATTTAGATATTAAATGCACAACTCAATACATTCTGTATAATAAAGTTTATTTTAAACAAGGCTTTTTTCATAATAATTTATATAAATGGACTGTGTGTATATTAGAGATCCATTAACGCTTAGTACAAAAATTGATACATAGTGCATTTTACAGCCTGAATATTTACCTATTGATAACAAAAATATATATTTTTTAGTTGGATTTTGCAAGGAAATAATAATGTAATGTGTATTAAATTAATGTTTATTACCAATAATTGGCTGATTTTCTTTGCTGTAGTGATTGTGCATTTTCTGATATTTACGCACTAGTATCCAATTGGTTGGCTTTACATCCAATCACACAGGCAATAGGAAACATGGCTGCCACCCCAATCACATCTGGTTTTGGGGTGGCAACCACGTTTCCTATTGCCTGTGTGATTGGATGTGAAGCCAACCAATTGGATACTAGTGTGTAAATATCAGAAAATGCACAATCACTACAGCAAAAAAATCAGCCAATTAATGGTAATAAAGAGTAATTTATTGATCCATTACATTATTATTATCTCACAAAATCCAACTAAAAAGTTTAAATAATTATTATTAATAGGTAAATATTCAGGCTGTAAAATGCACTATGTATCAATTTTTGTACTAAGTGTTAATGGATCTCTAATATAAACACAGTCCGTTTATGTAAATTACAATGAAAAAAGCCATATTTACAATGAATTTTATTATAAAGAATGCATTGAGTTATGCATTTAATATCTAAATATCAGGATTTAACGCATACCTACAATATTATAATATAACATTTACATTTGTGGTGCTTAATTTATTATTGATAATGAAAAATATGCATGTGTTGATGGTAGTGCTATAAAAACCAGTTTTTTGATGTAATTCAACCAACATGTCAAGTATCTGCAACTTGATAAATGAATTAGAAGCACACCTGCAAAAGGTTATTGAAATAGAAAAAATATCAGGGAACTAGTAACAGGAAAGCTGGGCAACGGAGGCCAGCCACTAATCCAGTCAAAAAAAGATGCTCTGAATAAATTGGGAAATATTATAGACAAAAAGAACAAAGAAGTGTTACTTAATCTACAGGGAACAATTCTATCAAGTCTGAAGTTCAATGATGCAGCCTACAATTTGTGGGAGTTCTGGCAGGGGGCCAAAGAAAACAATAAGAAGATAAAACTAATTGAAGGAACAGAAATTCAAAAGGAACTTAACACCAACAAAGAGGAAAATAATCAAATGGAAACAGACAAAAACAAAACACAAGCAAGAAGCAGGAGCGCTTCACAAAATACAGAAACTTTATCAAATGAAAATCAAGAAGAAGAACAAGTAGCACGGAAAATAAGGAAGATAAGACCCAGGAAATCAAATGAAGAGAAGCCAACACTCATGAAGTTTGCTGAAAGGGCGCCAGTAGCTGAGGGGCCGTGGGGGAAACAATCAGTCGGTTTTTTATGCTTTACTTATATTTACTTTAGTTATAACAATGAATTGGGACAAGGTTGCTGAAGTTTTGGCCTTTACACCCAGTTGGTTTTATGGGGGTTACCAATCACTGGTAGCCCCTGTAATTCAAATAAATAAGAATGAAATTAATAAAATAATTCAAAATAACATCAATCAATATGCAACAGAAGAAGCAATAAATAGGGAATTCAAAGCACCAGAAGGAAGTTTAACTTGGGTCAGAGAAGCCTATGAAGTAGGCACAAGTATTAATTTCAATGAAATGATGGAAATTAAAATGAATTTCAACATGAATTTCAACAAATATATCTTTGAATGTCTTGAACAATTTTAATTTTCAACTATGAACTCATATGAAATAAACCTGAAAAAATCAATTTCAAGTTTCACAAGAAAAAATTAAGGCAGCAATCTTCAAATACTTAATCAAATCAATATCAAACCAAATAGGCAAAGTATTCTTAGTCAATAAGATGAAACCTTTATTCATATCTTTTGCAGCAGCATGGGTGGCTGATCCCTCCAAAATGCCCAAATTGCCTTTACTCAAATTTTCAAATAAATCTTATATGAATAGATTAGTCATTATATACAAGAAATTCTGCTTATTACAGAAAGCTATACTTCAGCAACTGCACCTTGCTGTTTACCTTGGGGTAATCTTCCACTGTATCATGAAAGCAAACATGAAAAAGCTGGAGGACGTCCCCCTTCAACTGGACGTCTGCTGGATGGCACTGGACAAAATGAAGACACCACAGGCTACCAAACCGTAGAGCATGTCCTATACAACTGTTTTGCATTAGCTTTGTTGTACGGATACATAATACCTCCCAAGAACCAACTCCTAATCAATTTGCTTTTACAACTGCCTTTTATAAGACGCTGAGCAACCACTGGGATGCTGAGTGTCACCCCTCTTGCAATTGCATCCAGAGTTGTCCACCACATACAAAAGAGTATGTGGTCCCAATTGGACTCATTAGCAGAAATTTTAATTTTGAGGTATAATACCCCGGAATAATCACATTCCCCTTTGCAATTAACATCCCCTTAATAAATTATCTTCCCTTGTCATTTATCTTTTATTTTAATTTTTAATTTTATTTTTAAATTTTATTTTATTTTAATTTTTAATTTTAATATTTAAATTATAATATTAATATATGTAAATATATTATAATACAATAGTTATAGTAAGCAAACACATGAAATAATAAAATATGATTTAAAAATTTGTTTATTTAGTTGCTTGTTGAGTACGGGTTCATATATTATGTAGTTAAACAACACAAGCTCTATTTATCTGCATTGAGCTGCCTTCTCCACTTATGTTTTAAACAAGTGATTGTTTAGAACTTGAATTACTTTTTCCTTGTAATATGATTTGATAAATAGATTTGCTATGCTTAACCTGTGTCATACGTACTAATTAGTTTGATATACATGAAAATCATTGGTTTTTGTGTCGTGTGGCTGTAGTGGCACTGAAATAATAAGGATCAGTTGATGCCTCACAAGGTCAAATCTGTGGCTTTTAAAAAAATTCAATGGTACTAAAAAGGTTTCACAATTATTTAAATAAGATTAATCTATTTCTATCTTTTTTAATTTATTTATTTGTTAGCTCTACAGTCAATACACTATTTGGTACATTATAATAAAAAATATGTATCTCTATATCTGGTATAATTAATTTTGTTTATCTTTTGTACTTGTCAGGATTTTGGGATATTGATTAATTAACAGATTTTGTCAGGGCCCAAGGGCTTCTGACTCTGAACCATTAAATTGAAGATTGGATCTATTTGATTTATTTATTTCAAGGACCAAAAATGACCACAAATGAAGGGGAGAGAAGTCAGGCTCTTTTTATACCATTTGATCTGATTCTTCCAGATCATTCTCAGAGGTTCTTGGGTCTTCATCTGGGGGCTAATTCTGTGAGTCTGAGACATCAGCTGATTGTATGGCATCATATTCCTTTGAGAATCTTTGAACTTCACGCTTTGCTTCTGTTTATTGTCCAAAAATAGTTCAAATCAAAGCTCCTGCTTTGTGGCTTCAATTTGAGCGTAAAAGCGTTCAAATCCGATCAGTATCAGCTGAGATACACTAGTATTTGTCCGCACAGCATTGAACGTTGTCTTTGTAGGCCCAATACCTAATTGCATTTCCTTTTTGGGACGTATCAATGAGATCTCCCAGGCTAAATATTCAAATCAAATTAACTTCTGAACCAGTTCACCTAGAGAGACCACCAAGGGCTTGTTTTGACGGCAAGGATTGGCTCTATCAGCCCAAGTAGTTAAAACGCAATTTTTATAAATAATAATGTCATGGCAGTTCATGACAGATTTAACCTATTAATGCGGGCCAGCTGTCAATCACTCTTAAGAATGGTTTCAACAGAATGATGCGGGCCGCAGGTTGCAGGATCAATGAATCAATGATCAAATTATATCCTGGCATTAACAATTTCATGTATTCCTAATTAATAGTGAAATATGCAGATATTGTACAATTAATTAGTCCACCTCAACAATCATCTCAAATATGCTTTCATAATAATTACTATTCTAATCTTTAATTACATTCTAGAACAAGGGCCATCATATGGGCCATCATCTGAAACAATTCTAGAAGAGCCTAAAATAGACTGGACCGTCAGGCCAAACACTCTAAGATAAAAGTCTTTGAGCCTATTAGAGTAGCTCTGATTAAGTAAAGAATCATCTCCATCAACTAGTAGCCAGCCAGGCTAGCTAGCCACCTGGAACATGGTCCAGGTTCATAGCTACTCCACTCAGATTGAGAGATAGTTGCACAGCTTCAGAAAAGATACTGAGGTGTGGAAGTCGTCAAGCAAGCTTCTGTCACAAACCGCACACACTCAAGGTTGGGCCAGAGCTAACTCGGATAAACGCGGGCAGCTGGGCCAGCCTCAATATCAGCCTTCTAATAAAGAGTTGATATTTTGAATCCTTTCCCTAGTTTGATTCTAATTAAGTGGAGAGCAAAAGATCATACTGTTGCTATACAGTATTAAGCCCTATAGTAAACTATGGACACAACAACTTATGAACCTATATCCAGAAGTAGGAAAAACCATCCCAAATCCTTTGAGCCTTGGACCTTGTCAGACTTGCTACTTCTAATAGCAAAAAAATATTCTGGGCCAAAGCTTACGCCAAAGTCACAGGCTCTCTGTACTTTCCTAATGTTAGAAGACTTAGGATATCATCTGGCAGATAATAAAATACCATGGTCTGCAATTTTCTGACAGTACTAATTCTTATATGTCTATAATACAGTCCAATGTCACACCATTATATATAAATAATAATTTTTGCCTCCTAATAAAAAAAAATTAAAAAAACAAATAAAACCTGGAGCACCCATTTATCTGATTGGCTTGGAGGCCAGGGCTTTGGGGAGGAAGAATTCTGAGTGCTTATAAAAAGCCGCCACCACTGTCAGGGCCCAAGGACTTCTGACTCTGAACCATTAAATTGAAGGTTGGATGTATTTGATTTATTTATTTCAAGGACCAAAAATGAGCACAAATGAAGGGGAGAGAAGTCAGGCTCTTTTTATACCATTTGATCTGATTCTTCCAGATCATTCTCAGAGGTTCTTGGGTCTTCATCTGGGGGCTAATTCTGTGACTCTGAGACATCAGCTGATTGTATGGCATCATATTCCTTTGAGAATCTTCGAACTTCACGCTTTGCTTCTGTTTATTGTCCAAAAATAGTCCAAATCAAAGCTCCTGCTTTATGGCTTCAATTTGAGTGTAAAACCATTCAAATCCGATCAGTATCAGCTGAGATACACTAGTATTTGTCCACACAGCGTTGATTGTTGTCTTCATAGGCCTGATACCTAATTGCATTTCCTTTTTGGGACGTATCAATGAGTTCTCCCAGGCTAAATATTCAAACCAAATTAACTTCTGAACCAGTTCACCTAGAGAGACCATTAAGGGCTCGTTTTGACGGCAAGGATCTTCTCTATCAGCCCAGGTAGTTAAAACGCAATTTTTATAAATAATAATGTCATGGCGGTTCATGACAACCACATTGGGCGGCATTGCAAATTGACTGACCTCAAGAATATTGAATAGATTCTTGGTGTCCTGAGGAAGGCCTTGTTTCACCTTATTATTGATTCAACCAAAGACCTTCTCAATTGGGTTAAGGAATGAAGAATATATGGAGAGGAAGAGGAGTCTCATTGGGTAGTCAGCCAGGCGGTGGCTGGCCAAATAGCTATTTTTATCAATGGGCGGGAACTTGGACACAACCAGATCCACTTTGTGGAGCACAACATTATCCAACACAACAATGTTAGTTATGCCCCGGTAATTGATCCAAAGGTACACATTGACGGTTTGGAGAAAATCAAGGAATGTCCTGCTATTATGAGAACCCTTGATCATATGAAATTGATTCAACCCGTGGGACCAAGAAGCGCAACCATTGAATAGGTCTGGGGACGGACAGCTGCACAATGTGCTACACCATTCTTGGACCCCTTCTTGACCCACCCATGCCTAGACCTGAGTGAGGAGGAAAACGACAATTTGTCAATATAAAAGAATTGGACATTACCTGTCTGCTTAAGAGCCATATAGGTCTCGGCATAAATGTGTCAATCCATGATGGTCTTGGCGCTGTTTCTATTATACAGCAAAACCCCAGTACTTTCCAGGAGAAGCCCAACTTGACCATAGTATTGTAGACAAGAGTTTGGAGACAGAAAGCCCAAACTCTGTGGCGAGCATTGATTGGACAGCGAGTGTGTCCAGGTGGCAATCCTTGGCTACCCACTGCTTGCTTGCCTTGAAACAAATGGGCTGAAGAAGTTTGGGCTGCCGCGCAGCTTTGTAGATTTTGCCATTTGGCTGGTGCTGCCGTATTTGGTATTGATGTTGCCAATGTATCTGGCCGTGACACCAAATTGGGACACAATATCCCAAACTGGCATTCCCCCGTTCAAGCAGTTGAGGAGAGCTTTACACTCATTATCCGTCAACTGACACTGGCCCTTGGCAGGTACCGCGGCATCCTGGCTAGCAGGCTCAATACAGGGGATGGGGACCTTCATGTAGAAGGTGGGATCATGCTTGTTTGTGGTGGCACTGTCAATGGTGGAATATATCACAGGCGCAGGTGGCTCAACAGTGGTGGCCAATGGCTGGTAAGATGTGTCAAAAACGCGGAGGCAGGAAGTGGCAACTCTTGGATCCAGAGTGTGGGGCCAGGTGACAACTGGGTACACGGTGGAGGTGTAAGTAACCTCCTTGTTACCGGTAACTCTGGTATAGAAGACTTTTGTTGCAGGCCTTGAGAGCAGCTTCTGTCTAGGATTTAAGCTGGTTGTTCTGGCTTGTGACACAGGAGGTGGTTGGCTGGCGCTGAGGCCTTGGGAGGCCTGTGTGTTGGCATTACTCCCCTCAATTTATGTTCTGAGTCCATTCTTGGACCCTCTGGGACACCCTTGTGGACAGGCTGCCCCGTGGACTGGTGCAGGAGCTGGTTGGAAATGTGATTGTGTGTCCATAAAAATAAAATGAAAAATATATTTTAGATTGAATATGTATTTATTTAGGTTTTTGGTTTAGTTGTGAGTAGTTGCTTTCTCTTGATTTTTCCTTGAATAGTAACAGAATTTCTATATCTGTGATTTGAAGTGTATAATATTGTATACTTTCTGGGTTTGAATAATTTTAAAGATTAATCACTTTTTATGTCTAAACATGGTTATTGAGATTGAATTTTTAGCTTGATTTTAGTTGTGGTGGAGCTTCTTGATTTGGGTTGGTGTTTCCTAGTGTGCTTACTGTACATTAAATTTAGATTCCAGTTCCCGCAATTATTATTTGAGTTTACTAGTGGCATTCAAAGTGATTTGAAATTTGGTTCATGGATTTGACAATCCCGCAATTTCAAAAAACATAGTAAACTTAATGAAAATGGTTGTTGGATTTGAACGCTTCAAATCTGATTCCAGTTAATTCCTTTTGTCCATTGGAAATGTGCAGTTTGACTTGAACTTTGCAAAGTGTCTATGAGTTCCTGCATTTTTAAAAATTCAAATAAAAATACAAATAATCAATTTAATTAAAAAGGGCCATCCCGCAAAAGTGATTTGAAATTTGGACCAAGGATTTGACAATCCCGCATTTTTATGTTTAGGTTCTGAATTTACAATATTATTCTCTATCATTATTTTGTATATATGCTTCCCAGAAGTTTATACCTGACAATCGGCTATATACAGACTCTTTTAAACCACTGCCTCTAAAGGGTTTCTGCACATCACAGCTATGAAGCCTGTTAACCTTTCAGCAAAAGTCAGCGTCTGAACTCCTCCCCCTTTTGTGCTATGGGGCTCTGATAAGTACAAGTACGATGCGATATCCAAGGGTTTCTTGGTGCAGCTATCTTGTGTGTGCAGTTTAGGTACCCACTTCGATTCCACGTTGACGGTTGGAGCTTGCAGTTTCTCGGCTGGATGAGTTACTTTATCTAGATTTATAAGTTGGGTGGTTCTGGTTTCATTTGGATTAAAGCTATTTTGTGGAAGACTTCATGCCACTTGGATGATTTCCCTAGAGTTGAGTAGATAGCTGGTATTATCTAGATTCTGCTGACGGGGCTATCCCTCTGGAGATTGGGTTCATAGGTGTTGATCAGCTACGAGATGAGAATCACACGCTATATTTCTTTTGGGATGGCTGTGTTCCTCCAATAATTAAACCATTGTGAGCTCATAGGGATTTGGGTTTTATTGCCACTGCCGCGAACAACTTGTGAGACAAACGAGCCTTGGGTTGTCAATATTCTGAGGCTTGGAGTACAAAGAGTTCTCAGATTAATGCTGAGAAACGATTGGATGGGGTCAAAAAGGTTGGGGAGTCGAGAGGGATTTTTTTTATATAAATGCAGTTGGAAATTAAATATCTGCGATAAGTTATGGCCAAACGGGGGATTAAATGATAATTCTTCAAGAAAGCAGGATGCTATCTAAATGGGGCCGCTGGGGAGGTTGTCGGTTCTTCTGATTGAAGTGGTAAATCAATTAACCGACAAGAAGTTTTAAAATAATGGAAAGGGTTTTGCGGCTTTCAGTCATCTCCGAGGTTAAGGTTGCGTGTGGGGGAATGGGTCAAGTACTCCACTTTGTTACTTTTCTTGATATGTTCGGATAGGCCATGGCCGAAATTGCAATAGCAGACATATGCCTGAAGGGCCGTTAATATTAAAGAGATGAGAGTCATGCTTGCAAACATCGTAAGCCCATTCTGCTTGTCATCATATCGGGTGTCCCCTGGCTTATAGATCATGACAATCTTGTAAACGAAGTAAACAGCGGCCAGGGATAGTCCCGAGATGAAAATATACATCAGATTACGATTTTCATACCGTACCCCATAAACAGCAACCACCAATATTAGTAAAGTGATAGGGAAGGCGATGATATTGAGCCAAAATTCAGGGTCGCTGGCAGTGAGAACCAAAACAAGGAACTGTAGGGAGAACCCCATGAAAAAGAAAACCCCAAGTTTTAACAGAAGGACAAAAATCTGATAGTGAAGATACATTCTCTTCATCTGGGTATCAGCACCAATCTTCTTGTAAATTTCCCAGCCATATTCTTTGTACAACTTGTAAGATATGAAGCTATAGAAAGTGGTGACCATGGCGAGAAGGAAGCTGACAATGATGAGGGGTGGTCCGACGTTGGCAGGCTCTCTGCCTTTGTTGGGGTTGTCTTCGGATTTTGAGACTTGTTTGATCTGGATAACAGAATATCCAAAACATACTAGAGAAAATATACAAAGGCCTATCAGTTGGATAGTGTTTTTGTTCCTTATCTAAGATGTTAGGAGAATAAACACAAGTTTACTTACAGCATCAAAAACAAGGATAACCTGGAAGATACGAGAAAGGATAAAGACTGACAAGTACACATTGAGAACAGAGTTGTCGAAATTAGTCAAAGCCAGGGTATATATTTCAATAAAAATTATAGAAATGGCCTCAATAAAAGATATCCCAAACAAAAGAATGCTGAGAGAAGATATGCCTCCGCAAGATCTGCTCTAAAAAATTGAGACATTGACAAGAGACCTGGTTTACCTTGAGGGTAGCGATCATAACGGCAAGGAGCTTAGGAGCAAAGGCTATGTACAAAGGGAAACAGTGTTCAACACGTATTGATTAAAAATGAATAGAACAGCATAAACAGAGGCCTGGTCAAGAATCAACCAGCATCAAAATCTTGGATACTTCAGATGATAACAGCCTCAACTGTGCAGTAAAGCCTTGGTCCAGGATCGATTGAGGTTGGGGGTCGTATTGGCTGGGGATGCATGGAAACCGGCTTGCAATAAAATCATACTTGACGAATACCTGCACTTTGAGCCCATTAAGCTTCTCGATTCAAATCTGCATTTTATTTTAGAAACTATAAGCAAGCTTGAAACATATCGCCCAGGCCACACTCCAATCAAGCATCTGAGATGTCAACGATCGGCCTATGAATCACAATGCCTTATCATCCGCAGAATTCTAATTTACCGAAGTGAGCTCATTGGCTACTTGATGTTTGATAGCCCATCAAGTCCAAGTTGGATTTAAGCAGTGACAACATTTGTGGGTAGTAACGCAAGCAAGCCAGGATCCCGATCACACCCAAAAAAAACTTCATTTAAAATTTATTATCTAATCAATCCAAGACTAATTTCACCCCTGTTGTCATTGTGAAATTGATTTGTGTATCAGGGCACGCCAGCCTGGTAAGAGCCGGAAATTTCAATCCCCAGCCATGCAGATTTTAGTCGCTCAGTTGTGAAACTGCTGCTGGACACCTGAACCATCCCGCCAATCAGCTACCAGTCACAGGATAAACTCTCTTTAAAATCAAATTACTCTGCGTAATTAAATTCATGTCGGCCAACAATCCCACTGCTTGTCATCAAGATTCGAATCTTGTCGGCAACAGTGTACAATCATCTCGAGCAGACTGGGATGGGGTTAAGGCACTGCTTAGATATCACGAGAATTTATGCTAATGTGATCCCCCAGCATTAAATACGGGGCTCCTGGATTAATCCCTGAACTACCCAGCATCCATCCATTTGTTTCATTCTAATATGTCTATCAAACTTTAGTACTTGGCATCATTTACTTTATAATACAAAAACACACCCCTACCAACTTAAATTACAATACTGACATCATCTTTACATTCTACTTTCAGAGCTCAGCTAATGTAATTCAAAACATCCATAAACTCTTTATAAAAACCAATCACAATAACACTTTAAAAATATTTCACATTTTAAACTAATATAGGCGATTTAACATCCTAAACTATACATGCCATATGATCTATTGGACCTTTGTGCAAGAAGGGCTTTGAGAAACCGTCCCACCAGGCTTATTATGTGCCACTTTTACAAAAGCGAATGCACTTGAAAGTCACGCACATTGGTTACAAGCCACCAATAAATTGTCAATTTAACGCTATCCTATTTATACCCAGCTTTCTTTGGCCTTTCCACTTCCCTTGGTATACTAGTTTTTAAAGATGTACATTAAACAAAAAATACAGCCCAAAACGAAATTAACTGAGACCAGAAATAAAAAATCAAAAGATTAGATTTATTTTCATTAATAAAATATTAGATACCATTCCATTTGTTTGGATTGGGTTAATTCTATTTTAGACTGATTTTTCAGCTTATGCTCACATATTTAAAACCTATTGTAATGAGACGATTAATGCCTTACCTAGGTTACTCGATACCATTTAATTATTGGCAAGTGCTGAAATGATAAAATAAAGAGAAAGCTTGTCATTGCTAATCAATGTATAATACAAGCGTGAGGTGGCGGCCGGGATCCACATCTTGGTATCCTAGCTGATAGACTTTTTTTAGATCAGTGGCCTTTTAAAATCCTTATTTTATTATCTAGTTGGTAAAAGAGTAAAGCTGAGTGTAGCACAGCTTTACTCTTTTATGGCAGCTCACTAGTATGTGTTTCTAGTCTATAGCTTAATAAAAAGCTGTTAGTGGTTGGCAGGCTTCCAAAAGAGCAAAGCTGTGCTACATTCAGCTTTACTCTTTTATGATAGCCTGCTAGTATGTGTTCCTAGTCCATAGCTATTAGAAGGCTATTAGTGCTGGGCAGGCCGCCAAAAGAGCATAGCTGTGCTATACTCAGCTTTACTCTTTTACATTAGCCCTCTAGTGTGTGTCTCTAATCCATAGCTGGTAAAAATCCATGAGTGATAGGCAGCCTGCTAGGATATGTTTCTAGTAGCTAGCTGAAATGCATTTATTAGTTTAGCAATCACCATATTTTAAATCCATTTTTATATTCTAGTTGTTAAAATGCATGTTTATTAATTCCGCTAAACTTGCTCTTTTTTCTAATAAAATTTAGATATAGTTACTTTGTTTTTCAGATCTAGCTATGTAAAAAAGAAAGTAGTGATAGGACAGCTTCCAAAAAGACAAATTTGTATTACACTTATATTTATCATTCTATGTCAGCTTGCTGATATAGCTTTCCTAAACTCTAGCTGGAAGTTTAGTTTATCTTTCCCTGAAGCCTCCCTTTTTAATTCTTGTTTTATTATCCAGATGGTCAAAGGCTGATTCAATCATGTGTTTCTCTTATAATTTTCTGTAAGTTAAATATGTTTGGCTATGTTATAGTTGAATCTTGCCAGATAGCAGTCAGTGAAGGCTTTGATAAGTAGCCCAATAAACTGCTCAAAATCTTGCTTTATAATTCAGCACTTATTTATTTAGTCATGGGGAGGTGAAATATATGTCATTGAAAATATGTAAGGATTGATGCTGTTTCAAGTTCTGCTTTGTAATTTTTATTGACAGTGAGGTAATTTATTTTCAGCTATTTATGAGAATATGGGATGCTCACTGTCAGGAATATTCCTGACATAAATCAGATTTTGACTGAGGAAAAATGCTGGAAACAAGTAAAGAAATGGCCAAGAGAAGGAGCAAAATTTTATAAGGATTTCCCCCATTATTGGGGGAAAATAAAAATTAATTTTTGGAAAAAACAGATTTTGGTGGAAACCAGAATATTTTATCATCTGGGCAGGTGCCCACCGCCGCCGCGCAGACGCCTGCCCCCTCTGCCAGCCTCCCCGCCCCCAGCCCGCCCCCTGTGAGCCCCCTGCCAGCCAGCCACCCGCAAGCCCACCCCTCTCCCAGCGGACCCGCCGCTCGCCCCCAGGCCACCCACCCGCTCCCTGGGCCCCAGCCAACTGCCAGTTGCCCACTCGGGCCCCAGGGCCCACTCCCCAGCCAATCAAAACCCACCATGACAGCCAGCCAATCAGAAAAGTCCCTTAAAACAAGGGGAAATTTTGAGAATAATTCTTGTGTTAAAGAAGAAGGACAAATCCAAATTTCAAAAACCAATCCCAACTCTGAGACTTTAGAAGAAAGGAAAAATTTAGTTTCAAAAGCTAAAAATAACATAACTCACAGCCAATGGAATCTGGAGGACTAAAACACTCATCTAGGCCTAGACTCTAGCCAAACTGACCTTCCTAAACCAAAAATAGATTTGGTTAGTTCCAAGAGTTGTCACCATCACCTGATCACCTACCCAGAGGAAATTATTAGCCCCAAGAAAAATTGTCTAAAACCCAGACAGATTGCCCAGGAACAAGGGTTTGGCCATCCTTTCAAACACCAATTCCCAATTTCCTTGACCAAACTTCTGGGGTCTCCAGTCCCCTATTTTTACTCCCACTTGCAAAACTTTGCAAGTGGGGGCACACTATAAATAAAGGATCCCCTCTCAGTAATAGCTTGTGCTATTATTGAGACTAATACCCTCAATAAAAGTGAAATTTCAACTTCAACAAAAGTTAACTTAGAGATCAAGCCCCTGTCAACCCTCCAATTCAAGGAAGATGAATCACCTCATCTTCACGGCTGTACTTGCAGCTTGCCTTGGGATTAAAGGCTACCAACAAGGTTCAGAGTTCTTTGGGCCCTCCCCTGATGGACTAGGTCATGCCCCCCACTACAACCCTGGTCAACTGAACTCATCCCAGACTGGACCCTGGCCTCCCCTGGTTTCTCCACATTCTACACTCTCTATTGCAATGTACACCTCCATGTACTACATCTTAACCTACTTTGCCGGGAGCTTTGGGTGATACAACGTGCATGCAAAGGTCTTCTGCTGGCTAATGACTGTGTATCCTATTGTTACCGCCCTGACGGGTTTCCAGTTCACCAATTTGCTACCATACATACTCCAAGTGTTGCCCACCATTTCAGGGTATTACACCCACATGCTCATAAGATAAAGGTTATTGTTGTGTTTTTATTATAGAGTGAACCTATTAGCACCACCTAATTATCACAAGATATGATAATAATTAGGTTGGTACCTCACTTGAGAACAATATCTTTATTTGATTATGCAGTTTCACACCAGGATATTTTTGGGTAAAATATTGATTTTTAATTCTAGGTTATAAAATCAGTATACAGGGAGAAATATGGTTTACTTCCTACTTTTCATTTAGTGATTTCCAGTCTTTTTTATTCTTTCAAACTACTCTGTTGTAAATTGTGCTATTAATGATATTTCAATATGGCCTGCAAATTATGATACTTGCAAAGACCTGGTTGGGTTTGCTTTTGACTTCAACAGTTTTCCCCTTTCCATAAATGAGTTGGCTACAATATCCACACATTATGGATAATGCTACCTTTGTTATTCTGGTCCTGGTACAATTTCAAGCCCAACCAACCCCCTTGTCTATCTGGTGAACAATCCCTTCTCCCAGTCTAATATATAAGTAGAATTCTCACTTTAAATAAAGACAAGTTTATCCACATTTGTGTTGTCTTTTATAATCTTTAAGCTTATCCTTTCCTGTTAACTAAAAGGAAACTATATTTAATCTTTTCAGGAAATTAAAGTACATCCCCTTAATTTTGCCCTGAAGGCTAACCCAAGGCTAGCTTCAAACCTCAAATCTTTTGTTATAAAGATTTCCCGCTGTGTTCTCCTGGATGTCATCCCCAGGAGCTGAACACAACAGCAATAAGTACAACTACCTGCCCATGTATTTGGTTCCAATGACTCCACCTCTCACCTCTCACCCCGCGGCCCAACCACCCGCAAGAATCTGTTGCGGCCAATGAATCCACATCCACCCAGATATTTGGAGTAATATATATCACTCTTACTGGCTTGATAGATTTGATGGTACCAGCAAGCGGACCTTGGGCCCTCCTGGGCAAATTATTATCTTATATTGTAAAGTTAGTTTCAATCTTGTGGTGGGCCCTTTGTTATGAATGACGTTTCAATACTTGTATTGAAAGTCCAAGAGTTGAGCCCCAGCTCCCAGAAGGCGGATTAAACCCTCCAGAACAGTCCAGGATCCGCCAATCCGTTGAGTCACAGGCTCAAATTGGTAAATTACCCTGCAACCTGCCAGCCTACTACAGAGGATTCCCTGAATAGTTGCCAGTCTGCTGCCAAACTGGTGCCAATGAAGACCCATACCGACAAAGGAAATGTAACCTGACTAACAGAGGTCAGAGAAGAACCTACTGCCAACCTGCCAAGAGCCAATACTGGAGCTTTGGAATCAACGCTGGAAGCCCTGGAATCAAACCCTGATCCTCCAAAGACTACTTGAGTCACGCAGAGTGGACAGGAACCCGCCCACTTTCTGAATTGCATACCCGAGTTAACAAGTCACTCCAAGACCCGTCAGTCTCCCAAGGACAATTCCCCAAATGGTCATCAGATTGATGCCAACCTTGAGCCACCAAAGACCTGAACCTATGCAGAGGTTGCAGCTTGCCTTAAGGAGGTCAAAACAAAATCTATTTTTAACTCTGCCAATGACCACCATCAACTGCCCGCATTTTGTCCAGAGAGGGTAGTGCAATTGAACTACTCAGTGGACATAGTGAACAGTGGCGGCAGAACAAAGAATTGCCACTTCTATTCACCAGAGCAGGCAATATCTGGATCTGCTGCCCTCAAGACTTTAATCCAAGATCCATGCCCCGCCAGTGCCTTGTCTGCAAACCTGAACCCTGCAAAAATTGAAGAAGCGAAGTCCCATGGTATAAAAACCCTGGCAGTATGGTGAAGACCACATCCTCATTTTTGATAATAAAGTTTTATGAACCTTTGGTTCAAACAAATCTTACCCTATCTAGTCTTAGTGATCTTCCATCTTAATTCTGGTCAAGTAGACTACCAGGCCGCCACCCCTCCCAAGACCAATCTGCCAAATCACCCCAGGCATTATACCGTCCCCCGGGAGCCCCCTTTGGACCTGTGCATTTTACTGAATACCCCCCAACCCGGCCTATTCAGAGTACAACTTGGAAACCATCCTCATTGACAACCTGTTGGCAAGGACTATAAGTACTGAGTACATAGGACGCAAAGGAAAGAGGGTCAAGATACTGCCCTTATTGTTCAAAGACAAGTACAACTACCTATCAGCGTACTTTGTTCCCATGACTCCACCATTAACCCCAAGACCAGACTGCCCACTAGAACCTACCACCGCTGCTGAGACCACCTCTACCCAACTGTTTGGAGTACTCTACATTACTTTGACAGGATTGGTGGATTCTGTGGTCCCCAACTCCGGACCCTGGTCCTTACTCGGCCAATCTGTATCTTACATTATCAAGTTAGCACCCATTCTATGGTGGGCCTTACCTGCTGGCTCAGCCGCGCCTCACCCTGAGCCGCCCAATGCCTCCACCTATGACTGGCTTTCTGACATTATGACAATCTTTTACAAACACGGTAACCTGGGCCCCAATATGTTGTTAACACTTGGGGCAACTTGTATGCTTTTTTTTGTGATAATCACTTATTACACACATAAGGCACTTACCTCCCTGATACTCCCATGGATGGAGAACCAACCCGCCAAAGAATCAAAAGACCCTGCACCTGGTGCAGAACCCCAGAACCCAGCCACATCACAAGTGCAAAATGTGATAGTGAACCAGACCACAACCAAGGTGGATATGCCCCAGATGGGCAAACTCACCTTAGAAGAAGCTTGCCAAGCCATGCCAGTCCTCCGCCTCCACTTCCAAACCAACGCCAACGCCTACCCCAGTGACACTGAGAAAGTCTTGGGGGTGGCCGCCATGCTATCAGGAGACGCACTGGATTGGTTCTGGAAAGCCACCGCTGAAGATGTTGAATTTTTCCTTGACTATTCAAAATTTGAGGCCAAACTCATGAGCACTGGCAATGACCAAGACACCAGATACTATGCACTGAACTCTATGCTAGAGATCCAACAAGCAAACTGCCCTATCCAAGCCTATATTGATGAGTTCCTTAAACTTAAGACGCACACCCAACTTGAAGATGAATTATCTGCCATTATTTTCAGAAAGGGAGTTAATTCAGCCATGAAAGACCTGTTGAAGCACCACCCGCCTACACTGAGCCTGGAGGAACTACTTCCCCTATGCAAAGGCCTGAGTCTAAACCAAGAAGGACAGAACTTGTACCCTACCCAAGCCGGCAGGGCCATGACTCCCAATTGACCGGGAATTTCCCCTGACAAGTTACAATGCCACTATCAAGATGGGTTGTGCTTTTACTGCCACAAGGCCGGACACCTAACCAGAGCATGCCCTAAGAAGAATACACCTCCTTTATCCTTGGCACAAATAAACACCTCTGCACAATCTTATAAATTCATCCAAGTGACCATAGACTGTGTGGGAATCAAGCGCCAGATTGAGGCCTTTATTGACACAGGAGCCAATGAAAGCTTCATTGACGCCAACCTGGCAAAGGAACTAGGATTAACAGCTTCAGAGCGCAGCCTACAAGTAACCATGGGAAACAGTTCCCTGGACACTGGCTACAAGTGTGAACAGGAACTTCCTTTGACAATTGGACAGAACGTATATCCAACCCCCCTTGATCCTCTTGCCGGGATTGCCTCACCCTCTAGTACTGGGGGACTCATGGTCCAACAGACATGGCCTGATTCTAAACTATTGTGAGCAGACCGCCACCTTGGGACGACCTGAATCTTGTGACACTGTTCTGTTCTGTATGAGTCATGACAGAACCCCAACCAACAGACTCTTAACCATAAAGATGGAACCCAGCATTGGGACACTACCTATCCCCCCTGCAGAAGTGAGACCATGTATTTAGCAAAGAAGAGGCCACAAAATTACCCAGCCACTCAATCTACAACCACGCTATAGACCTGCTACCAGGTACCCAACCACATCACGGTCTCATCTATAGTTGCAACCACCAAGAACAAGCGGCCCTGAAAGCTTACTTGGAGGATATGACAAAAAAGGGCTTCATCTGAGTGTCAAAAAACCCCTGCTTGTCACTGATGCTGTTTGTAGGGAAGAAAGATGGCAGAATACGTCCCTGCGTGAACTACCAGAAGCTGAATGATATTACTGTGAAGAACCACTATCCCATCCCCAACGCCAATGACCTTTGCGACGTACTTACTGGAGCCCAGGTGTACTCAAAAATTGACCTAAGAGACGCCTTCAACTAGATCAGAATCAAGGAGGGAGACAAATACAAGACAGCTTTCAAAACCAGATATGGATTGTACAAATACCTAGTAATGCCATTTGGCCTATGCAACACCCCCAGCACTTTCCAAAGAATGATTAACACTGTCCTGGGGGAATATCTTGACCACTTTTGTGTTGCGTACTTAGACAACATCCTTATCTACAGCAAGACGCATGAGGAACACCTGCGCCACCTGGACCTTATACTCAAAAAACTCTCCCAAGCAAACTTACACGCCAAGCTTAAGAAATGTGAATTCTTCCAGTCCAAAGTTGAATTCTTAGGATATGTAGTAAAGACCAGCGGGTTTGCAATGGCACAGGACAAAGTAGAAGCAATAACGTCTTGGCTGATGCCCAAATGTAGTAAAGACGTGAGAAGTTTCTTGGGCCTGAAAAATTATTGCAGGGATTTCATCCAAAAAATTTCTCACATCACTCTGCCCCTGACCCGCCTGTGCTCTGACAAGGTCACCTTTGCCTGGACTCCAGAATGCACCACTGCCTTTGAGACCATGAAACTCGCCTTCACCTCTGCCCCTGTTCTGGCCATGCCCAACCTGTCCAAGCCATTCATACTGGAAACCAACACATCTGACTTTGTGGTAGGCGGGGTCCTTCTTCAGGAAGGAGGGGATAGTATGCTACATCCTGTAGCATATTACTCCAAGAAGATGCTGCCTGCCGAAGGAAACTACCCAATCTACAACAAGGAGATGCTCACTATAATGAAGACCTTGAAACATTGGCGCCAATACCTATGTGGCGCCAAGTTTCCAGTAAAAGTCCTAACTGACCACAAGAACCTGGTTTATTTCTTTAAACCAAGACAGCTGAACCAAAGACAGGCCAGATGGGCTTAGAACTGGCCGACTACACCTTGACCATTGACTACAAGCCTGGGAAGGTAAACATGGTACCTGACACCCTGAGTAGAAGAGCTGATCTGGCCCCTTCCTCTGCAGAAACTAAGGACCACAACACCCATGTACTCCTTGACCCTGCCAGCCTAGGCATTCAACTGATGTACATGAAGATCATGGCCCACAAACCTGACATAATTGAGGCGCAGAAACAAGACAAATACTCAGCAGAACTTGTTGACAACTTGACCTCAGACCCAGAGAGCCACCACCACAAGAAAGGATTTTTGCTAAAAGGATCCACCCTGCTATTACACAACCAAATCTATGTACTAGAAGGTGAAACAAGGACCAAAGTACTCATTGCTTATCATGACTCAGAGATGGCCAGCCACCCTGGCAGACTCAAGACACTCCGAGGAATCAAGAAGAATTATGCTTGGCCCTGAATGGACAAAGACGTGGCTGCTTATATCAATGGTTGTGAGACATGTGGAAGAACCAAAACCCGTAGATCCAAACCTGAAGGCCTGCTAAGACCACTAGATATACCAGCGGGACCCTGGCAGTCCGTTTCAATGGATTATATTGTAGAACTGCCCCTCTTCAATTTGTTCAATGTCATCCTGGTCATGGTAGATAGGTTTACTAAGATGTCCTATTTCATATCTACCACCACTCACTGCACTGCTGCAAAGACAGCTAGACACTTCCACGACCACATCCTAACTCAACATGGTACTCTGGGGGAAATCATCACTGATAGAGGACCCCAATTCACCTCCAAATACTGGACTCAGGTGATGAAGGATTTGGGGGTAAAACACTGCATATCAACCTCCTACCACCCATAGACCAACAGCCAGACTGAACGAGTGAACCAAATACTTGAACAATACCTACGATGCTACACTAACGCCAACCAAGATAACTGGGCAGAGATTCTACCCATGGCACAGTATGCTTACAACAGCAAAGATCACACATCTACCAGAATTTCCCCCTTCAAAGCCTTTTATGGCTTTGACCCATCCTGGGACCCCAGTATTGGTAGTAAGGAAATTAACCCGTCAGGACAAACCTGGATTGAACAGATACACAACACCCAGCAAACCTGTCTTAAGAATATGCCCTGTGCTGTCCAGACTTATAAAGTGTTTTCAAACAAAAAGAGGACCCCTGGGAAACCGTTGAAAGTAGGAGACAAAGTCTATCTGGACTCTTGAAACTTGCCTCTGACTTTTCCCTGTTGGAAGTTAGCCCACAGAAGAAGTGGCCCCTACAAGATCACCAAACTAGTAGATGAAGTAGCATTTGAACTAGAATTACCCCCCTTGTGTAAAATACATAACATCTTCCACCACGCGCTTCTATTCAAGAAAGAAGGAAACTCCCTCCCCCACCAGAAACTCAAGACTGACCCCCCTCCCATCCAAGTAGGACGCTCTGAAGAATACAAAGTTGAATATGTTCATGGGGACTGTACCCACTATAAAACCCCCCAGTACTATGTCAATTGGAAGGGATACCCACCCAAGGAAAGCACCTGGGAACCATTAAGCAACCTACCCAACGCCCAACTAGCAATCCGACAATACCTTGAGAAAAAGGCCAGGAAGGAAGGAAGGAAGGGACCCCTGGGAAGGAAGGGGATGATGTCATGAATGACATTTTAATATTTGTATTGAAAACCCAAGAGTTGAGCCCCAGCTCTCAGAAGGCAGATTGAACCCTCCAGAACAGTCCAGGATCCGCCAATCTGTTGAGTCACAGGCTCAAATTGGTAAATGACCCCACGACCCGCCAGCCTACTATGAAAGATTCCCTGAATAGTTGCCAGTCTGCTGCCAAACTGATGCCAATGAAGACTCATACTGAAAAAGGAAATGTAACATGGTTAACAAAGGTCAGGGAAGGACCTACTGCCAACCTGCCAAGAGCCAATACTGGAGCTTTGGAATCAACGCTGGAAGCCCTGGAATCAAACCCTGATCCTCCAAAGACTACTCAAGTCACACAGAGTGGACAGGAACCTGCCCACTTGCTGAATTGCATACCCGAGTTAACGAGTCACTCCAAGACCTGCCAGTCTCCCAAGGACAATTCCCCAAATGGTCATCAGATTGATGCCAACCTTGAGTCACCAAAGACCCAAACCTATGCAGAGGTTGCAGCTTGCCTTAAGGAGGTCAAAACAAAATCTATTTTTAACTCTGCCAATGACCACCATCAACTGCCCGCATTTTGTCCAGAGAGGGTAGTGCAATTGAACTACTCAGTGGACATAGTGAACAGTGGCGGCAGAACAAAGAATTGCCACTTCTATTCACCAGAGCAGGCACTATCTGGATCTGCTGCCCTCAAGACTTTAATCCAAGATCCATGCCCCGCCAGTGCCTTGTCTGCAAACCTGAACCCTGCAAAAATTGAAGAAGCGAAGTCCCATGGTATAAAAACCCTGGCAGTATGGTGAAGACCACATCCTCATTTTTGATAATAAAGTTTTATGAACCTTTGGCTCAAACAAATCTTACCCTATCTAGTCTTAGTGATCTTCCATCTTAATTCTGGTCAAGTAGACTACCAGGCCACCCCCCTCCCAAGACCAATCTGCCAAATCACCCCAGGCATTATATCGTCCCCCGGGAGCCCCCTTTGGACCTGTGCATTTTACTGAATACCCCCCAACCTGGCCTATTTGGAGTACAACTTGGAAACCATCCTTATTGACAACCCGTTGGCAAGGACTAGAAGTACTGAGTACATAGGACGCAAAGGAAAGAGGGTTGAGATACCGCCCTTATTGTTCAAAGACAAGTACAACTACCTACCATCGTACTTTGTTCCCATGACTCCACCATTAACCCCAAGACCAGACCGCTTACTGGAGCCTACCGCCGCTGCCAAGACCACCTCTACCCAACTGTTTGGAGTACTCTACATTACTTTGACAGGATTGGTGGATTCAGTGGTCCCCAACTCCGGACCCTGGTCCTTACTCAGCTGATCTGTATCTTACATTATCAAGTTAGCACCCATTCTATGGTGGGCCTTACCCACTGGCTTGGCCGCGCCTCACCCTGAGCCGCCCAATGCCTCCACCTATGACTGGCTTCCTGAATCATTCCTGCTGGGCCCGCAAGCCGTCTGCCCATAAGCTCCCAGGGACCCCCCACAGGTTGGATCCCTGACACCCTTACCAACAAGTATGATCCCCAGATAAACATTCTGAAACCCTGTTGTTGCAACTGAAACAATGAGGATTCAGTATTTGGAATTGGGGAAGACAACAGTCCAATAGGAAAGGACAGAATAATAAGAATAAGGTGTTGTTTATTGTAGAATATTGTGATTAATATACTATATGGGGAAAGCCACAAGGCCACAAGGGGGTGGCATAGTGGGGAGTTATATGTAGGGTTTAGAGCCAAGGAATAACTTGTGCAGGGATCAGCAGGTCAAATTGGCAACGCTCCTAATTAGGATGAAGTTCCCGCCATTTGATGTTGCCACCAGATTCATTCATAACATTAGATACGTCAAGGGGCAACTGATTGAGCACCCCCTGTGTATCTTAAGATACGTTGGCAGGCGAGGTTTGAACCTCAGTTGCAACACCCCCCCTTGCCCCCTGCTTGTTGTCAGACACCAGGACTGGAGTCTGCAGAAGGTCTGGGAAGGTCCGCACAAACAACCTTTGTGTGGGGATGGCACAACAGGGGCGTAAGCAATTGTGGTGAAGCTTCTTGGTATTCCCTTGGGCATCCTCAAGTTGGTAGGTGTGGTTTTCATAGACAGTAGCTACCTTGAAGGGCCCTAGGTGGTTGGGTTCTAGTTTGGCAGAATTGGGATTGAGGGTGTAGACGGGGTCACCTACGGCGTATCTAGCTTTGAGGTGTTTTGTCCCCCCTGCAATCTGCTTGTGTTCAATCTCCCGGGCTTTGGCGCGCCATTGGTCCAGGGAGGGAGTTGGTACTAAGGGGGCTTGTCAGGAACCTTGGACTGTAGTTTCCCCTGTTCAACCCCTGTCAGCCCGTCAGGTGTTCCAAAGGCCAGGGTGTTAGGGCTGAACCCAGTGCCCCTGTTGATTCTTGCTTGCAGGATCAGTAGGGCGGTGGGAAGATGTTCAGTCCACGCAGTATTGGGATGCTCCTGTGAGAGCTTGGCAATCAATTGAACCAGGGAGCCATTTAACCGTTCCACGCGCCCGTTGGCTTGCGGATGGTAGAGGGTCGTTACAATATGCTAGAGCGCGTTCTTGACACAGTATGCCTTCACGACATGCCCCACAAGTTTGGGCCCACCATCTGTGATGAGACTCTTGGGTCGCCCAAAGCAAGCCACAATCTCCTTGCCAATAAAGTGGGTAACGGTGGTGGCAGTGTGGTTGGTTGTGGCCCAGGCCACTGGCCAACGTGTGAAATAGTTGATAGCGGTGATAATATACCTTTTACCTAGTCTGTCTTTGGGAAGTGGTCACACAATGTTGAGGGCCCACTGTTTGAAGGGTTCCATAGCCTTAATGGGTAGGACAGACTTAGAAGGGGCTGGTTTGGACGTATTCTTCTCACACAATACACATGTCTTGAGGAGGTCCAAGATGTCTTGGCGCATGCGCGGCCACCAAACCTTACGCTTCATAATCTTGAAGAGGTTGTGCCCTCTGATATGACCCAAGGTTTGGTGGTAGTGTAGGATGGTGTCTCCTTGTTGTGTAGTGGGGATATACAGTGTCTTCTTGCCTGTCTCTGCTCGGCAACAGACGTTTCCAGCATTGATAGTGAATTGACTTTTGTCATCCTTCAGTTTGGAGATGGTGACCAAGTTAAGGCCCTCATAGCAGGTCACCTCAGGGCGCAGATAGAGCATGGGCCAGTCAGGGTCCAGACCGTTGTCTCCAGTGATGGACGTTACGTAGAGTCATGAAAGAGCGTCGGCTGTAACGAGCTCTTTCCCAGGCTTATATTTGATGCGTAATTGGTAGGGGGACAGGCGTTCAACCCATCCTGATTGGCAACGTGTCAAATGGGACTGTGTGTTGAAGTATTGGAGGGACTTATGGTCCGTCAGAACGCAGGGTGGGAAGGTCGCACCTTCCAAGTAACAGTGCCACTTCTCAACGCAGTGTACAATGGCTGCCAGCTCCTTATCATGGATGGGATAACGTTGTTCCAAGTTGGTGAGCTTCCTGGATTCATATGCTACAGGGAGAAAGACGCCATTTTCAGTTTCTACCCTTAGCACGCCCCCTATGGCCCTTTCAGAGGCGTCCGTCTCAAGTTTGTACTGTCAGTTTTGGTTGGGAAACTGCAGTACTGGTGCCGTTGTGAGCCTTTGCTTCAACGTCTTGAAGGCTTGATCTCTGGCAGGGGTCCAATGAAAGCGTTGTCTGGTATTGAGGAGCTCAGTGAGAGGTGCAATTAGTTCCCCGCAATTGGGGATGAACTTGCGCACATAGGCAACCATGCCCAAGAAAGTTTGCACTTGGCCCACATCTGTGGGGGGCGGCATGCTAGTGATTGCCTTGATTTTGGCAGGATTGGGCTTTATCCCTTGGGCAGAGATGATGTGCCCAAGGAATAATAACTCCGACTTGAGAAACTCACATTTGGAGGGTTTAGCTTTTAGCTGGTTTCCCCAAAGGGTATTGAGGACAGCACGGAAGTGTTGGAGATGTGTGGTCTGATCTTGACTGAAGACAACAATGTTGTCAAGGTACACCACCACGCACTTCCCAATCAGTTCCTTGAAGGCTTTGTTCATCAACATGGCAAAGGTGGAGGGAGTGTTGGTCATTCCAAAATTCATGACACGACACTCAAACAACTCGTAGCGTGTGCGGAAGGCAGTTTTTGCCTCATCCTCTGGTGCAACGCGGACCTGGTTGTACCCTGCGGTGAGATCAATCTTGCTAAAGACCTTTGCGCCGGCAAGTGTATCAAACAGGTTGTCAATCAGTGGCAGTGGGTATTTGTTTTTAACTGTCACCTCATTTAGGGCGCGGTAGTCTGTGACCAGACAAAGAGACCCATCCTTCTTAGCTATAAAGAAGACCACCGCCCCGTATGGAGAGAGCGAGGGGCAAATGAATCCCTTATCAAGCGCGTCCACAAGGTGCTGGCGGAGGGTTTCATCTTCCTTTGGTGTGAGACGGTATAATGGTCATGCTTTAGGTAACAATCCTTGAAGTTGTACAGCGTGCTGGATCTCCCGGGGTGGAGGTAGTTGTTCAAGTGTTTCACTGAATACGTCCTTGTACTTCTCGAGGAGTGCAGCTAGCACTGGTGGTGGTGATGCTGGCAAAGGAGGGACTGCAGATGGTTCTGCATGGATAACTTTGATGGAAAATTGGTTAAAGTCTAGTTTCCCCCCTTGAAGTCGTATGAGCCTGTTTCTGTCATTCTGACAAACACAGAGTTGTGTAGTAATTTTTCATTTCCATGGGCTAAATCTGAAAACCCATCCCATTTCTATTGAGGGTGATGACAGAGGTATCCCAGTCAATGTAAGGGTGGTTATGCCGGAGCCAGTTGAGGCCAGCAATTATGTTGTGGCTGAGGCCTGCCATAATTGGCCCAGAGAGCTTAACCTGGATGTTCCCCATTCTTATGGAGAAGGGTACCGTCTCGTGGGTGATGGCAATTCTGCGGGAATCAGCTACGCGTACTACTTTGAATCTGCTGGGTACTTGGTCTAATTGCTGCAAGTCAGCAAACACCTGGTCCACTATAGTGTTATCAGCCCCGGTATCTACCAGTAACTTGTGGGTGCTCCCATGGAAACGGAAGGGATAGGACAAGTGTGTTACTTTATTTGTGGAATGAGCGGCTTGCAACACGGGGTTGTTGCTATGGACCTGGAAGATGTCTAGGGTTTTGACCTTGTGAAGGTTGTAGTTGCGGGAGTTCTTTGCGAGCAAGGGCCGAGAGGGCGGGTCAGTTGGGGTTGTAGGGTCTCTTGTTGTTACAACCCCCAGGCTTTTCCCTGGTCCTCAATTAGCGCTAGCTGGAGCTCCTCCTCGCGGGAGCGTTTAGCTGCACCTTCTTGCTGTCGAGGTTGGCAACGCCCCACTTGACTTTGGCCATTGCTAGGTGCAGAACGTGGTTGGGGTGGAGGATTGTTGATGCGGCAGAAGCCCATTGAAGCCTGGTTACTGGCCTCTACAATGGCTTTATAGCAGTTGTCAATAGAGGTGCAGCGGCCTATGGGAACCCACTTGTAAATATGGGGTTTTAACCCATTGACAATGAGAGTGAGCAACATGGCGTTCCCATTGGTCACTGCTTTGGGGGTGGCAGCAAGGGCTTGTTGCCACGCGGCGAGATACTCAGGGACGGAACCAGTCTGCTTGATGGCTAGGAGGGGAGTCCCCAAGATAATGGGGGTGAAGGTTTTGCTATACCGGTACTTGGCAGCGTCTCAAAATGTTGCCCAGGTGACGTCAAATTCCTGGCTGGCCCAGTTGGTGAACCACATGGCGGCGGGCCCCGTAAGGCAGCCAGATGCGGTGGCAACCCACATGGACTCAGGAACCTGACAGATACAAAGGCGCGTTTCAGTGGACTGGAGCCAACTGACAATGTTAGCTCCTTTGACACTGCCAGTGAAGGACTCTAGTTGAAGGTTGAGCATACGTTGCAACAGATCTGACTGTGGCGGGGTGACGCTAGCGTCACGCTGCCCGAGGCGGAGCCAATTGTATACACTGGTGAGAACTAACTGGTCTTGATAGATGACATATCCTTCAGGAATGTCCCCCTCAGGGATTGGAAGGAACGTCTCTTGTTGTGAAGTAGCCATGCGGCCCGTACTCCGTCCTTTCTTGGGGGGAATTTTGTTTTTGAAATAGGTTAGAACCTACTTCTGCTACCACTGTTGCAACTGAACCAATGAGGATTCAGTATTTGGAATTGGGGAAGACAACAGTCCAATAGGAAAGGACAGAATAATAAGAATAAGGTGTTGTTTATTTTAGAATATTGTGATTAATATACTATATGGGGAAAGCCACAAGGCCACAAGGGGGTGGCATAGTGGGGAGTTATATGTAGGTTTTGGAGCCGAGGAATAACTTGTGCGGGGATCAGCAGGTCAAATTGGCAACGCTCCTAATTAGGATGAAGTTCCCGCCATTTGACATTGCCACCAGATTCATTCATAACATTAGATACGTTGGCAGGCGAGGTTTGAACCTCGGTTGCAACACTGTTTTAGACCTAGTTCCCAAAAATTGGCCCTACTTGTGCTGCAACCACCTGACCCAGAGATCACATGTTTAGATGTTCACATCCCACCCAATCTAAACCCTTTCTCTCTGAATATTCTCCAAAATGTCTCAACCCATAAGAATATCTTAGTTCCTGACCAATCCAGACTTCAATCAGGATGACTCACCCTTTCTTTTCCCTCTCCCACTTTCAACTATATAAAGCCCTCAGATAGCCCCAATAAAGACATCATTGAATAGAACATAACAACCAACTCAACATTCTTAGATTACTTGCAGAGTTAAAATAGAGAAGTTCTGTTGTGTAAGGAGATAATAGTCCTTCTGTGTTCCCCCAGTTGCTGCTCAGCTACTCCAACCTTACCCTTAGAACCCTTGAGCACCACAGATAGAAAGCTTGAGCATCTTCAGGCCATCTCAGTAGCACTGTCAACCAATGTATGGGCCTTTCTCAATAAACTATTGCACTTATTATTTTTTCAGTTTTATCATTTTTTACTTTTATTTAGCATTTGGTACAAATATTTGCTTATTTTAAAGTATATGAAATAGCTATAATAGATGAAAATAGTTGTTTTTGTGTAGATTTTGACTTTTGCCCTTTTTTGCAGCCTTATTGCTTCTAATTGACCCCTCTTTTATTGAAGATTTAAAATTCTGAGGCCTTTTTAAGACTATAAATGGCTTTTAAATTTTAATTTTTTGGGGGGTTTCTGGTTTTTTTTGGAGGTCAAAAAAGCTAAAATTTTTAAACCTGTTTTTCATAGTGTGATGCCATAAATTGAAATGATGTTTTTACTATAAAATCGAGATAGCCACATTTCGAGATGCCATATTTTGAGATAGCATTTTTTGAGATGCAGTTTTCAAAATGGAATGCCCTACCATCAATATGACTAGCTGGGTTAATACTGGATTTACAAAGGGAAGCTTGATATTTTAACAAAACTACATCCCATTATTAAACAAACAACATTGGAGGTGTAAAATTTTAACTTTCAAGTCCAACACAAACCAATGGAATATTGAGCCTAACGCTTTAATGAATTGACAATATTTTAAATTAAAGTAAATATTAAGAATGCTAAAATATATTTAACATCATAAATTTTTTTGAAGGAAATATTGGAGATAAACAACGAATATTTATAATATCTTTCATTGGATGGGTAGGATAAAGTACATTTATTTTCTAAAAATATTTAAGGCTTGAAACTAGAATCCTTATTATAGAGTTGATTTGCTTTGCTAGCAAAATTCACGCGCTTATTTTTTCCATCAACATGGCGTGTATTCTCAACCATTTTAGATAAGCAATGTTTTGTTCCCTTGCAGAGAGGTAAATTAGAATACTGCTGATTGGCTTTGTTTTGATCGACTGATCCTTTAACTTTGACAGCTACGTCCTTGACAAAATTACCCGTCTTGAGCGGCAAATTAGGGTCTTTTAGCACAGAATTGACACCTTTCTTAACCAAACAACCAAGGCCTTTCGATAAAGGGGTAGCACAGCCTTTTAACACCACTCCCATGGACCGAGGTTGAAGTTGGTGGGAGTGGCCATGGGATGAAGTATCATCATTGTTTTGTACTTCCCTTCCAAGAGGACTAGAGGCGGCCCGGAGAGCGAGGCAAGAGACGATTGTAAGAACACTAAAAAACTGCATATCATCTTCCAATCAACCCACTCCCTTTTATACTTTATTCCTCTGCTGTGTCCTAATTAGGATACTGCAGTACCATCAACCAATAACGAAACGCGATGCATTGTGACAATTGTAATACGGATTAAAGCTATTTATTTTTAACCAATTTATTTTTAACATTTTTATTTAACCGCCCTAATCTAGGTTTAATTAGCTTAATCCCCTATAGGATATTTTTAACATTTTTATTTTTAATGTTTTTAATTAACCGCCCTAATCTATGTTTACCCATATCTATATTAATTACTCCTCTTTATTAACCGCTCGAGTCCCTGGAGAGGCTTTTTTATATGTTTTCGGCTGGAAAATCAGTCCGGGTTTAAAGTCCGATTGAGGCCGACGTCGATAGTCAACGTGCCTATCGGATAGTCCGGTTTGTATGGCTGATGCTGCCGCAGGAGGGGTTGTTGGACACTTTGAAGTGTCTCGCGGCATCCCAGCCTGCGGCAGTGTCGATCATAGTAAAGATAATGGGAGGCGGATGTAAGTTAGTCCGGTTCGATTAAGAGGTAAGACAATCAAAAATGTATATAGAAACTTACTGTAATAATTGGAAAGCACGATGTCATCATCTGCTCTGATTGGCTACTTTAAAGCTTAGATGATTAGATTTACTAAGCCAAGGTAAGCCTTCACTAAACACAATACTAACTTTCTCACTTTAAATTCTATAGATTCACTTCAAAACAAAGGTAAGCTTCGAAATATATACATAATACTAACTGTTTTAAGAATACATGATCAAGAACATTCAAGGTAAGCATATTCTTTAAATTCGAAGCTAACTTTGCTTTAGAAAGGTAATAATTTTTAGAAAAGAAGTAATTGAAAAATCAAATCAAGGCTTAATTTCAGGTAAGCTTTTCAATGAAGTTACTAATCTTCTTCAAATCCTTTTAGATAGACTTGATCCGCAGCAGATCTTGGGGTGGGTAAGTCATTTTAACAGATCAAAAATACTAACATAAATTAAAAAACCAGATCTTCGCTCTGAAGCAGATTAAGGTTTGGTAAGCAATGTTTTGAATCTTAAAACCTTTAAACTAAAGCTGCATTTGAACAGGTAATCATTTCCAATAAACTACTAACCTTCAATACTTTTAGATAGACTTAGTCTACAGCAGATCTTGGGTTTGGTAAGTTTTATTTTCACTAATTTTCCAACCTAGATTTTAAAAAAACAGACTTTTGCCCACAAGCAGATCTTGATTTAGGTAAGCCATTTTTTCTAAATTTACAAAACTTGATTAGGGACTCCCAGATTTTTATCCCAAAGCCAATCTTGGGCCAGGTAAGCTTTTTGATAAATTACTAACCTTTTTTTAAAAAACCCACAAACTTTCCCCCTGCAGCAGATCATGTTTTAGGTAAATCATCTAAAACAAACTACTAACCTTAATTTCAAGCCCCAGACTTCTGCCTACAGCAGATCCTGGGTTGGGTAAGTTTTTTTAGAGTAAACAGATATTTTTAATAAAAAAAATGTTTGTCTAATTCAGTTTTTTGATCCAACTAGCTCTTTTAACCCAAATTTAACTTAATACTTTTTAGTAATATATCCTATCCAGTTGCTTAAAAACCCTATTAAAAATGTAATTATTTTCTTTAATTTTTGCACTTCTTAGTTTTAAATGAAACACTTGGTGGATACTTTGTAAAGCTTTATTGCCAAAAACTACAGATTATCAAGCAAGAACTTTTAAATTGTTCCTAGCAAGACTTATGCTTAGCTAATTTTATGTTGTAGATTTGAAAATCTTTTTGGAATTCGTTTTTAGATCTGACTAGCATAGTTTCAAAAAAATACTTGGCAACTTTAAAGTGTCAAAAAACAACTGTATTACTCAAAAAGTGTTCTATTATGGACATTTATTTTGTTTTGGCCTTATTATTATAAAGATCCCTATCTTAAAGCTCTTTTGTTGTTTACTTACCAAAAATCAAAACCCTAAAAAATTAAAACATCACCACTTTAAAAAAAGAATTTTAATTGAGATGGATTTTATTTCTAAGCTTTTTAATAAAAATTAAAAGGATAAATATGATAAAGAAATCCAACCCAGCCAAATGAAAAAAAATATTTAAGGAGATATTCACAGCTAACTCAGATACTGATAGAGAATAAAAAGTACAAGCTTATAAGTGAGATCCAATGGCATAAAAAATAATTATTTTAAAGCTATAATAAAAAAGATGAACATGTCAGAACAAAAGTTATATAACAAGATAAACAAAACATTCATATTTCGGTTCAAATTTTGTATGATATGGTAAAGCTTATAGACTACATTAACTAAGCCAGAGATAAATATATATTTATATTATATGATTAGAATTTAAATAAAGGTATTGATTTGCCCTTTGGAATTCAAAAACTGTTATTGAAAATAAAAATTATTTCAAAAGTATTATAGCTTCAAAATAATGTAAGAATTATTCAATCTTCCATCTCTTAAATGCCAAAAGTATAATCCATAATAAAAAAATAAATTGCTAAACAAGACCTTGCTGATAGTTTAATAGAGTAGTTGTATAGCATCTCCTTATAATTCTCTGATGTAAGTTGCACAATCAAAACAACTATCATTTTTATAATAAAAAACTGTATTTTTGAAAACTACTAAATCATCTTAGAAAACTATAACAATGAACAAAATTAGAATTTTTGCTGAAACTATCAAAAAGTCTTTCTGCTAGACTAACAGAAAGATACCAGTGAGCAGCTGAAAAAGATAAAGCTAACCATAACACAGCTGTTCTCTTTTGGTACCCTGCTCACCACTCATAGCTTTATACTCACTGATTTCTGCTAAGCTTTTAACCCTGGCTAAAACATTGGAAATAATATATAATTATCTTTAATTCAAACAAAGATAATTATTAGCTCTGAGACCATAAACACATCATTGGGCTGCTGTAAAAGAGTAAAGCTAAGTGTAGCACAGCTTTGCTCTTTTGACAGCCTACCAACAATAAACACTTTTTACAGTTATAGACTAGAAACACATACCAGCGGCTGCCGTAAAAGAGTGAAGCTGAGCGTAGCACAGCTTTGCTCTTTTGGCAGCCTGCTAGCACATCTTTCCTTTTACCAGCTATAGACTAGAAATACATACCAGCAACCATTATCAAAAGCTTTTTACCAGATAAAGTCTAGAAACACGTACCAGCGGGCTGCTGTAAAAGAGTGAAGCTGAGCGTAGCACAGCTTTGCTCTTTTGGCAGCCTGCCTGCACATCTTTCCTTTTACCAGCTATAGGCTAGAAATACATACCAGCAACCATCATTAAACGCTTTTTACCAGATATAACTCGAAACACATATCAGTGGGCTGCCGTAAAAAAGTGAAGCTGAGCGTAGCCAGCTTTGCTCTTTTGGCAGCCAGTCTGACACATCTTTCTTTTTACCAGCTATAGACTAGAAACACATACCAGCAACCATTATTAAACGCTTTTTACCGGATATAAACTAAACGCACGTACCAGCAGGCTGCTGTAAAAGAGTGAAGCTGAGCGTAGCACAGCTTTTCTCTTTTGGCAGCCTGCCTGCACATCTTTTCTTTTACCAGCTATAGGCTAGAAATGCATACCAGCAACCATCATTAAACGCTTTTTACCAGATATAACTGGAAACACATACCAGCGGGGTGCCGTAAAAGAGTGAAGCTGAGCATAGCACAGCTTTGCTCTTTTGGCAGCCTTCCTGACACACCTTTCCTTTTACCAACTAGAGTTTAACAAAATAGTTTTAAAAGGCCACTGATTTAAATAAACAAAATAATGTGGCTCAACTAGGATACCTGAATGCGTACCTAGGCGGGATGCCATAAAAGGGCAAAGCGGGCAAAGCTCAGCTTTGTTCTTTTGGCATCCCGCCCGCCACACCACGCTTGTCTTTATTAACTGCGCCAGTTCCTACAGAAGCCTTTTTCTATGTTTTTGCTTAAAAGACATACCTTTTTGTCCAATAACAGCCAACACTAATTGTTGCGCATAAACAATAGGTAAATTTAGGTAGTAGATACTGTCACGGGAGCTTGTTGCTGGACACTTGGAGTGTCTTGTAGCATCCCAACATGTGGCAGTATTAGTTAAAGTAAAAGTATGATCCATTGGAATTTTAGTAGTACTGATTGACTAAAAGATTATAAATTTAAATATCTCTTTAAATTACTGATTATCATCGGACCACAAGATGGCATTTTCAATTTTGATTGGTCAATTTTAGGTCTAAACTTGGCCAACAGCAGCAAACAACACATTTGGTTTTTCTTATCATTATTGAAGCACAAGATGGAATTATCCACAATGATTATATAATTTAAACATAGGAGATTAAATCGGAATCAACTAAGCAAGGTAAGACTTGACTAAGACAGTACAAACCTTTTCACTTTAAACTCTATAAATTCACTTCAAACTAAAGGTAAGATTCAAACTAAGAATAATTATAACTATTTAGTTCATAAAATATTAGGCACATAAAGTAACTACATTTTAAATGTTGGAGCTTATTTTAATAAAAAGGGTAGCTAATGTTGCAGCATTTACAATTACTCTCTCTTGGGAAAGTAATTCCCTGAGTGATTCCCTGACTAATCATTAATTCAGTGACACTCTTATCAATTGCCCATCTAATACAGGGATCAAACCTTTCAAGTCCTAAATGGAACATTACCTGGACAAGCCCCATGACTACCATGATATAAATTGACAGCATGTGACTTCTCATGATACTATATAACTCTCTAAATTCATATCAATAATATATCATTTTCTTCTCTATTTCACCCTTTATTTTGTTATCTATACTTCTCAGAAGTATATACTAAACACCAATTTTTTAAAAAACTATTTATTTCAACTTCAAAACAAAGCCTAATTTCATTTAATCATTTTCTTGAACATAATAACCCATATTTCACTTTTAGATGGGCTTAGTCCACAGCAGATATTAGGTTTTGTCAGGAAGCCAGGCATAGGTAGAGGCATTAAGCAACTCAAGATGGGGTATCACCGGGTCAGTGGGTAATGCCCACCATATGATGGGTGCTAACTTGATAATGTAAGATAAGGATTGCCCAAGTAAAGACCAGGGCCCAGAGTTGGGCACCATAGAGTTCACCAAACCTGTCAAAGTAATATAGAGTACTCCAAACAGCTGGGTGGACATGGTCTTGGCAGGGGTGGTAGGTTCTATTAGGTAGTCAGGTTGTGGGGTTAAGGGTGGAGTCATAGGGACAATGTAGGCAGGCAGGTAATTGTATTTGTTTTTGAACAATCTTGGCAGCCTCATATACCACTTTCCTTTGTTATCTATAGTTTTGGTATCTCTAGTTCTTTCCAAGGGGTTGGCAATGAGTATGATCTTCAAGTTGAACTCAGACTAGGCGGGTTTTGGCAGGTGTTTGGTGAAATCCACAGGTCCAAAGGGGGCTCTAGGGGGATGGTATAGTGCCAGAGGTGGGTCAGCGGGTTGATCTCTAGAGTGGGTAGTTGCCTGGTTACCTACTTGACTCAAGTTGAGATGAAAGATCACTAAAACTAAATAAGCTAGGATTTGTCCAAACCAAAGGATCATAAATCTTTATTATCAAAAAATTAAATATGGTTATCCTCATGCTGCAGGGGTTATTATACCATGTGATTTTGCTTCTTCAATTTTTGCGGTTTTCAAGCTTGTGGACAATCCACTGGCAAGGCATGGATCTTGGCTTAGGGGTTTGAGGGAGGCAGATACTGGTTGGGCTTGCTCTGGTGAAAAGAAGTGGTGATGCTTTTTTCTGCCACTGCTGTTCACTATATAACCTGAGCAGGCCAATTGTATTACCCATTCTGGACTGGAGACTGGTAGCAGCTAGTGAACATTAGCAGGGCTAGCAGTAGGCCTTGTTTTAACCTACTTTAGGAAATTTAAAACCTCTGTATAGGTCTGGGTCCTCAGTGGCACAAGGTTGACGGCAATCTGGTGACCATTTGGGGAATATCCCAAAACAAGCTGGCGTGTTGCGTAGTAATTCAATAACTCAATTCTGTGACTCATTGGGTTGGCAGGTCCCCATCCATCCTGGGTGACTTGATTTGTCTTTGGAGGATCAGGGGTTGATTCCAGGGTTTTCAATACAGGTATTGGGCTTTTGGTCTTGGCTGCTGGCAGATGGCAGGTTCCTTGTCAGGACTGAGAATTTAAGTCTCAACTGATATTTCCTATTTTGTTGATATTTATGCCAAGACTTCTGTTTGTTTGTTTCTCCTTTACCATCTTTGGTTGCCTATATTTCCGCGAATACTGAACCATTTCATCCCAAATCAGTGTCAGCCAAAAGCCCTCAATTCCAGCTTTTAGAATCTTACTCTTGACAATATATTTTTGATTCAAAATTATGAGTTAATCTTGCTTAAACATAATTCTCCTATCATCTCCTTTTCATAGAATTGGGTATAAAAACCCTCACAGTTCTATTATTCCAAGAAATCTAATCTCCTCCTGTTTATGCTCATCAATAAAACTATTGTCTCAATCCTAGCTGTATCTCTTGTTTCCTTGGGAAATAGTAATTTGTTGGTGATGGTTGAGCACAGGCTGTGATACAACTGCAGCTGTTGTTGAAAAAGTCTGAAGTCTTACATTCCTGTCCTTCCTGATTGGGGCAATTTATCTCCCACAGCCCAGGGTTTGGCTCAACTGGCAGGCTGACAGGTCCCTGTTTATCCTGGTTGGTACAAGGCATTTTCTTAGGGCTGGGGTTTGATTCCTGGGGTTTCAATACAAGTATTGAAATGCCATTCATGACAGGTTTGGTAATACTTTTGTGCCAGCTACCTAATCTTAATTTCCACTCTGAAGCTGCTCATGAACAGAGTAGGTTTTTCTTTCAGATTTACTAACCTAAATTTAAACTTCAGGATTTTAGCTTTAGTTAGATTATACTAGAGTAAGAATTTTTTAGCAAATATACCAACTAAATTTCACACCCCTAGATTTTTGCATCTAAAAAAATCTTGGTTATGGTGAATATTTTTAGGATCACTATGATATCTATTAATTTTCAGCCATTTTTGATACAACTATCACTTTTTTAAAAATGTGTTTTTCTTTAAGTAAATAACAATGAAAGCATTTTCTTTGCTTATATGATCTATTAGCTAGCTTAATTTTTTACTTTTAAGTTTTTTGCACTTATTGGTTTTAAAAGAGTCACTTTTTTAGATCCTTTGCCAAATTCCACTGCCAAAAACTAAAAATTATCACTCGGGAATACTTAAATAATTTTTGAGCAAGTCTCATGTTTATCTTATTTTAAAAGCTGTGGTGTCACTCCTGGGAAAAGCTCTGCACAAAAGACCCATTGGCCCTTAATTCAACTGCCCTGGCACACACAGTCAAAAACAGAAGTCAACTCAATTTATCAAGAAAGTAAACATGAACCAACAATAATCCAAACCTAGGGGCAAACTTGATTTAGCACCTTACTATTAGTAGGATCATACCACCCCCTACCCATCCAAGTGATTGAACAGCAGTTATCTTGTTCCTCCTAAAGGATTTGCTTAGACTATATAATCTCTAATATCTCAATAAAGACATCATATAGCTTTCAGTAATTCCCCCTTTTAACTCTGCCAATACATCACAGTTACAACAATATGCATCCTACTAACAAATTTTGATAGTTATTAACAATAAATCAAATAATCACCCAAAAAATTAATTTCACTCACAAACCAAATATATTTCTTCTATTAAACTAAAGGAAATTAAAATAGAGCCAGGCACTTGAGAGAAAATCTCAATCTACTTGTGAACCCCTATAGCAAAAGGAAATGCAATAAAAATATCTTATCAAACCAAAATTAATGAAGTTGTTGCACTGTGTAAGGGACCCTCTTTACAAAGAAAGATATAGCATCAAAATCAAACAATGGTCCTTTATTTTCTAAAGCATGTTATATCTCTTCCAATTTTAGTTTGGAATTTGGACAAGGATCAGGACGGCACCATAAGTTTAACTCTGTAGACAAGATATGGGACAAAAATAATGAGATCCATAGGGTAACCAAGGACTCCCAGATAGGTCTGGCAAACATCTGAACTGAGAAGATACTATTAATCAAGCAATAGAATAATAGGACAATATAGTTTTATTGCAAAAATAAATGTTAATTGAACAATTAACTTGGGATTTGAATGGGGTTCTTATACTAAGGAGGGTGGAATTAGGGGTACAGTTTCAATGAGTCTGAAACCAGAAATAGTGTTTTACCTGAAGCTAAAGGAATCATGGTGCAGGTTATTTTTAGATCCATTATTTAATGAATTCTTAGCAGATTGCCTTGTATCTGCATTGTGTGTGGCATAATGGTAATTAATTGGAAATTAATTGAGCAGCAGTAGCCTAGATAATCTAAATATGCTAGTTGGACAATTTCTTTGCCAATTGGACAATTGTTATCAGAAAGATGATTCCTGACACACTGTTATCATTAAATCCTGATTAAGCTATAGTATTAAAGCAAAATTGAAAAAATGATATTCTGGAATTATTTTTTTGGAATAAAAACTATAAAATAAAGCAGAAATGGCAATCTATACCAAAAGAAACATTTAAAACCAAAAAATAAACATAGCAATTTTAAAGACTAATGTGAAATAGCTGATAAGTATTACAAGCTTTAGAAGTTATTATATACAAAAAATAAGCAATGATAAAATAAATTATATATTTAAAGTAGTTTAACTTGAATTTCATTTGGTATCAATATGAAAGAATCCTAACACCAGGATAATAAACAGACAGAGGTTGCTGCAGGCAATCAAACCCAAATGAACCAACAAAATTGTGGCCATTGTCCAGGAGGCAGGAGTCGGGAATAGCTCTGAGCCATGGAGTAAAGCCAAAGCCACTCAGATGCAAAAGCAAGCCCAGGTCAAGAAGACTGTAAGAATGAGTATTATTAACCCAATAGTTTCAAATCTGTCCAAGAAGGTGTCATGGATAAAGACATCTTGGTTGGCATTGTTTGCCCCAAAAAAAACAACAAAAAGAAGCTGCCTACAAGAAAGTGCCAATGCAGACTTAATCTGACCTGAATCAAGTAATTGAAAGGAAGTGGATGGTGGCCAAGAAGGTGTGCCTTCAAAAGAGACCCAATAAATCTGATGTTTATGCCCCCAAAGCAGGTAATTTGGTGTTTTCAGCCCCAAAATTGATTTATGACTTCAGAAAAGTTTCACTCACTTCTGAAGGGCTACTTGTCAGAATTCATCCTGCTGATGTCAGCATTCCCATTTCACCCATATGGACTGAGTTGTAGCTCAGAACTACCTTAGTAGTTGAATAAAACTCACATTATCTAAAAAGTTATCTATTTTATTTATTTCTGGTAAGTAAAATCCATGGAAATCAAATTCCTGTTTGTGTATGTTCCTGTGCGCACTATTGCAACACACAGAATTGATTTGGCGCTATCTGTGGGCACTGCACTGCTGTTTGCTGTTTCCCCACCCAAAATTGAGGAATACATCAAGCCAATTTGTCTTTTTGTCCATTTGCAGAATCTGGTTGCCATTTCTCAATCATTAGCTTTTACAATGTTTGTTCTTATTTTTACAGCTTGAATTTTGCCTGTACCTTTTATTGAAGTTTATCACTTACAAATTTTGACACTGAGAATTATTTTTCTCCTCAATGTTTTCAGCATTTGGATTTGTATTCCCCATTTTCTCAATTTTTCTGAATCTTGGAGCTCCTCTAGCATTACTTAAGGCCATCAAGGTCATCATCACCAGATCAGTGAACAACACCACTACTGAGAGAGTGTCTTTTGTGCATGCTCCTATGTACCACCAAAGTGATATTTCTGACAGTCTTATAGGAAGTGCCTAAATCTATCATGGATGAAAGCTTTGAGCCTTGTGTGATTTATGGCAAAGGGAACAACAATGACAAGGAGCCACAGTATTACTGAACTGTGAAGGGGCAGCAGGCGCTCAAAAAAGTCATTCCTTTTTACAGCCAGGTGCCTATGCTGTGTGTCTTGGCAGGAACCAATAAACTATTGGCAACATATAAAAAACCCAAGCACCCAGTGATACTAGACATCAAGTGCAAACTGCTCTTTAATCTTATTGTAGATACTTTTAACTACAGGAAGACTGTGGCAACTGTTGGTGTATTGAAAAAATCAGCACATAAGTTGTATAGTAATTACTTGAAAACTGACATAATTATCTTTATAGAGAAACCCAAGAAAATATTTATCACCCTAAAAAAGGAGCATATCTTGGCAATCAAATATTGGATCACCCATGAGGCTATAGTAGTTTTAAAAGCTATTATGCTAAGCAAAAATAAATCAGATGCAAACAAAATCAACTCAGATGCAAGCAAAGTCAGAAACCAGTTAAGCTATAATGTTAACAGTAGATTTGGGTTCACTTATGGTTTGTTTCCATCTGAGTTTATTTTCCTTTAAGATGAGTTAATTCTTTTAAAGTTTTTGTTTTGCCACCTCAAAGGGTGGACCCTCAGGACACTAGACCACTGGTGGATGAGAACAGCAAGGATTGGGCCCACTGCCCTGAGTTGCAGTGTCACATGTTGGGTTTCTCCTATGAGCAGTTGTGTTGAGGCCTCAGTGCACTACCCCAAAGGGCTCTGCGTGTGCAGAACATACTTGCCTCAAACAGCTTCATTGTACTTTGACTCTTTGATCAATGTAGTAAGACATAATTAACACTTATCTAGCCTGCAGGTAAAAGAAAGGCTCAAAGAGATTGACCCCCAGGAAAATGCAATTCCTGTTTTTCAGTGACACCTGACAGTTAATCCATGTACTATAAATTCAGAACCTAAACGTAAAAATGTGGGATTGTCAAATCCTTGGTCCAAATTTTGAATCACTTTTGCGGGCAACTCAGCTGAGTGAAAATTAAAATATTTAATAAAATCAACCATTTAATTTGACTTTTTTGATTTATTTAAATTGGCAAATATTGTGTTCTGAGGCGCAGCACAGATACACAACGGGGAATTCTAATCTTAGGATTGGATTTGTACTAAGTCTTGGTTAGAAGCCAGGGACAGCTATGCAATTACCTTGTGTCCCTGATTGAATAATAACTACTAGACATGGCTAGAGAGGCGCCAAAGTACTTGGAGACACAAAGACAAAAATGTGAATATAACTTAAATTTTATTGGGAAAAAAGATTGGGGATATATAATGTGTATATTTACCACAAACAGTACATGGATGGTAGGATCACTTGCCACAATTCCAGGAATATTCCTGACACTTATAGTTGTGTAATCAATAAACTGTCACCCGCCGCCAACATGAAGGCGCCCACTGCCACCAAGCAGACATCTGCTGTCACCAAGCAGACGTCCACCACCAACATGCAGACATCTGCTGCCATAAAACAGATACACACTGCCACCATGTGGAAGCCTGCCACAACCAAGCTGTCACCTGCTGTCAACATGCAGGCACCTGCTGCCACCAAGAAGACGTCTACTGCCACCGTGCGGGCCCCCGCCACCACCAAGCAGATACATGCTGCCACTATGCAGAAGCCTATCACAACCAAGCTGTTGCCCGCCGTCAACACGCAGATGCTTGCCACCACCTCACAGGCCCCCGCCACTGCCAAGCAGATACACACCATCACCACACAGAAGCCCGCCACCACCAAGCTGTTGCCCGCTGCCAACACGCAGACGCTTGCTGCCATTAAGAAGATGCCCACTGCCACTGCACAGGCGCCCACCACTATTACCAGCCCCACCTGCAAGCCATCCTCAAACCAGGCACCCATGGACCAGCCTGCCACCTGCCAGCCACTTATCACCCTTTGCCCTCCCATGCCAGCAGGCCAGTCCCCATCCACTCCTTTGGGAAATAGCCAGATCAGGAAATCAGGAAAGGCAATTTCCCCAAAGCCAAAATTGGGAGGAACTGCTGCCCAATTTGGGAGCCTACCAAATGGGGAATGTACTGACAGGCTATCCAACAATGAAAATCATGCACCAAATTCAGTAAATGAATTTGGATGCATGAAGAAGACCAAACTTGCACTATGCCAATGTAAACTTGGATCCAGCCAAACCCTCTAAATTGCCAGCCACCCAAGCCAATCCAGAAAAGGGAATAACAGATGCAACTTAGACTCTTGGTTCCCCAATGCTATGCCTTCCAATAATCATGCCTTGCAGGTCCACTAGTATAAATAAAGATAAACCCCTCAATGATAGTTTTTGCTATCATTGAGTGAATATCCTCCTCAATATTACCACATTAATCAATCCTTTACCCAGGCTAAGCAAGTAACCTTACTAAACCCATTACCCCTCCCCAAGTCAGAAGATGAACTACATCATCTTCACAGCTGTCTTGACAGCTTACCTTGGGATAGGGGGCCACCAGCCAACCAATGCTCAGTTTGGTCCTGAACCACAGGGACCAAAAGGGATATTGTACAATGAGCCAACTCACCTCAACTCAATGGTTTTGAACCCATGGACACCTCTGGCGTCATCTTTCCCAACTCCCAACTTGGCTACTTACGTGATCCCTGCAGCTACGCTACTGTACCTTGCTGTCAGCCTTAGACAATGCAACATCCTTGCCAGCCTTCCATCAGGCAGTAAACTTCTATCCAATTGTCTTCGCCTTGAACAACTTTTAGCTGCCTAACCTACCATCTTATGTTACTAAAGTTTTATCCTCAACACTTGGGTATTATAAACAAGCATGAGTGGGGCAAGTGAGTTGCGCAGGATCAGGAAACCAAACAGTTGAATTGCCCAATTTGGAACCAGACCCATTTTGAGGGGCAAAAACAAAAGTGAGATATTTGCCCCCAAAATAACCCACTGAAGGCAAAATCAAAGCATGGTGAATGGCGGCATTCACAACAGCAAATTTCAAATCTCTTGAGCAGATAACTCAACTAACAAAAGACAAAACACAACAAGAAAATGTGGGATACATGAATCATAAATGTGGAATTCTAATGTACAATTTGATATTCCTGTAAGTCTAACAAATCATAGACAATATGAAATTAGTAACATATCTGAAATTGCGGGATTTTCAAATCCAAGAACCAAATTTCAAATCAAAAATGAGGTGAATTTGAAATAATTATAATTTATGGGTGTCTCAAAAAGGATGCTAAAAGATCTAGAGTGTATTTATGCTAATTCTTTTAGGAATCATAGTGTTTCAACATCTTCAATTACTCCCTCTTGGATAATTCACACCCCAAGTAAATCACCAAATGGTTCACTGTCCAGTCAATAAACAGGTGACACCATTATCAGTTAACCATATATGACAGGGATCACTCAATCAAGGTCCTAAATGAAACACAACTTGATTAAGCCTTGTGACTCAAGAGGAACATTACTCAGATAAGCCCCATGACCTCCATGACATACATGGACGACATGTGGCTTATCATGATACTATATATATAGCCTATAATCATATTCAATAAAGTATCATTCTCTTCTTAATCTTCCCCCTTATTTTGTTTATTATACTTCCCAGAAGTATAAACATGACAGTGGTAGCACAGTTAGGTTATCCATACCTACCCAACTCAAAGGAAAAATTCCTCCTAAGAAAAGAACCCAAACAATGTCACTCCCTAATGGCTGGAGAGATTACAAAGTAGGACAAGACGTTCCTGCAGGCCTTGTCATCTACAATAACGTCCTTGTACCCATTGACCAGTACAACGCTCTCAAAGCCTGCAGACTGTTACCCACCACATCAACCACAACAGCGCCTCTGCAGCCTGAGATACCCAATATTGTATTTCAACGCCTACACACCGCTGAAATTGGTGCCTTTGCAGGACTACACCGTGAAAACGCCTCTCTTTGGATTAACAGTACCAAAAGTAAATTTGAACAAGTGGAATATCCCCAAAGACTCTGGGTCAGCAAGATCGCCCTTTGTGTCACAGGGACTGTCTCACATTTTGTAACCGAATAGCTGGCCCAACACCCTGACCAGAAGGAGAATTGGGAAGTGTTCAAAGCCGCATTCCTCAAAAAGTTCTCCATGAAGGACTTGGACGTAGTGATCATGACCAATCTTTAGACCTTCAAAATTACAGGGACCATTGAAGAATACATCACAGCATATGAAGGACTAAACAACTGAGCACCCAACACCATCAACTTTGATGAACCTGGGCCGCGCCTAGACTTCTACAATGGCCTTCTCACGCACATTAGACATTGGTTTGACATGACTTGCTGCAAGAACCTTGAGGATGTATTCCTAGAGGAAAAATGCACAACTCAGAAGTCTGACAATCTATATGCCACCAACAACCGCAAGAAAAATCCTGCAGCTAAAAGAGAGCCTCGCCCCAATAATCAAAACAACCAAGCCAACAGTACCTATCCTCAAACCGGGAATCACACTGCACAAGCCAACCAGGCCAGCACCAAAGATAAAAACAAGGAGGGAAAAGCTCAGGGGAGTGCTTAGGCAAGCCGCCCTTACCCACTTCACAAGTCTTGTACAGAGAACAGGACGTGGATTCAATCACCATGATCCAAGTTCCCTCCAGCAATCCTCTACTGTTTGCTGCCCAAACTGGAAATAAACTCCTCACTTATCCTTTCCAATTTTGCAGATACCAGGGCAAAGCACTATTTGACACTGGAGCAGATCAATCTCTCATCAACAAGAGCTTTTCAGACCTCATGAAATTACCTACCACTTGAAGTAACATCAAGAGGGTCATCATGGTGGACAACCATAGCACACCAGTTACCCATGAGGCAAAACCTTTCTGTGCCCAAATTGGAGATGTACAAACAACAATTAGCAATCCTATCATGCCAATCCTCAAATATGATGTCATACTTGGCCTGGACTGGATGAGAAAGACAAAACCTCTTATTGACTGGGACAGTGCCACCCTCACCATACAGCAAGGAGAAGTCCACCACCATGTATACCCAACACATCTTGACACTCTCATGAGGGACCATGTATTCATGAAAATCATGATGAACAGGAGAAGAAACTGACCCCAGCAAGATCAACTGGAGCACCTGTACGTATGAGGTTATCCACTTCAAAAACACAGAAACTTGACACAAACAGATCCCAATTAGAAACCAGCTAGTCAGTGAATTCCCCTCTGTATTCCAAGAAACACTACCCGGGTTATCCCCTGATCAGGGTGTTCAACACAAAATTGACCTAAAAGGGAGTGTACCCAAAGCACAACCCATCTACTGCCTCAAACCACAAGAAGACAACACCCTAAAGGCTTACCTTGGCAAAGCACTTGAAAAAGGCCTCATCAGACCCTCAAAGTCACCCTTTGGTGCCGCTGTTTTCTTTGTGGCAAAGAAAGATGGAGGACTCTGCCTGGTCACAGATTACAGGGCCCTCAAAAAAGTCACAATTAAGAACAGGTATCCCCTGACCCTCATTGATGACCTTTTTGATGCCCTTGGGGGTCCCAAATCTTCACAAAAATGGATTTGACAGCAGGTCACCACCAAATTTGCGTGAAACCTGAAGACATTCCAAAGACTGCATTTCAAACTAAATACAGATCCTTTGAATGTGTTGTTCTCAATTTCGACATGAAAAACGCTCCCAGTATCTTTGTAATCTTCATGAATGAAGTATTCAAGGAACACATTGGGAAAAGAGCAATCATCTACCTGGACAGCATCATCATTTACAGTCCCAACCTACAACAACACTGGGAAGATGTCCGCGCAGTCCTCTGTACCTGGAAGAAAACAAATTGATTGCCAAGTTGTCCAAATGTGAGTTCTTCTTGACTGAACTTCCATTCCTTGGCCATATCATCAGCAAGGACAGTATTAAATCAGATCCAGATAAGATACACACTATAACAGAGATGCCAGCCTCAAGGAATAAGAGTGAACTCTACACTTTCCTTGGAATGGTAGCCTATGTACGCAGGTTCATCCCTGAATGGAGCGCCCTAATAGCTCCCTTGTCAGCCATCATGGGGAAAACAACCAAATTTTTCTGGACACCCTCACAAGATCAACATTTCCGCCAACTGAAGGAACACATGGTTATTGCCCCCATCCTACAATACCCGAACTGTGAGGGTATCTACAAGCTAGAAACCAACACCTCTAATTATGCCATAGGAGGGGTCCTCCATATCCAAACAGCCCAGAAAGACTTCCTTCCAGTGGCATATGAATCAAGGAAGCTATCAGACAGCAAAAAAAGATACCCTATACACAATAAGGAATTGGTTGCCATTATACACTGCCTCATGAAATGGCAATGTTATCTAGAAGGATCCCAGACGTTCAAAGTACTCACCAACCACAAGTTGTTGATATTCTTCAAACACAACAGCACTGTGGGGTTCCTGGTCACCAGTCCCCAAATTGTGTCCTGGGTCATATCCAGGGACCGGCTTGGAGGAGTTGTCATTCTCCAATAGTGGTGAGTGGTTGGTCAGGAGCTTGTACTTGGCCTGCATAAGAGCAAACTCTTCCAGTACCTTCCCAATTATCAGGAAAGCGTCTCCACCATACACTTGTACTTCAGCAGGTGCTAGCCCTTCTGTAGGCCAATACTAATCCTGTAATAGTCTAGTAAATTCCCCATTGATAAACTCCCTTCCTCTATCTGTCATTTCAAGATGCCTAGTCATCTTTTCCCACTCCTCCTGGGCAGACTTACTAGAGGCAAATTTTTGGCAACCTTGGCAATAGGATTTTTCCTCCCCTGGGCCAGGGTAGAAGATGTGAGGTGATTTACTCATGGAGCTTATATCCTTTTATCACAGGAAATTTGGGTGGGGTTGTAATAGGCTTTTTATTCACGGTCAGAAGGAAGATCCCCTTAGAAACCTTCTGATATATGGCCTTAGTATAGGGAAAAATGAGGGTTTGTGCCAATACTTGGATTCCTTTAACAATCTCTTGGACTCCTTGTACTTGGTCTTTGGCTTCTGCTCCTTTGTCCTGGGCTCCTGTACTTTGATCTTGTGCTCCTACACCTTGGTCTTGGGCTCCTGCACTTTGGTCTTGGGCTTCTACGGTCTGTTCCAGCTCAGGCTTTCTTCTCTTGGTCTTTGGCTCCATCTTTAGCTCTTGTGGCCTTTGTAATCCACTTGATCCAGTCCTTGAAGATTCTCATATAGCTCTCCCTTTTATAGCCCCTTGTTTCAGACCAAAAACCTCTCTTAGACCTCTGGTTTTTAAAAGCTTAAACTATCCAGTTTTTCTCTTTCTATAATATATTAAACTTTGAAGCTTACTTTGGCCAATGAAAGCCCTGAATTTTTTGCTTCTGATCCTCATTTTTAGGCTTTAACTCTTAAGTTAAAGCCCTTAAAACATTGATCAAATAGACTCCGTCTTGCAGCCAATCCTACACCTTGATTCAATGGTTTTGCTGAAAAGTTTCCCCAGATGACTTGCACTTGACCCTGGTTTGAACCCTAGGCGGTCTCACTCTGGGTAAACAACTGCTCTGCGTTTTGGACAGTTTTGCCGTGATTCACATCATGTTTCTCCAGCAAATCTCAAGCGCTTCCACATATGTTTTACTTAGGCAAATTTCGACCCCTCAATTTTACAATGTTTCTCCATGTTTCTCCGTGTTTTTCTCAACGTTTTGCAACTTTGAACCCTTTCACTGCTTGCCCTCTTGCCTCTCCTAGTTGTTCTTGGTGAAATTTGCCCTTTTGCCCTCCCAGTTTCTCTGTCCTGTTTCTGGCTTCTTTTCCACTCCTTTTTGGTCCAGTTTCCTCTTAATAAATTTACAGTTTTAACACCCTGTAAACCATTTTTTCTCCTCTTTCTTTCTGAACATATGGTAGTTCATTATTTTTAACATATTTAGGCAGCATTTAATTATTATTTAACTGCTTCTTTCTATTTATATTTTTCCTTTAAAGACACCAAATCAGCTCTTCCAGCCTCTGCATCCAGTCTAGCTAGTTCATCCTCTCAGCTCTTCAGTTCTTCAATACCAACTTCTGGTCCTTTGGCCATCCTGCTTTTTGATCAGCTAGTCCTGCATCATAATCTTCTGGTCCTTCAGCTTATCCTCAACCAGTTACTCAACAAATCCTCACTAGGAACCTCCTTAGTTCCCTCTGCACAATGAACCTTTATGGTTCCAAACTTCAATATGAACCAGCAGTCCTTCAACTAGCCTTCTCTTTGATCAAACATTTCCTCTCACTAGTCTTCTCCGCTGATTCCATGAACCACTTTGTTTCTTTATCTCAGTCCCTGTTACCAGAATTTGTAGACCCAGGCATGAGTCTACATTGAACTGGCGTTTGACTGGGCCCTTGCAAGTGGCAATCCACTTAGGCTATCCAACCATAGATCAATGTCTATGTGTTGTTTTTACCCACCCAGGTGATTAAGTCAGGGCTTTAAGTCACAAAGTAATCAGCTTTACTTCCCAGAGGCCTGATCACACCAAGTTCTGCAGCTTGCTTCCCCAAGCAAACCACCTTGATGACACCTCTGAGCAAATTCATGCCCTCCAATGCTCACTTTGGGTTCCCCCCAAAGCTCCCATGGGGACATAAACAAGGACACCCTACCAGTCTGTTAGGTAGGATGCTTGCTCACAGACCTCCTGCAAGCGCATCAGGGTACGTAGAGCCCTCAGAGCTCCTCCCCTCTCTGGCAGCCCGCGCTACCTGCCAGGGGTCCAAAACTCACAGCCCTGGTAGGCAAGTCACCTACCATGCTGGCATACACTTCCACCCTGGCAGCCTGTGTTACCTGCCAGGGTCTAAACATCTTCCAGCCTGAGCAGCACTCACTACCCATCAGGCTGGATCACTCCCCACCCCAAGCAGCTAAAGTTCCCTTCTGAGCTATCTTATCTCTCACCCCAAGCAGCCACAGTTCCCTGCTGGGTGAGGACCTCTAGCCCACAGCAGCCAACATCTTCTGCTGGGTGGAGGCAACATCTGCCCCTAGTAGTCTTTACACCTACTAACTAGGCCTTACCATCCCTAGTAGCCATCATTCCCTACTAGGCCTCTACCAGTAATCAACTAATCAACACCTTGTCAATCTGGAGCATAGCGTCTTTATTTGAAGCCAAATCATCCTGCACCTGCAAAACATCTTACATGTGGATCATCACAAACACCTGTCAAGAAGACAAGCCAAATGGATGAGTCTCATACAGAGATACCCCATGTAAATTGAATACAAGTCAGGCAAGAAGATGCTTACTGCAGACTCCCTATCAAGGCTATACAATAAACACATCCTTTGCATAGATGGCAACCCCAACTGGCCCATGTTAATCATGGGGAATCTCCAGGAAGGATTCCCACCTGGAACACCAATGGACATTCAAGAGAAAGTCCTCAAGAACAAACATCCGTTCAAAAACGTGTATGATACCCTTCACCAAATACTTCCAAATGGTGACACCGTACCTTACGTCCTGTCAACGCAAAAGATTGACACAATACTCTGATATCACAGAGACTTGGGACACACCTGTATCAGAAACTTGCATGAATACCTCAAGACATGCTACTGGTGGCCTAATATGTTAGATGATATCAGAGAAGTGCTGGAGCAATGCAAAGTCTGTGAGAAGTACGCCCAAACCAAAGCACCACCCAAGTCAGTAGTACCTGTATCCATCACACAACCCTTCAAGGTATGGTTGTTGGATATTGTGGGTCCTATGCCCAGTGAAAGCAAAGGCAAGAAGTACATCATCACAGCCATTAACTATGCAGCCCAGATAGCCCGTAGCGCAAGCCACAAAAGAGCACAAAGGCAACAATATGAGACAATTCATTGGCAAAGAGATCATAGCAAAATTTGAGAAACCTGACCTCTTGATCACAGATGGAGGCACTGAACTCAAAGCTATTGACATCAACATCTATCTTGCCAAAAACGAAATAAAACATATCATAGCCAGCCTATATCATCCACAAGCAAATGGACACGTAGAACAACTAAACGGCTCTCTAGTAGAAGCCCTCAGTAAGTTATCTTCCAACAATCCAAAATCCTGGTTTGATATGCTACCAACCGCCCTTATGGTCTGCAGAACACAGGTCAGCCGCAATACAGGCAAAAGCCCTTACAAACTTGTCTATGGTCAGAAACCCTCACTTGTCAGTACAACCACAGGTCCACAACTGCCACTTCCAAAGAAGATACCAGACAGTAGTGACTCAAAAGTAATACAAGCCAGAAAAGACCAAGAAGAAATGGAGCACCAAAGGGTTCAGCGGGAAGCAATCTCATTGCAACAAGAACGGTTCCAAGTTGGAGACAAGATTGGGGTTGTCAATCACAACCAACACAAACTAGACCCAGGACTACGCGGACCAGGAATTGTCATGGAAGTTAAGCCCAATAACACCTACCTCATCAAAGGAATTGGAGCTCAAACTGAACTAAAATGTATGCACCACAACCGGCTCTGCTTATGTAAAGCAAGAACAGCCCAACAAAATTTGAGGCTCCCTGTGCCCAACACCAAACTGGATCAATACCAAGCCTGCATACCAGATACTCTTAAGAAAATTCCCAAGGCTCCGCCTTCCAGCACCCCAGGGGGAGATGTCACAACATCTTTGATTACTCCCTCTCAGGGAATTCACGCCCCGATTAAATCACTGAACAGCTCACCAAATGGTTCACTGTCCAGTCAATAAACAGGTGGCACCATTATCAGTTAACCATATATGACAGGGATCACTCAATCCAGGTCCTAAATGAAACACAACTTGATTAAGCCTTGTGACTCAAGAGGAACATTACTCAGATAAGCCCCATGACCTCCATGACATACATGGACAACATGTGGCCTGTCATGATACTATATATAGCCTATATTCATATTCAACAAAGTATCATTATATTATTAAATCTTCCCCTTGTTTTGTTTATTATACTTCCCAGAAGTATAAACTCAAAAATAGGCATTCTCAAAAATCACCCTATTCCAGTTTAGGATGGCTAAAATTTAGATCCTAATATTCACCAACTTAACATACTTAACAGTAAAATTTGATTAAATATGCACTTCTCTTTTTGAGTTTAATTTTTTAATAAAAATTTATTACACCTTCTTTTATAACAACCAAAAAACAAGCTGTCCCCAGCCTTGAAAAAATCATGCAGGGCTATGCTGGGTCTTCCAATAGTGAAGCCTCAGTATATAGCCACTCCCAACCTTCAGGCCCCTCTGCAAGCCCCACTCAGGAGTGTGTTCTTTCTCCTGCAACTTCTAGCATGGCCCTGTTTGCCCATCATGCACGGCAGCCGCCAACCCAAATCCTGTATCAACAATGGCATCTGGAACCAGCTATTTGAGCCACAGGGTCACCCAGAGAACCCATACTCCAGAAACAGCCAATCAGATGGCACTGTTAGGTTCCCAAGAAAGACACATCCCTCCTCCAGCTAATCAGCCTGCAAGACACAGAATAAAATTGATCACCCCAGAAATTGTTCTTGAAATGGTTGAAAAGCAAGAGATGCTTATGTCCCTTGGGGAAATTGCAGCTGAAATGGGTTTTGCAAAGTCCACTGTGACTGCAACCCTGCGAGCCTACGCCAACTGTGGCCCCCTACCAGGAAGACCCCAACTGATGCCTGTACTTTGACCAAAGGTGACACAGCCCATTCCCTTATGATGGCCATTATGGAACGTGACCCGTGTATGCCCTTGGTCCAGGTACATCTCCAACTGGGATTCCATGGCATTTTCACAAACAAAAGAACAGTCAATTTGTGGATGCACAGAGTTGTGGTTGCTGATATAATCTTTTCCAATCAAGTTTTCACTGGCCCCAGTTTGGTGGATACCAACTCATATGATTCAACCATTATTCATTTTATCAAAGGAAGGGCAATGAGGGCCCATAATGACATCATTTTCCTGTCATACGCCAAGATTTTGGCAAGTATTCAAGACTTTGGGGAAAAGAAAATCCAGTCTGACGTATACAAGCGCAACCCAATCTTGTATCATTTTGTTGGGGTTTTATTGGCAGTTTCCCTATTGGTGTCAATTACTACTCAGCAATATCAAACACCGCATATGGGTATGCCTACCAGACAGAGCTTAAGGTCATGCTGGAGGAGTGGGCTACCCAAAACGCTGCGTACACAGTTGTACTGAGTGCAGAGATGGAGCAGCAGTAATGGGCAACCCAAGAAATCAGGGCTGCGGGGCACACCTGTTAGTCCTACACCATCAAACATGCCAACATGCATCTTGCAGATGTATGTCTCTATAATTTTGGTTCTGCTCTCAGGCGCTTAAAGCCTGCCACATACAACAAACTGTGCACCCAAATTGATAAGGGTTATGAGCTTTTTCCTTCTGTGTTTGTCCAGGACCTATCAGATCTTATCATTTTCTAGGAAAGTGACAGTGATAAGTCCAGGAGAGGACTCCTGCCTCCTCCACACCAATCCATTTGTTTCACCTAGCCCACATATGTGACAGAAGACAAATTTGAGCAATTGAAGCAATCAGCTCTTGCTACCTCTTCCCAGTCAACTAACCATGCCTCTCCAACCCCTCATCAAGCCACTACCATTCCTCCCCACTATCTCTGATGCCGTCCCTTTCACAGGCGCAGATGAAGGTGATGTTCATTCTGCTCATTTCCTCCCCTACTTGTCCTTTGATGAGTAAAATAAAATCTTTCTTTGTGGCAACTTATTAAAATTAATATCTCTCTTTCAATTCATAATTAATAATATTTTCTTTTTACATTATCAACATTTCCCATAATTAATACAATGCTGTACATTTGATGTGGTAACATATAATTTTTTACATGTTTTTTTAATTATCAATAATAAATTAAAGACCATACATGTTAATATTGCATTAAAATATTGCAATTAGACGCTAACTCTTGATATTTAGACATTATGTGCATAATTCAATGCATTTTTTTTAAATAAAATTCATTGTAAATAAGGCCTTTTTAATAGTATTTTTTTAAATGGACTGTGTTTAATTTTAGAGAGCCATTAACACTTAGTACAAATATTGATACATAGTGCATTTTAAAGCTTGTATATTTACCTATTAGTAATAATTATGTAAATATTCTAGTCAGATTTTGTGAGTAATAATAATTTAATGGGTTAATAAATTACTATTTATTACCATTAGTTGGCTGATTTTATTTGCTGTGGCAACTGTGCATTTTCTAAAATTTACACACTGGTGTCCAATTGGTTGGTTTCACAACCCATTGCACAGGTAATAGGAAACATGGTCACCACCCCAACCACATCTGGTCTTGGGGTGGCAACCACGTTTCCTATTACCTGTGCAATGGGTTGTGAAACCAACCAATTGGACACCAGTGTGTAAATTTTAGAAAATGCAAAGTTGCCACAGCAAAGAAAATCAGCCAATTAATGGTAATAAACAGTAATTTATTAACCCATTACATTATTATTACCCCACAAAATCTGACTAAATTTTTTTATAGAATTGTTACCAATAGGTAAATATACAGGCTTTAAAATGCACTATGTATCAATATTTGTACTAAACCTTAATGGCTCTCTAATATAAACACAGTCTATTTATATAAATTACAATGAAAAAGGCCTTGTTTACAATGAATTTTATTAAAAAACTTGCATTTAGTTATGCACATAATATCAAAATATCAAGAGTTGACATCTAATTGCAATATTCTAATGCAAAATTTATATTTGTGGTTCTTAATTTATTATTGTTACTGAAAAATATTCATGCCTTGAAGGTAGTACTATAAAAACAGTTTTTGATGTAATTCAAACAAAATGTCAAATATCTATAACTTGATAAATGAATTAGAAGCACACCTGCAAAAGGTTGTTGAAATAGAAAAAATATCAGGGAAATAGTAACAGGAAAGCTGGGTAACGGGGGCCAGCCATTGATCTAGCCAAAGGAAGATGCTCTGGATAAACTAGGAAATATTATAGATGAAAAGAACAAAGAGGTGTTACTCAATATACAGGGAACAATCTTATCAAGCCTGAAGTTCAATGACATAGCCTAAAATTTGTGGGAGTTATGGCAAGGGGCCAAAGAAAACAACAAGAAAATCAAACTGATTGAAGGAACTGAAATCTCAAAGAAAATAAACACTAATGAAGAGGAAACTAATCAAATGGAAACAGACAAAAACAAAACACAAGCAAGAAGCAGGAGCGCTTCACAAAATACAGAAACTTTATCAAATGAAGACCAAGAGGAAGCACAATTAGCATGGAAAATAAGGAAGATCAAGCCCAGGAAATCAAATGAAGAGCAGCCAACACTCATGAAGTTTGCTGAAGGGGCGCCTGTGGCTGAGGGGGCTACAGGGGAAACAATCAGTAAGTTTTTTATGTTTTAATTATATTTACTTTAGTTATAACTAGGAATGGGGACAAGGTTGCTGAAGTGGCAGCCTTTACACCAAGTTGGTTTTACAGGGGTTGTCAATCACTGATAGCCCCTGTAAATCAAATAAATAAAAATGAAATAAATAAAATAGTTCAAATGAACATGAATAATTTTGCAAATACTGGAGCAAAAACCAAAGAATATTTACCACCCACAGGGTGCTTGCCGTGGATTAGGGAAGCATATGAAATAGTAGCAAATATCAATTTCAAAGAGATGACTGAAATTCACGGGGATATCAAGATAAACTTTGATGAATATATTTATGAAAGTATACAATAATTTCCCTTTTCAAATATCAATGAATATAAAAAAATTCTAATAAAAACTGACTTTCAAATAGGAACTGAATATCTTAAAACTGAAATTTTCAACAAAGTGTTCAAAGCATTATCAAATAAAGTCAGGGACAGAGTCCTTGTGAATACGTTTAAACCTTTATTTATTTTGTTTGCCAAGGCATGGGGGGCAGATACAAGTTGGGCGCCCTCTGGAACCATATTCAAGTTCAGCCAAACGCCCTACATCAACAGATTGACTCAAATATATAAAATAAATTATGCATGAAAGGATTCATGTTGCAATATACCTAGGAATTATATTACATTGCATATTAAAAACAAACATTAAAAAGTTGGAGGATGTGCCAATACAACTTGACATATGCCAATTAGCACTATAGCGCCAGAAGACACCGCGGGGATATAGGACAGCTGAGCACGTCCTGTACAACTTCTTTGCATTGGCATTGTTGTATGGGTACTATGTGCCTCCCAAAAGAACCTCTTAATTGATTTGCTTACCCAACTCCCTTTTATCAAATGTTAAACAACCACTGGGGTGCAGAGCGCCACCCCTCTTGCAATTGCATCCAGAGTTGTTGGCAACAGTGGCAAAATTGACTGTAGGGATGTAAAAGTGATAATTCAAAAGTGAGAATCTAAAAGTGGCCATGTTGACACTTTTAAAATTTTAAAATTAAATTAAAACAGCTCATCTGAAATTAAAATTTATTATGGTCATATAAATACTTTTTTATTCATTCTCTCAACTAAAAAAGTCAAGAAAAAGCAATTACTTTATTATAAAAAGCCATTTTGAAAATTTAAAAAGTGTCGACATGGCCAATTTCAGATTCTCACTTTTGAATTCTCACTTTTACATCCCTACAGTCAATTTTGCCACTGTTGCCAAGTTGTTCACCACGTAAAGAAGAGTATGTGGATACAATTAGACTCATTAGTAAAAAATTTGATTTTGGGGTATAATTCCCTGGAATAGTTGCATTCCCTTTGCAATTTGCATCTCCCTAATAAATTATCTTCCCTTGCAATTTAACTTTTATATTTATTTTTATTTTTTTAATTTTAAATTTGAATATTTAATTTTTAATATTTAAATTTTAATAGTTAAATTATAATAGTAATTTATCTAGATATATTATAAGACAGTAGTTATAGTTGTGAACACGTCAAAAAATAAAAATATATAAAATGTTTTTATTTAGATGTTTGTTGAGTACGGGTTCCTTTATTACATAGTTAAACATCAGGAACTGATTTTATCCATAACAGACAGTCTGCTCCACTTATGTTCTAAACAAGTGGTTGTTTAGAACTCAACTTCTTTCCCTTGTAATATGATTTAATAAATATATTTGCTATGCTTAACATGCGTCATAAGTAATAATTAGTAAGAGATACATGAAAATCATTAGTTTTTGTGTTGTGTGGATATAGTGGCACTAAATCAATAAGGTCAGATGATGACTTGCAAGGTCCAATTTGTGGCTTAAAAAAGCCAAAGTACCAAAAAGGGTTCACAATTATTTAAATAAAATTATTCTATTTCTATCTTTTTAAATCTATTTATTTGTTAGCTCAACAGTCAATTCACTATTTGGTGCATTATAATAAAAATATGTGTCTCTATATCTAGTATAATTAATTTTACTTAACTTTTGTATGTATTCTTATATGTCTATAATAAAATTCAACGTCACGTCATACTATACAATTAATAATTTTTGAGTCCTAATAAAAACAAAATAAATAAATCCAGAGCACCCATTTATCTTATTGGCTCGGAGTTGAGGGCTTTTGGAAGGAAGGATTCTGAGTTCTTGTAAAAAGCTGCCACCACATTGGGTGGCATTGTGAATTAGCTGATCTTGAGAATGTTGAAGAGACCCTTGATGTCCTGAGGGAGGTCTTTATTCACCATATTCTTGATCCAACCAACACCTCCTTAATTGGATTCAGAAATGAAGAATAGGGCAAAAGGAAGAGAAGTCTCATTGGGCAGTCAGCCAGGCGGTGGCTGGCCAAATGGGTATTTTTATCTATTGGTGAGAACTCTGACACAACCAAATCCACCTTGTGGAGCCTGAAAAAATCCAACACAACAATGTTAGTTATGCCCCAGTAATTGATCCAAAGGTACTCATTGACGGTTTGGAGAAAATCAAGGAATGTCCCATTATTATGGGAACCCTTAATCATATGAAATTGATTCAACCCGCAGGGACCAAGAAGCGCTACCATTGAATAGGTCTGGGAACAGACAGCTGCACAATGGGCTACACCATCCTTGGACCCCTTTTTGACCTACCCATGCCTAGATCTAAGTGAGGAGGAAAACAACAATTTGTTGATGTAAAAAATTGGACATTTCCTGTCTTCTTGAGAGCCACATAGGTCTTGGCATAAATGTGTCAATCCTCAAGTGTTTTTTTGCTGTTCCTATTGTACGGAGAAACTCTGAGGACCTTCCATGAGAAGCCCAACTTGACCATTGTTTTGTAGACAAGGGTTTTGGAAACAGAAAGCCCAAACTCCGTGGCCAGCATTGATTGGACAGCAAGTAAGTCCAGGTGACAATCCTTGAATACCCACTTCTTGATTACATCAATATGCATATGTTGAAGTAGGCTGGGCTGCCGCTTAGCCTTGGTGGATTTGGCAATTTGCCTGGTGTTGGTATACTTTTTATTTATGCCGCCAATATATCTGGCTGTGACCCCAAGTTGGGACGCAATATCCCAAACTTCCATTCCCCCGTTCAAGCAGTTGAGGAGAGCTTCACACTCACTATCGGTCAACCAACGTTAGCCCTGGGTGGGTACTGCAGCATTCAGGCTATCAGGTTCAACACACAGGATGGAGACCTTCATGTAGAAGGTGGGATCACTCTTACTTGCAGTGTCACTGTCAATGGTGGAATATGTCACAGGCACATATGGCTCCTCAGTTGTGGCCAATGGCTCATAGAAAGTGGCAACTCTTGGATCAAGAGTATGGGGCTGGGTGACAACTGGGTACACAGTGGAGGTGTAAGTAACCTCAGTGTTCCCAGTGACCCTGATATAGAAGACTTTTGTTGCAGGCCTTGAGAGCAGCTTCTGTCTAGGATTTAAGATGGTTGTTCTGGCTTGTGACACAGGAGATGGTTGGCTGGCGCTGAGGCCTTTGGAGGCCTGTGTGTTGGCATTAGTCCCCTCAATTTGTGTTCTGGGTCCATTCTTGGACCCTCTGGGACACCCTTGTGGACAAGCTGCCCCGCGGGCTGGTGCAGGAGCTGGTTAGAAATGTGATTTTCTGTCCATAAAAATAAAATAAAAATATATATTTGATTGAATATGTATTTATTTTGGTTTTTGGTTTAGTTGTGAGCAGTTATTTTCTCTTGATTTAGCCTTGGATAGTACAGTAGTTTTAAAAGCTATGGCAACAACCAAAATGAACTCAGATTTAAACAAAATCCAACTAGCAGGTTAAAATATACACTCTGTTAACAGGGATTTTTGGCGCTAATAGGCAAAATGGGTCAACACAGCAACAAAGTACTCACGCGCAAAGCGAAACCATTCAAAATGAAATCCAAAATACATGGATTCACAAACAAAATGGTGTGAGTTAGCTTTCAGTGTACATATGTTTACTATGTGAATTGGTGACAAAATACACCCACACATGGTGCGTCAAAACTCAATCCAAAAACAAAACACAATAGGAACTCAAACCACAAACAAAATCACTCACGCAGTTTGTGCAATGGATTTTAATCAAGAATGATACCAAGGCATCTAAAATAAGACACAAGATCTGAAACATAAATTTTAAAAATATTGTGTTGGGTGCTTATATTTGGCATAAAATCTGGGAAAAGGGTGGGAATTATTTTGGGTATTCAAAAATAGGCGTTGTAAACCAGAAACAACTAATTAAGAAATAAAAAATCTATAATTGGGATATTGGGTGGGAAACCTCTAATTAAATATCCATATTCAGATAAAAGCAAAAATTAAAATTAGGGAGTAACTTAATTAAAATTTATTTAGTATTTTATTAAATTTTAAAATGAAAGGAACACAACACCAGAGTACCAATGCACCCGTTGTGCGCCGCAGTTGTGGTTGCCCCCGCAGGTCAAAGAATAGACTTAGTACAACACAAGTGCCTAATCAAGGAGGAGACAGGAGAGGAGAGTTCCATAGTGACGCTGCACTGACACAGCCAGTTCAAGGAGCACAAGCTGCTAGGGTGCGGAGCATAAACCCTTGGGTCCCAAAGCTGACCCAGAAGCCAACCAAGGTCACCACTACCAAAATGGTTAGAAACAAGGAGGTAGAACTTACTTTGTATGTGTTTGACGCTGTGTACCTGCAAGAGTCAGTCCCATCAGCCATGTTGGAGAAGGTGAAGCCTGTACTTGATATTAGCTATGAGCCATACATAAGCGATGGCAATCAGGAGGACAATGAGGAGCCCGAGTTCTTTCAAACTGATGAGGGACAACTGGTGTGCAAGAAAGTTGCAGCCTTCTACAACAAGGTGCCTATGCCCTGTGCCTTGCCCAATGCTGATGAGTCAATCCCCACCGCTAAAAAGCCCGCTCAGAAGCGCATCCCCAACACCAAACACATCATCCTGCTTAATCTAATGCGTGAATCAGGCAATTACAAGGCGGCTGCAGCCATTGTTGGGGTGGATCCCAAGTACGCCTCAAAGACCTTCAACAAGTTCCTCAACACGGGTTGAGTCCTTGCTGCGGAGAAATCCTTGTGCGTGCTGACCATGCTCACAAAGGAGCACAAATGGGCAATCTGCCAGTGGATAACCCAAGATTGCCATCTTGAACTGGCAAATATACAGGCCATGGTCAAGTCCGCTTTTGGGGTTGAGGCCTCAATTTTCTTCTATTATCATTTGGTCAAGGGAATGTGATTTTCCTGGAAAAAACTTGGGTTATCCCCGTACAATTGGAACAGCCCAGCCAATATTGAGACCCGGAGAAAATACGCAGGGGTGTATACTGCCCTAAAAGCCAAGGGAACAGTCAAATTTTACTACATTGATGAATCAGCATTTGCCTCGTCAATGCGCAATGAGTATGGGTATGTCCCCAGAGGCTCCAATGACGGGATGGCTTGGCGTGCTGCAGTCCGCGCCACAGCCTATTTGATGGTGGCTCTCCTTGGTCCAAAGGGGGTTGAGCTCTACCAAATGATATTGGGATCTCACAATAGCCGGATCTTCCTATCATTCCTCTGATTGGTCCAGGAGCACCTGAGGCGCACAAGCCTGGGCTTCACCAACGTAATTGTGCTGGACAACGTTGGTCTCCAGAAGGTGGCGGATATTCTTGAAGAATTTCCATCAATTGACACGAGTATTGCAGTGGGCCCCCAGCAAATGGCCACGGCAAATATGCACCTTCTCTTCCTCCCTGCCTATTCGCCCTTCCTAAATCTCATTGAGGAAGTCTTTGGGTGGCTCAAGCAAGTTGTCAAGCGAGGAACCCCAACTGGGACAGAGGACCTTTTTGATTTGCTTCAGGCCGGGATCCATACCCTCCCAGCTGAGACTGTGGCCAAATTCTATGACCACGCTGATTTGTTTATCCCTGCATGCCTTGCAAATCAGCCAATCAATTATAGGCTTAGCTTATCCCACTTTTTTATATATCCTATAATTTACTAATCAAGATTCATTAACTAACATTTTATATTTAGATGTTTCCAAGCCCGCAATCACATTCAGCAGCACCATCAATGAAGGTTAGTAATTTATTTATTCATAATCATTTTTATTATTGCATCCAAGGGTATCCCAAACGCTTGATAATGGATTAAGCAAACACATCAATATCATTTTTGGCAAATAAATATAAAAAGCAAACTAAAAAAATAAATGTAAATCATACAAATTATAAGTAGATTTTATTGACATATATTATATGCTTTTATTAAAACCTTCCCTGGAATTTCTTTTGTAAGTAATGTTTGCTAAAATATTATTTTATAAAATTATTTCTATAATAAAAATAATCTAAAGGGTAAATATATTTATTGATATAGAGAATAAATTAGGAGCACCTATAATGAGTTTGGCAGTATGTACCCACCCCACAATGGAGGTGGCGCACAACCTCCACCGCCACACCTGGGACGGTGGATACACCCTGGTTAAAATATTCTTGCCTGCTGGTAAAAGGGAGGATGGTGAGGTATGAGTGAAGCAGCAGCTTCTCAGGCGGGGCCGCAAACCCATAGATTCCAGCCAGGACCAGGGCGTCCTGGATAACATGGTCAACTGAGTCATATCCGTGGGGGACCTTCTTCCCGTTGAGAGCAAGTTGGGCCTTGTCAATCCCCAGAAGGACCCTGTCCAGGTCCTCCACGCTGGCGCTCATTCCAAAGTAAAACAGGAACCCCAGGTAAACCACCAAGTGAAGCCTTTGCCCCGCAAAGGCTTCCGTGAACTCACACATCTTATTGTAGACCGCACTGATCTTCTTCTCATGCTTGGTTTTTCCGAAGGTAAGATCCATAGCTTCTGGGACCCCCTGTCTTGTCGGCACTCCAGGCCAGCCCAAAGTCCACCAGGAGGATTTTAGTCTTCTTCACGGCTGTTGCATCCGCAACAGCCAGTTTTTCTACCGCGTGCCCAAAGTTCTCCAGCGAGTAGGACAGGGTGTGCTCCACTGGGAAGCAGAAGCAAGCAGCCGCATGGGCCCGGCCCATCTCCAGTATATTCTTGAATGGGAGCGTTGCCAGGACGTCCCAAACAATCTCAATGGAGTTTACACAGTAAACTCCACTGAGGGACACTGGGTCCAGGCGGACCAGTTGAGCATCCTTGTAGGCAGTAACTGCCCACTTGAATGCCCCCTCTTCATGTGTTAGCCCAGCCAATGCCTCCCTGGACATTGGGAATGCACCGTGAATCCTATCTTTGAGCTCCTGCAAGACAGGGGGGACAGGAAAAGCTGCTTTGCCACGTGAGTGGCAAAATTTGAGTAGAAGGTGGGGGGACAAAAGGAACCAGGATCCGGCGGAGTTTGCCACCAACATCTTCTAAAAAAAGGTAAGTATTTATGAATTTTTATTAAATTTATTTTCTTAGGTTACCTTCTTGGGTTTCTTCTTTGCTGGCGGCTTTGGCAGGCTTTGCCATCCTTGGCGCAAGCAGCTGTGCAGGCATCTCAGTGTCCTCCTTGCGGGCCCTCTTGGCGGGTTTGAGATGTGCATACATCTCAGGGTCGTCCGTCCAGACAGACAGTGCAGAAAGGGCGTAGGACTTGAATTGTAAGCCATCCACAACTGTCTTCTGGATGTTGAGTAGGCGCTCTATTGTCTTCTCAGGTGTGTCCGGTATTTTGGTCATGAGTGACTTGGTGGACACCTTTTCAATTTTGTCCCCTTCAAGGACAGCAGACTTCACCTTTTCCTTGACCTTGCGGTCAATTTCTTTGATTTTGGCAATTGCCAAGTCAAGGTCTTTTAGAAGTTTTTCCAATTTTCTCATTGATTTTTTACTAACCTTTTCATATGTTTTTATAGCTTTCACCCCAATAAACTATATGTTATTTTGATACAATTGCCTCTTTGTTTATTCCTTTTTGTTTTCCCATTTACTACATTATCCCATCTTTTTACCCATTTTGTATATGTTTTACATACATCTCAATATGTGTTGTTTGCTTTGTGTGGCATTGTTTCCCTGGTTACCATATTATTTTTGGCGCTTGACACAGCCCCTTGTGAAAACATTAACAACAATTTGGTGATCAGCTAAATTTGAATTAGAAAATTATAGGTTAACTGTTTTTAGATAAAGTTGTTACTGATCCTAATTCAAAACCTTAATGATAAACTTTAAGCCAATCAGGAGCCAAGTGATAAAGTGATTGTTGTGACATAAAGGGTCATTCAATAATTCTTTGATGCATGTGCGCTAATGAATATGATTGGCTGGATGTTTTGCCATTGTACGCCATTGCCGCTGTGGCAAGTTGTTGATGGACTAGTGTTAACTCAGCGGCTGATTGGGCACTAGTCCATCAGCAACTTGCCACAGCGGCAATGGCGTACAATGGCAAAACATCCAGCCAATCATATTCATTAGCGCACATGCATCAAAGAATTATTGAATGACCCTTTATGTCACAACAATCACTTTATCACTTGGCTCCTGATTGGCTTAAAGTTTATCATTAAGGTTTTGAATTTGGATCAGTAACAACTTTATCTAAAAACAGTTAACACTATAATTTTCTAATTCAATTTTAGCTGATCACCAAATTATTGTTAATGTTTTCACAAGGGGCTATGGTTTGGTGCTAAAAATAACTGTGTTATGGATCTAGATACACACCATAGTAAATATATGATTTTATAGAAATAAGCTGAACATAAAGAATAAAACCAACTATAAACAAAGAGAACATGAACAATTGAAATTCAAAATAAAGATAATATAAATATAAAATGTTTGGTGACAGGGGGTTTATTGAGGCGGGGGGAGTGATGCCTAGGAGGCAGAATAACGCGGGAAGGAAGACGTAGAGGCAGTGCTGGCCTGGGGGGTCTGGGATTGGGTGGGTTGGGCTTGCGGGTTAGGGGTGTTGGTGGTGGGGGTGGAGGCAGGAGGATTTCGTGTGATGGCCGCCATATAC